>CM054941.1:1196112-1471096 GCA_029168755.2 Tillandsia fasciculata | reverse complement strand
GCTGTGGTATAACCTCACAGGCAAAAAATGGGATCCCCGCTGTGAGGATACAATTCGAACTCACAGGCAAAAGTTAGGGGAAGGCATCGGGTGAAAACACCATGTGGGCGCCCGATTGCCACAAAAAACATATTTTCTTTCAAAACAAACCCATATTTTCAATAAAACGTATTTTTTAAAATAAACCAAAATAAACCCATATTTTTCAATACTCAAACATTATTTGTCTACGACAGCTAACTGATTTTAGGACCAGTATGCACAGCCATTGCTCGTATTTTTCAATAAAAAAAAAAGAAACATCTCAAAAAAGAAAAAAAAACCAAAAGAAAAAAAAAATACATTCCCGGCTGTGGTATAACCCCACAGGCAAAAATGGGATCCCCGTGTGAGATACACCAATTCGAACTCACAGGCAAAAGTTAGGGGAAGGATCGGGTGAAAACCCATATGAGCGCCCGATTGCCACCAATACATTCTTTCTTCAAAATAAACCCATATTCTTCAATAAACCCATATTTTTTAAAATAAACCAAAATAAACCCATATTTTTTTTTCAAACAATCTACGCTAACTGATCTTAGGGTCGATTATACGCAACAATTTCGATTGCTTCCTGAGACAAAATAAACTCACATATTTCAATATAAAAAAAAAAGAGAAAAAAAAAACAAAAACAAAAAAACAAAAACAAAATGCCCCCAAATTATAAGCCAGTTCAACCCAAATCGAATTTAGGTGGAATCATATGAACTGGACCATGCACCAGCTCGATCCCAAATCAAAGTCAAAAGGTTTTGAGCCAAACCGCAAAGAGGGTGACTCCAACCAAACCCGAAGGCGTCTTAAATCAAATCCAAACCAAATGCAATGGAGTTTCAAGTTCAAACGGATCTCGAACCTAACCATAAGGTTACGAGCCGAACCAAACCGAACTGCAGAAGGGTCCAAGTCGAGCCGAATTATAAGGGCCCGACCGAAATTGAATTCAAAGGGTCTCGAACTAAGTCATAAGGGTTCGACCTAAACCATGTCTCAAAGGGTTCTGAACCAAAGTATAACGGTTCGACTCAAATCAAATTCAAAAGGGACAAATCAATGTGAAGCCTAAACCGGCTCAGCCAAATCAAATACAAAGGTTCAAACCAATTCAATTTGAACCCAACCTGAACAAAGGTTCAAATCGAACCTCAGGGATGATCCAAATCAAGCAAACCAGCTCCACCCGAAGTGAAACAAATCAAGAGTTCAAACCGAGCTAACTCCAAATAAATCTGCTCAGTCAACTTAAGTGACTCACAAACCCAATTTCAAACGACCAAAAAGTCTTAAACTAAATCCAAATCCAAACGACCGAAAAAGTCATTAAACTAAACCCAAATCAAACGACCGAAAAGTCATAAACTAAACCCAATTCAAACGACGAAAAGTCATTAAACTAAACCCAAATCCAAACGACGAAAAGTCATTAAACTAAACCCAAATTCAAACGACCGAAAAGTCATTAAACTAAACCCAAATTCAAACGACGAAAAAGTCATTAAACTAAACCCAAATTCAAACGACCGAAAAGTCATTAAACTAAATCCAAATTCAAACGACCGAAAAGTCATTAAACTAAACCCAAATTCAAACGACCGAAAAGTCATTAAACTAAATCCAAATCCAAACGACCGAAAAGTCATTAAACTAAACCCAAATTCAAACGACCGAAAAGTCATTAAACTAAACCCAAATTCAAACGACCGAAAAGTCATTAAACTAAACCCAAATTCAAACGACCGAAAAGTCATTAAACTAAATCCAAATTCAAACGACCGAAAAGTCATTAAACTAAACCCAAATTCAAACGACCGAAAAGTCATTAAACTAAACCCAATTCCAAACGACCGAAAAGTCATTAAACTAAACCCAAATCCAAACGACCGAAAAGTCATTAAACTAAACCAAATTCAAACGACCGAAAAGTCATTAAACTAAATCCAAATTCCAAACGACCGAAAAGTCATTAAACTAAACCCAAATTCAAACGACCGAAAAGTCATTAAACTAAATCCAAATTCAAACGACCGAAAAGTCATTAAACTAAACCCAAATCAAACGACCGAAAAGTCATTAAACTAAACCCAATTCAAACGACCGAAAAGTCATTAAACTAAACCCAAATCCAAACGACCGAAAAGTCATTAAACAACCCAAATTTCAAACGACCGAAAAGTCATTAAACTAAATCCAAATCCAAACGACCGAAAAGTCATTAAACTAAACCCAAATTCAAACGACCGAAAAGTCATTAAACTAAATCCAAATCCAAACGACCAAAGTCATTAAACTAAACCCAATCCAAACGACCGAAAAGTCATTAAACTAAACCCAATTTTCAACGACCGAAAAGTCATTAAACTAAACCCAATTCCAAACGACCGAAAAGTCATTAAACTAAACCCAAATCCAAACGACCGAAAAGTCATAAACTAAACCCAATTCCCAACGACCGAAAAGTCATTAAACTAAATCCAAATCTTCAAACGACCGAAAAGTCATTAAACTAAAACCCAATTTCAAACGACCGAAAAGTCATTAAACTAAACCCAAATCCAAACGACCGAAAAGTCATTAAACTAAACCCAAATCCAAACGACCGAAAAGTCATTAAACTAAATCAAATTCAAACGACCGAAAAGTCATTAAACTAAACAAATCCAAACGACCGAAAAGTCATTAAACTAAACCAACTCCAAACGACCGAAAAGTCATTAAACTAAAACCCAATTTCAACGACCGAAAAGTCATTAAACTAATCCAAATCCAACGACCGAAAAGTCATTAAACTAAACCCAAATTCAAACGACCGAAAAGTCATAAACTAAATCCAAATCCAAACGACCGAAAAGTCATTAAACAAACAAAACTAACACCCAATTTCAAACGACCGAAAAGTCATTAAACTAAACCCAATTTCAAACGACCGAAAAGTCATTAAACTAAATCCAAATCCAAACGACCGAAATGTCATTAAACTAAACCCAAATCCAAACGACCGAAAAGTCATTAAACTAAACTCAACTTCAAACGACCGAAAAGTCATTAAACTAAACCCAAATTCCAAACGACCGAAAAGTCATTAAACTAAACTCAACTTCAAACGACCGAAAAGTCATTAAACTAAACCCAATTCCAAACGACCGAAAAGTCATTAAACTAAACCCAACTCAAACGACCGAAAAGTCATTAAACTAAATCCAAATCCAAACGACCGAAAAGTCATTAAACTAAACCCAATTTCAAACGACCGAAAAGTCATTAAACTAAACCCAAGTCCAAACGACGGAAAGTCATTAACTAAACCCATATCCATATCGACCGCCATGTCAATAAACTGAGCGAACATACATATCGACCGCCATGTCACTAAACTGAGCGACCCATATTCAAATAGACCGCCATGTCACTAAACTGAGCGACCCATATTCATATCGACCGCCATGTCACTAAACTGAGCGACCAATATTCAAATAGACCGCCATGTCAATAAACTGAGCAAGTCATACTCATATCGACCGCCATGTCAATAAACTGAGCAACTCCTACTCATATCGAACGCCATGTCAATAAACTGAGCAAAACACATATCAAATCGACCGCCATGTCAATAAACTGAGCAACCTATACTCATATCGACCGCCATGTCACTAAACTGAGCAGCCATATCGACCGCCATGTCATTAAACTGAGAAATCAAATTGAATGCGTACGAAAAAAAAAAAATGAAAAAATTATTTGAAAAAAAAATAAAGAGAGAAAAACAATCGAACGTACATCTTTTCACCGTACTCGTACCTCGTACAATGAAAAGATGGGGGGCATTTGTTTGGGTAAAAAAAAAAAAAAAAAAAAAAAATTATATAAAAAAAAAAAAGGGAGGGGAAAGATTATGGTTGGTCCCTAATATTAATTTGTCTGTATAAGCCTCGTATAAGCCAAAACTTTTAACATATTAATAATTTGGGTCCAACAAATTCAATTCTTTAATAGGCCATTTGTGAATACAAGCTTGGGTTATTTGTGAACACAAGCTTATGGGTCTCATCAAAGCTCCGTCGATTTTTAAGTCGGATCCTTTTTTTACCCAACGGGCCTTACATTATAGTCAATTTCTTGTTTAAAGATTCAATTTCAAAAATTATGTTCAAATTAAAATTAAATTTTGAATTTCAAATTTTCAACGAAATTTTAAAATATTTCTCAAATGGCCACATATTCTCAAACTTAAATTTTTGAATCCAATCGAAATTCCTCATCCGTCAATTATCTCAAACACAGTGATCCAAATCTTCAACCATATTTTAAATATCTCTCAACCGATTTTCAAACTCATCTATACCTTGTTTTGAATTTTGAATCCAAACAAATTCACTCGTTCGTTAATCACAAACATACGTCCTCAAATTTAAATGTAACAGATTTAATCTTCAAATTTAAAATTTGAAATTTAAATACAAACACACTTCCTCAAATTTAAATTTTGAAATTTAAAATTTGAAATTTAAATACGAACATACTTCTTTAAATTCAAAATGTAATATACTCAATTCTGAAATTTAAAACTTAAAATACGAACTACTTCTTCATAACATACTCAATTTTGAAATCTGAAAATTTAAATTTGAACATATTCAACTTTAAAATTTGAATTTTAAAATTTGAACATATCTTTTCAATTTTGAAATTTGAAATTTAAATTTGAACATATTCAACTTAAAATTTGAATTTTAAAAATTTGAACATATCTTTTCAATTTGAAATTTGAAATTTAAATTTGAACATATTCAACTTTAAAATTTGAATTTTAAAATTTGAACATATCTTTTCAATTTTGAAATCTGAAATTTAAATTTGAACATATTCAACTTTAAAATTTAAATTTTAAAATTTGAACATATCTTTTCAATTTTGAAATTCGAACATATTCAATTTGAATTTGAACATATCTTTTCAATTTTGAAGTTTGAATTTTAAAATTCGAACGAGTTTCCCACGTATTTTTCTCAACGATCGTTCCTCAACGAAATCACGCTTTCTCGCTAACCCCACAACAAACCCAACGAATCCCACACGATATTTATCTGCCCCTCCCCACTATAAAAAGGAGGGATCTTCCTTTGCCCGAGGACAACTTTTTCCATATTTTTCCACCACAGAAAAAAAGAACGTCCGATATTGTCCTATATTCCACTACAAAAAAAACCCGTCCCTCATCCTCAAGCGCCGATCGACTCCACCTCCTCCGGTCAACTTCCTCGACTCCTTCGGTCAACTCCCTCGGCACCCGCATATTCCTCAGGTAAATAAAAATAATAATAATAATAATAATAAAAAAGAAAAAAATATATTTTCTTTGAAAACCGGTTTGGGACCTCTTCGGACGCCCCTTACTTCAGGTTGAAAAGAAAAGAAAAAAATAATAAAAGAAAGAAAGAAAAGAAGAAAAAATAAATTTTCTTTGAAAACCGGTTTGGGACCTCTTCGGACGCCCCTTACTTCAGGTTGAAAAGAAAAGAGAAGAAAATAAAAGAAAATAAAAAAAAAAATATATTTTCTTTGAAAACCGGTTTGGGACCTCTTCGGACGCCCCTTACTTCAGGTTGAAAAGAAAAGAAAAAAAAAAAAAAAAAAAAAAAAAAAAAAAAAAAAAAAGAAGAAAAAATAAGGAAAAGAGAAAAAAATTAATTTTCTTTGAAAACCGGTTTGGGACCTCTTCGGACGCCCCTTACTTCAGGTTGAAAAGGAAAGAAAAAAAAAAAAAAAAAAAAAAAAAAAAAAAAAAAAAGAGAGGTCGGAAAGAAAAAAATAAAAGAGAGGTCGGAAAGAAAAAAAATAAAAAGAGAAAAAAAAAGAGGAAAAAGAAAAAATAATAAACAATTTTTCTTTGAAAGCCGGTTTGGGACCTCTTCGGACGCCCCTTACTTCAGGTTGAAAAGAAAAAAATAAATAAATAAATAAAAGAGAAAAAAAAAATTAATTTTCTTTGCAAAGCCGGACACCCTAACTTTAGGCTTACAGAAAAGAAAAAAAGAAAACCCAAAACCGATTCGGCTGATTTCTTCGTACATCCGAACTCAAGATAAGTCAAAGTGGATTCGGATCCCAAATTGGATTTCCTTCAGATCCCAAGTCAAATAAAATAAAATAAAATAGACCTCTTCGAATCCCAAATAATTTCTTTGACGGATCTCAAATAATTTCTTCTTTGGATTCCCGATAATTTCAAAAATAGAAACTTTCTCGGATCCCAAATATTTTTAAAAAGGGTCCCACATCAAAATAAAATAACGACATTTTCTCCTGACCCCAAATTAAAAGATTCCAAGTCAAATTATAAAATAAAATAAAAGGGATTTTCTACGAACCCGAAGATAAAATTAGGAAATTTTCTTCGGACGTAAAATAAAATAAAATAAAAGGGGATATTGAAATAAATGGGAATTCCTTTGAATCGAGACAAAATTCAAATGAGTCCTAATCAACTTGGAGTCTAAGTCCGATTCAAAAAGGGTCTCAAATCCAATCCACATACGGATCTCAAATCCCATCCACATATGACATAAGGCCCAAACCATATACGGGTCTCAAATCCAATCCACATACGGATCTCAAATCCAAGCCACATATGACATAAGGCCGAATCCGCATATGGATCTCAAATCCAATCCACATACGGATCTCAAGTCCATCCACATATGACATAGGCCCAATCCATATAAGGGTCTTAAATCCAGCCCACTTGCAAATAAAATCCAAGACTCATTTGACCCACAAATAAAACTGAAAACCCATTCCAACCCACAAATAAAAAAAACCCAAAATCCATTCGAGTCCACAAATAAAACCCAAAGATCCAAAACCTATTCGATCCACAAATAAAACTCAAACTCCATTCAATCTCATCGCCTTAACACATATAATTAAGGCAAAACTATATCGAAACCGACTAGATTCTAAATCATATACTTAGAATTTAGTCCAATCAAATTTGATCGAGCTCTAACACATATACTTAGAGTTCATCCAAATCAATCAAACTAACCCTAATACATATACTTAGGGTGCAGTTAACCTTTTACTCTAGCACATATGTCTAGGGTAGAAACCAAATCAATTCAACTAATCCTAATACATATACTTAGGGTTAGCCTCTCATTCTAGCCCATATAACTAGAGTGAAAAACATATCAAACTCGGCCAATCCTAACACATATAGGACTTAGCCACCTCATACTCTCGAGTAGCATCAAATCCGACCCGCCTCAATACATATCTTTGGGGTTTGGTCATATTTCCACTTTGGAACATACACCAAATATGAAATTAAATATAATTGGACTCTAACACATATACTTAGAGCCAATCGAACCCAATTAAACTCTAACACATATAATTAGAGTTTAATATCGACTTGTTCTCAACACACATAATTGGGATCAAGTTAATCTCAAACCCAGCTAAATCCTAACATATATACTTAGGATTTGTCTAATCATTAGGATACGATTTATTCTATCCTCCTCACAAAGGTCGCTTAATCGAAGGTGCCCCAATCACAAGGGGGTAATTAACAATAGATGCTTGCGTCTATTGGAAGTCATGGATCCGCAATACCTGATACCCACATACATATACCATCCATACATATAAATATAAATCTGAATCGCGAATACCATCCCGCGGGAAACACCCGAGAGGTGAACCGCGCGGAGTGAGTCATTCGGGATCGCAGACATGTATGCTTTCGGTTCGTGCTTTGCTGTCAGTTTGGTCGATAATGCGAAACAAACAATGACTTTTCCATAGGGGGGAAATTCAAATGGTGCCTTTTGACTGGAGGGAAAATCTGAGCAAATTATGTATGTCATCGGGAAGGAACTTTTGGATTTTGTGCATCTATCATGAAACTTTTGGATTTTGTGCATCTATCCTGAAACTTTTGAATTTTGTGCATCTATCCTACAACTTAATTGATACTTCATGTATTCAATTGATTTTCTTATAATTTAATTGATGTTTCAAATATTTTGGATAGTTCTTAAATTTGGGTTTCTCAAACTTCTACTTGCATTATTTTTTCGTACTTTCTTATGATAGTTACTTGCTATGATGATTTCCCTCTTTGATACAGTCTTCTGATGCTTACTGATTATGTTGGAAGTCGAATTGTCAGTTATGTGATTGTTGATGGAAATGTGGGGAGTTTGTTTCTTTCTTGGTGTGGGTATACTTTGGACAGCTTGTGTGGGAAATTTGTGCTCTTTAGTGGATAGTTGGTATACTTTGGATGGCCTACTTTGCAGGCAACCAGTTGCCCAACTTTTCCTTACAATGTATGCTTTCGGTTCGTGCTTTGCTGTCGGTTTGGTCGATAATGCGAAACAAACAGTGGCTTTTCCATAGGGGGGGGAATTCAGATGGTGCCTTTTGACTAGAGGGAAAATCTGAGCAAATTATGTATGTTTTCTTATTTATTGATTAAAATTTTTGCTCTTCGGGAAGGAACTTTTGGATTTTGTGCATCTATTTTGAAACTTTTGCTCATTTGCCTTTTCTTCTGTTTAGTACGCCTTCTCTACTTACTCATTCTTTCTGATGGTTCATTGATGCATGATTGCTACTCTAATTTCTGTGATTCCTTTGCTTGAGTTCAGTTTTCTGATGCCTTTAATGTGTGGTGTATAGTTTTCCAGTGTTGGTTTGTATGGTTGTGGTACCTTCTACATGCAGCTTTCTCTATTGCCTTATACATGCAGATTTTTCTTGTGTATCTAATTCACTTTATAGTTCCTGATGGTTTTCCTTATACATGCAGATTTTACATGCAGATTTTTCATGTGTATTTTCCTTATACATGCAGATTTTTCATGTGTATCTAATTCACTTTTGGATTTTGTGCATCTATCCTGAAACTTTTGGATTTTGTGCATCTATCCTGAAACTTTTGAATTTTGTGCATCTATCCTGCAACTTAATTGATACTTCATGTATTCAATTGATTTTCTTATAATTTAATTGATGTTTCAAATATTTTGGATAGTTCTTAAATTTGGGTTTCTCAAACTTCTACTTGCATTATTTTTTCGTACTTTCTTATGATAGTTACTTGCTATGATGATTTCCCTCTTTGATACAGTCTTCTGATGCTTACTGATTATGTTGGAAGTCGAATTGTCAGTTATGCGATTGTTGATGGAAATGTGGGGAGTTTGTTTCTTTCTTGATGTGGGTATACTTTGGACAGCTTGTGTGGGAAATTTGTGCTCTTTAGTGGATAGTTGGTATACTTTGGATGGCCTACTTTGCAGGCAACCAGTTGCCCAACTTTTCCCTACAATGTATGCTTTCGGTTCGTGCTTTGCTGTTGGTTTGGTCGATAATGCGAAACAAACAGTGGCTTTTCCATAGGGCGGGAATTCAAATGGTGCCTTTTGACTAGAGGGAAAATCTGAGCAAATTATGTATGTTTTCTTATTTATTGATTAAAATTTTTGCTCTTTGGTAGATAGTGATTATGCTGTTCTTGGTGCTTACTGACACGTAAGCACATAAAACTCTCGATTCATGTCTCTTATTCTTTTTCTTATTCTACTTTGGACTATATGTCTTCATCACCTATTGCTCACTTCTATACGAGTGCTGGTGGCCGGTGATGATGTGGTCAGTTGCCGTCGTCACCTGCTGCTCACTTGACGATGGTTGATGATGGGATTGGTCGCTCTGACCTGTTTGCCCCCCTCCCTCTTTCTCCTCTTGAGCTCGGTTCTGTCTCTGCTGAGCGTGCGTCATTTTCTTCGGTTGACTGTACCCGTCTGTACAGTGTCAACGTGTTGCTTACCAAGTGTTCGACGGTATGCCTCTGTAACTCTGAAATTTATGCTGCTTACCATCCAGAAGTGTTGGTGGCCGGTGATTATGCTGCTTACCATCTGAAATTTATGCTGCTTACCATCTGTACAGTGACGATGGTTGATGATTTCTCTCTTTGATACAGTGATACTTTGCACCACTTATGAGGGAAATTTTTGCTCTTAAGTGGAAAGTGATTATGCTGTTCTTGGTGCTTACTGAGACGTAAGTACATAAAACTCTCGATTCATGTCTTTTATTCTTATTCTTATTCTGTTTTGGACTATATGTATTGTTACATATTTTGGATAGTGCTTAAATTAGTGTTTCCAACTTTTCACCACGCATGTGAGAAGCAGGTTTTTGTGTGCTTTCTTTTGATGGTTACTTGCTATGATGATTTTCCTTTTTGATACACTTCTGATACTAAGTGATTATGTTGGAAGTCGGATTGTTCATTATGCCATTCTTCATGTAAATGTGGGAACTTTCTTTTTGACTTGGCGTGGGTGTACTATGGACGGTTTCTGCAGGAAACTTTTTTTCCCTTTAGTGGATAGTGGGTATACTTTGGATGGCCTACTTTGCAGGCAACCGGTTGCCCAACTTTTCCCTACAATGTATGCTTTTGGTTTCCGCTTTGCACTCGGTTTTGGGTAATGCTGCAGAACAAACAGTGGCTTTTGATTAAGAGGGGAAATTCAAATGGTGGCTTTTGTATAGGGAGAAAATCTGAGCAAATTTGCTTCCCTTAAGTGTGAGCATTTTTAGAACATTTTCTTTACCATATTGGTAGCTACTGGCCATTTCGGACTCTAGAATTGTTAACTAGAGAAGCAGGTTTTTGTTTACCATATGCATATGAGAAGCAGGTTTTTTTGTGCTTTCTTTTGATGGTTACTTGCTATGATGATTTCCCTCTTTGATACACTTCTGATACTTAGTGATTATGTCGGAAGTCGGATTGTTCATTATGCCATTCTTCATGTAAATGTGGGAACTTTCTTTTTGACTTTGTGTGGGTGTACTTTGAACGGTTTCTGCAGGAAACTTTTTTCCCTTTAGTGGATAGTGGGTATACTATGGATGGCCTACTTTGCAGGCAACCGGTTGCTCAACTTTTCCCTACAATGTATGCTTTTGGTTTCCGCTTTGCGGTCGGTTTTGGGCAATGCTGCAAAACAAACAGTGGCTTTTGAGTAAGAGGGGAAATTCAAATGGTGGCTTTTGTATAGGGGGAAAATCTGAGCAAATTATGTATATTTTCTTCTTTATTGATAGGATAGTTGTGGTTTTTGATTTGTCTTTGCTTCCGTCTTCGATTTAAATTGCGAAAATACATATGCTTTGGTTCTAGCTCCAGCTTTCATTTGCCTGCGCTAATATATATTTAGTTTATTTCCTTACAAATTAATAGATACTTACATATTTGGTTTTGGTTTAATTTTTGGGTGGTCTTTTTTTTAATATGCATACCCAAAAAATCACTTTATCACATGTATAATTTCATTTTGCTGTTTCATCTGGTCAGAATCTTTCGATATTTTAGTTGCCAAAATCCATTTTTTGTGAAGAAAACAAGACAAGAGAATCGTTTATTCCATGATCAGAAGTAACTCGAATTAGACAGCATCGAATGATTTTTTCATTTCTGGTGGTAATCGAAATAGCATGATCTCATATAAATTCTTCTGAACTGTCTCTAACTGTTCCGTTAGTCTTAAACGTTTTAGATTGAACATAGTTCAACTATTAATGCTGAATCAATGTGCAGGTTTTAATTAATAAAAGTGCCAATTTCTCTTAGTAAATTTTGTCTACTTGGACTTCTCTTTGACACAAGGTGATAGATAAAGTGCAGGCCATCTTGGGAGGTTTTCCTATAAGGAGAACATTTTTGATGCCTTTGTGAATATTATTGAGAACTGCAGCAGTTGCCAAACTGGTCCTATCTATTGCATAATTTAGCCCTTTTCTTTATCTAATGGACTAAGGCAGCTGAGAAATAACCCTCTTAGACATTCCTATTTAGATCCTGGATGTATAAAAACAGAGAGCATGAAGATATATGAAAGCTGTTCTTCTTTTAATTACCTTATCTTGAATCTTGGTATTTTTTTGAAATGTGCCCGAGGAGTCTTTTCCTGAATGTAAAGTCGAAAAGAGGTGCTCAAATAGATGAAAGTTGTTCTTTTTTTAATTACCTTCTCTTGCATCTTGGTATTTTTTTAAAATGTGCACACACTATATAGTGAATTAGATACACATGTCTGTTTCATCCTTTTATTCACAATTGTTATTATGCAATTTTTCAATTTATTTAATTTTAGCTTATTAATTAGTTACTTAGTACGAAAATCAAAGCATTAGTCTTAAAGATGCGCACGTGCTGCTGTGATGTTCGTGCATGTACCTCTCAGTGGAAAAAAGAAAAGAAAAAAAAAAAAAATCTCCTATATATATACACAGTCAACTATGGGTTTGACCACATGCTAAGTTAGGCCATATTTTCTATATATTTGACTAATGTAAAAAATTAGCTCTGATCTCTCAGCTGGTGATATAAACTGTATAGACAATTATGCAGCTGAGAAATAACCCTCTTAGACATTCCTATTTAGATCCTGGATGTATAAAAACAGAGAGCATGAAGATATATGAAAGCTGTTCTTCTTTTAATTACCTTATCTTGAATCTTGGTATATTTTTGAAATGTGCCCGAGGAGTCTTTTCCTGAATGTAAAGTCGAAAAGAGGTGCTCAAATAGATGAAAGTTGTTCTTTTTTTAATTACCTTCTCTTGCATCTTGGTATTTTTTTAAAATGTGCACACACTATATAGTGAATTAGATACACATGTCTGTTTCATCCTTTTATTCACAATTGTTATTATGCAATTTTTCAATTTATTTAATTTTAATTAATTTATAATTATAGAGATTATACATAATATACCAACACGATAATTATTCTATTCATTTTGGTAATTATTCTTCATGAAGTTTTAAATGTATGTAATGAAGTGTTTAAAGCCACCAAATCACTTTATCACATGTATGCCAGTTTGAGCTCTTTGGTTTTAACATTTCATGCCTTGCGAGCAATGTAGTTTGAAGTATAAGCATACCTATTTCGGTATGGTTTTTTTACGTCAGGCTTAAATGGACATAGCAGCAGTGTGCAGAGAAAATAGAAAAAAACGAAAGCTTATTCTTAATCAACGGAGGAATAAAGAGCACATTGAAGCTTCTGAGTATATGCACACTGGTATTTCTGACAATAGGAAAAGGCAGAAGGTTATTCTTAATCAGCGAAGAAATAAAGAGACACTAGAGGCTTCTGAACATACAAGTGATATTAATGAAGTATTACATGGTTATGATGTCTGTGGTAGTGGTGCAAATACAGGAAATCTTGATTTTACGCTTTCTAAGATGGTGGTGACTCTAGATAGTACAGAGATTCTCAGATTCCAGTTCCATCTATTGAACAATCATATCTCGGATTACCAAAATACGAATGCCAATCATGTGGAGCTTTCTTATGGTACAATGAACGAATTTATAAATCTCGAAATGAAAGTGTTCCGAGGTTTTCTTTATGTTGTCAAGAAGGTCGAATTTATTTGCCGTTGTTACGCCATACCCCACCTATTTTAGATACTTTATTAGATTACCAAGGTTCTGGAGAAGCTAGAAAGTTTCGGGATAATATACGAGTGTACAATTCTATGTTTGCGTTTACCTCAATCGGTGCAAAAATAGATACAGAAATTAATATGAGAACAGGTCCCTATGTTTTTAGAATCAATGGGCAGAATTATCATCTTATGGGTTCTCTTCTTCCGGTAGATGGGCACCGGCCCAAATTTGCTCAACTATACATTTATGATACTGCGAATGAAGTTGACAACAGAATGAACGCAATTTCTGGCAGTGGTGATCTCCAAAATATCGATAGAAATATTGTCCGAGAATTGATGCATATCTTTGATACTCAAAATGAGATAGTTAAAGCATTTAGAATGGCAAGAGATCGTTTTAGCGAAACTGATTTCTTACCTATTAGATTGAGATTGATTGGTGCACGTGGAGATAATATGAGGCAATATAATCCTCCTTCGTGTGCAGAAATTGCTGGTTTGATAATTGGGGATCTGGGATGTGCGGATCGACAACGAGATATTATTGTTGAACATAAAGCAAATGGTTTAAAGCGCATTTCTGATTTACATCCCTCTTTCATGGCTATGCAATATCCTATTTTGTTTCCCTACGGTGAAGATGGTTTCAGACTTGGAATAGAATGCAGAGAAAGTTCACGCAAAAAAAAAAATTCACGACAATATATTACAATGCGTGAATTCTATGCTTATAGAATTCAAAATCGATTGAGGGAAGGAAAAACACTAACTCGAGGAGGAAAGCTTTTTCAACAATATATTGTTGATGCTTTTTCATGTGTTGAAGAAGAAAGGCTCCACTACATTAGAAAGAACCAAACTACTTTACGATCTGAGCTTTACAAAGGTATTAAGGATGCCGTATTTGAAGGAGATGTAGATGGTAACGCCATCGGTAAACGTGTTGTGCTACCTTCAAGTTTTACTGCTGGCCCTCGCTATATGATTCAAAATTATCAGGATGCTATTGCTATATGCAGACAATGTGGTCCTCCTGATTTATTTATTACATTTACATGTAATGCACAGTGGCGAGAAATTCAAGAGGCTGTACAGTTTATACCTGGCCAAAGATCTGAAGATAGGCCAGACATTGTTAGTAGGGTATTCAAGTTAAAATTAGAAGCTTTGATGACCGATATTAAGAAAGGTGAATTTTTTGGAAAATCTACTGCTGGTACGTGGCCAAATAACAGTTTTAGTGTCTAAAATATACGCAAACTCATTGAATCTAACTTTTTTTCTCCGTTCTTTTTTTTGAATTATGGCAGAGTTGTATACTGTTGAGTTTCAAAAGAGAGGCCTTCCACATGTTCACATCTTAGTGTGGTTGCACTTAGATCATAAATATTTAACACCTACACAGATTGATTCCATAATCTCGGCAGAAATACCTGATATTACTGTTGATCCAATTGGTTATGCCGCTATTGGTAAATTTATGATGCATGGTCCATGCGGGGTTGCAAAACCAGGAGCACCGTGTATGATAAAGGGTCGGTGCTCAAAATTTTTTCCAAAGGAATACAGGAAAGAAACGATAATAACCGATGACGGTTATCCTATCTATAAACGAAGGGAAAATCAGAGACATATTATGAAAAATCATGTTGAGCTTGATAATAGGTTTGTTGTCCCGCATAATTTGCGATTGGTTATCAAATATCAAGCTCATATTAATGTTGAATGGTGTAACAAATCAAGACTTATCAAATATCTGTTCAAATATATCAATAAAGGCCCGGATCGATCTAAAGTTGTTGTCGAAAATAATGTCCAGCATGATAGCACATCCCTTCAACGGCAATATAAGCAAGTCGACGAGATCAAACAATACTTGGATTGTCGATATTTATCAGCATATGAAGCAATTTGGCGGATATTTGAGTTTGACATTCACTTTAGAGAGCCATCAGTTGAACGATTAGTGGTGCATCTACCTATGATGAATAATGTTACATATTATGATAACCAAAATTTATCCGATGTCTTAAATCGTCCTAATATTGACAAAACAATGTTCACCGAATGGATGCAAACCAATTTAACTTATGAGGATGCTCGACAACTTACATATGCTGAGTTTCCTACTAAATGGGTGTGGCACCCTAAAGATAAATTTTGGTCAATGCGAAAACAAAAGAATCGCATTGGTAGAATTGTTTACATCCATCCAAGCGCTGGAGAACTTTATTTCTTAAGGATGCTTTTAAATGTAGTAAAAGGTCCAAGAAATTATACAGAGATTAGAACGGTACACGGTATTGTTTACGAAACTTTTCGTGCAGCGTGCGATGCTCTCGGCTTACTTGGTGATGATAAGGAATGGAGAGAAGCAATAGAAGAAGCATCACAGTGGTCTTCTGCAGCTCAACTGCGCCAATTGTTTGTCACCTTAATTATGTATTGTGAACTCGCTGACCCTGTCAAATTGTGGGATAGATATTGGGAATTATTAGCTGATGATATTTTGCACAGATTGAAAAAGGTTCTCGGAATTCAAAATCTGCAAATATCTCAGATGGAGTTGCAAAATCATGTTTTATTTGAGCTCGAAGTCCTTTTTAACAAAAATGGAAGCTCACTCTCGCAGTATAAGCTTCCGGTTCCTAATAGATTACTGAATGATGAATTCGACAACAGATTAATAAGAGAAGAATTGGATTACAATATACATGAATTACAATGCGAGCATGCTCAATTATACAGTGATTTGAATGATGAACAGAAAAGTATATATAATACTGTTTTAGCATCTATATATCAAAACACTGGAGATGTTATATTTGTCTATGGCTATGGTGGAACAGGCAAAACTTTTCTTTGGAAGACAATAATTTCAAAATTGAGGTCTGAAGGAAAGATTGTATTAGCGGTCGCGTCATCAGGAATAGCATCCCTCCTACTGCCTGGAGGTCGGACAGCTCACTCAAGGTTTAAAATCCCTATTAAAGTGGATGATTGTTCACTTTGTGAAATTAAGAAAGGGACCCAACTTGCAAAATTAATTTCACGTGCCAGTTTAATAATTTGGGATGAAGCCCCGATGAATCATAGAAATTGTTTTGAGGCTCTAGACAAATCATTGAAAGATATATTGGAGTCTAATGAACCCGATGCGGGTGAAAAGCTTTTTGGGGGAAAAACTCTTCTTTTAGGCGGCGATTTCAGACAAATACTTCCGGTTGTTGTCGGCGGGACGAAGCAAGATATACTTAATGCTTCACTTACTAAATCATATATATGGAAAAATTGTAAAATTTTTCGTCTCACTACAAATATGAGATTAATACGAAATTCAGGAGATGAGTCAGCAGATAGATCTTTAGCGGAATTCAGTAAATGGATGCTCGATGTTGGTGATGGCAAAATAGCTGCTATTGGATTAGAAGGAGATGATGAACCAACCTGGATTAAAATTCCGGATGATATGCTTATAAAACCTAATAACAATGGAATTGAAGCAATTGTTTCAGAAGTATACGATGACATCGAAGAAAACTACAATGATTCCAGCTACTTGAGAGATAGAGCTATCATCACACCTGTGAATGAAATAGTTGATGAGATAAATAATTACGTTCTTGCTCTGTTGCCAACAGAAGAACGATTGTATATGAGCTCAGATTCAATATGTAACACATCACCGAATGCAGAAGAAAGTGACATACTTTACCCGGTTGAATTTTTGAACTCTTTGAAGTTCAACGGAGTCTCCCATCATGAACTAAAGTTAAAAGTAGGAGCTCCTGTAATGTTACTGCGCAATATTAGCCAAAATTCTGGTCTCTGTAATGGTACTCGATTGATAATAACCCAATTAGCTCCCAAAGTTATTGAGGCACAAATCTTTACAGGAAATCATATCGGTGAGAAGGTTTATATTCCTCGCATAGTTATGAATGTAACCGAATCGAAGTGGCCATTTATATTGAAAAGGAGACAATTCCCGATACGTTTGAGCTATGCAATGACAATTAATAAAAGTCAGGGGCAGACATTGCAGAAAATTGGGCTTTTTTTGCCACAGCCGGTATTCTCTCATGGTCAACTTTATGTAGCGATTTCTAGAGTAACCTCTCGACAAGGGCTACGAATTCTTATAGATAATAATGATCAAGCACCAGAAGGATATACAAGAAACATCGTTTATCATGAAATATTCGATGATCTATAATAATATATGATGCTATGATTGTTTTCATGCTATGTGCAGTTTTTTTTACTGTTGTTTCATTATTTCATCAGTGCAATATCACTTTTTTGGACAAATAAATTATTGTTCTCCTGGCATGTTAATCATCCTTTTATGCATATCTTTGTTTCTATTTTCATATTGAACATATTATTGGAGCAGCAATGGACTACATCCTATTATCGCAATTATCCTTACAGCACCAAAACTGTAAGATCAAAGTAAGAATTTGTCGTATATGGGAATCAACTGCTCCATTTTTAAAAGGGGATATATTCAGCATGGATTGCCTTATGGTTGATGAGAAGGTTTGCACTGTCTTATATATTTATGTACAGTTATGTTCTTTACCTTTCATCAATTTTTTATGCTGATTTACATATATTATTGTCTTAAATAGGGATATTCTATGCAAGGAACAATACGAAAACAGGATGTCGAACAATTTAAAACTCGACTCATAGAAGGCGCTGTGTATCTTTTAGAAAAAATCGTTGTTATTCTAAGTAAGAAAAAGTTTGCTGCTGTTGACAGGAAGTTTATGATTCAAATTGGAAAATGGACAACGGTAACTCAACTCGATGATGGCATAGATTCAATGCCACAGTATAGCTTCAATTTCTGTACATTTTCTGAAGCTGAAAATAGGAGATCTAATGATAGTATTCTGACTGGTAATATTTCTTACAAATACATTGAACTATTCATTTTGTATTAAGAGAAACCACCTTTGATGAGTTACGTACTTCTCTTAATATTCTTTTCTCTCCTTCTACTTTGTAGATGTCTTTGGTAAGATATGTTCTGTCACAGACCTCACTCACAAATATGTCAGAGAAATCCTCACTCCAATCCGAAATTTGGAAATACAAGATTTAGAGTACAAATTTACACTTCCCAGTTTTTTTTCCTATGTTTTCCTCTTACTTGCAGCATTCACTATATTAAATATGCACGTTACTTTTTTTACAGAAATAATATTTTGCCAGTGACATTATGGGATAAATTCGCTATAGATTTCGATGAAAGTAAAGTTTTTGAGGAGGATGTTGGTGGCCCAGTAGTTGTAGTTTTAGCTGGAATGACGGTTCGTTCCTTTAGAGGTATATTTGTCAATTATAATTTTTCCTTTTTTTATTTACCTGTAAAACTACTATATAAAATGACATTAATTTGTGTTTTGTGTTATACTTTTTTTAGACCGGATATATTTATCAACATGTTCAGCTTCGAAAATTTACCTTAACTTAGAAATTCCGGAAGTTGTCGAATTTCTGAATAGGTTTGTCTACATAAACATACAAATTTGCTTACAATTTAATTCCTTTGATTCATATTGTTATTTACATGTGAATTTTGATGTACAGAGTAAGACCAACACCTAACCCAATAAAGCAAATCACCTGTACACAAGAAGATATTATCAGTCCTGACGAAGAGATGCGAATGAATAGAAAAACTATTTCTGAAATCTTAGCTATGGACTCACCTAATATTCAAGTAAGTGATGTATTTTTATGACAATTTACTTTTCCTTCTTTTTTTTCGATTAAAATTCTTTTCGTCTATTTTTTTTCCCCTCTATAGAATGTGATGTTTACCTACAAACCAACAAATCAATTTTTGTTTATTTTCTTTTTCTCGATAGAGTATGAAGTTTACCTGTGAAGTGACACTGTTGGACATAGATACGTCGTATGGTTGGTGGTATAAGGCTTGCCATTATTGTAAATCAGCGGTGAAGTCATACGACGATATTTTTTATTGCCCACATTGTGGAAACAACGACAAACCTCCTATGCCTTGGTAAATACTCTAACATAAAGGTTTATCATCTAAATACATTAATTTAACATATTTTTTCCTAACAATTGTGATTATTACAAGGTACAAACTAAACACCACCGTTGCAGATGATACTGATGTTGGAACTTTTACAATATTTGGAAGAGTAGCACAAGATTTAATTCGCATCCCTGCACAAAATCTTGCTGCAGCAGTTGGTTCAGACAGATTTGTCTTGCCTCCAGCCATTAAAAATATTATCGGTCAAAAGCACATTTTTCAGATTTCTCCGGACTCACAAAGATTTAGTGCAACAAACCCCTGTTTCAAAGTTAATAAACTTTATACTTCAAATTATGATGTAAAAGGCAAAGGTCAACTTGGAACTTGGACTTCACTCGAGCCAAAGTCAACTTGGAAAGAATCTACTTATTAAGTGTGAAGAACAACTTCTATCATCTCCAAAAGGAAAACAAATTCAGGAAGAATTATTTCAAGAAGCATCTCCGACTCCAAAAAAACCTTCAAGGTATTCTTATTTTATATTTATTTTATTCATTTGATATAATTTATGTTTGCCATTTTAATATTTAAATTTTTAAAAATGACAGTCCTGTAGTTCATCTGGAAAATTTAGATCAAGTTCCATTGGCAAAAAGGCAGTGTATTAGGTAATAATAATTAATTTTTATTTTATATTTGAAATTATCTTCTCTTTATTTTTTTTCTTTTTTGTAATTTTCTTCTTCCACCTATAGATTTCTTCATGCTGCTCAATCAAGTGATGATGCTCAAGTAAGTGATACTGCTGAACCAAGAGAAGAAGCAAGTGAAGACAAATAATGCAGAATCATATTCCAACATAAAATGTGAAAGACTTGGTGGATCGTGAATTGTGATGTTGTTGCTTTGTTTGGATTGTACGAGGCTCCTTTAGGTGTAATCGAGGGGCCTCCACAAATTTCTGCTTGAATTCTATTGTTTTTGGTGCTTTTTTTGACATAGTTTGGGGTTTCTCCTCTTAATTTCTCCGGATTGGTTCTTGATGATGTCTTATTGGGTCGCTAGGGTTTTAGTTTTGGGGAATTTGTTTTGATTGGGGTGCTTACTGATAATATTCGTTTAGGTTTCTGAATTGATTCATCATGTGATTCTGATGTTGTGTGTTTTTATGATGAAAGGCTTGGTAGATTGTGATTAGTTTGGATTTTTATAATGTATTTTTCTTTTTGTTGTTCTTTGATTAGACAATGCTCCTGTTTGGTGTAATTGAAAGGTATCCACACATTTTGGCTCAAATTCTGCTGTTTTTGTTGATTTTTTTGGAGATATCATTTGGGGTTTATCCATGTAATTACTTTGAGTTAGTTCTTGGAGGATGTCTTATTTATTTATTTATTTATTTATTTATTTTTTTATTTAACTTTTTAGGCATTTGCTTTAATTGAATGCTTACCAATATATTGATCTTGCCTCAAGTATATCAATTAGGTTCTGAATTGAATCATTGTGTGATCATTCTGTTGTGTTTTTATGGCGAAAGACTAGGTGGATTGTGATATTGCTGATTAGTTTGGATTTCTATGATGGTCTTTGATGTTCCAAGATCATGCAACGCACAATTCTAATCTTCTATTAGTTCACCAGCCATTAGTGACCTCAGCCATTGTAGGTCCTTTGTCGTTTATGTGAAACTGTGAATAACTAATAATATTTATAAAATTAGACTTATAGAATGAATGAATCACTGGTTTTTAAATACGGTATATTATTTATTAATTTTTTTTAAAAATATTAATTTTTTTTATAAAATAAATAAAAATAATTTGGTCCTTTCACGTTCTCCACTGCTGTCGTAATTTTTAAAAATATTTTCTAAAATTTTTTAAAAAATAAAATATAAATTTTTAAAAATTAGAAAAAAAAAGTAAAAAAGACGAATTTTATAATAAAATGTTATGTATTTTAACCAAAAAAATTATTTTTACAAATTAATATATTTAAACCTACTTTAATAAATAAAAATAATAGATACTTATTCTTAGAATAAAAAAATAATAAAATTTAATTCTCACAAGCAACCTTTGGAAAGTAGATGAAGGGTCATTTAGTTTTTTTGAGTTTTGAGCTCTCTCCCTCTGTATATATTAAGAAAGATAATACTTGAAATAATATTTTTCTAAAAAACTCATAAACGTTTATTAGAGAGGAAATTTTATGTGCACAAAAATGAATACTGATAATCATAAGAGTCAGTTTGTATTGCTGCTCTCAAAGAAATTTTTGCAAAAGCTGGTACTTCTTCTTCTTCTACTTCTCATTACATTTTAATGTTTCTTCTCCTACTTCTCATTACATTTTAATGTTTCTCATTAGAACTTATTTTTTTAGTTGTTCTTAATTGTTTTAACCAAAAAAATTATTTTTACAAATTAATATATTTAAACCTACTTTAATAAATAAAAATAATAGATACTTATTCTTAGAATAAAAAAATAATAAAATTTAATTCTCACAAGCAACCTTTGGAAAGTAGATGAAGGGTCATTTAGTTTTTTTGAGCTTTGAGCTCTCTCCCTCTCTATATATTAAGAAAGATAATACTTGAAATAATATTTTTCTAAAAAACTCATAAACGTTTATTAGAGAGGAAATTTTATGTGCACAAAAATGAATACTGATAATCATAAGAGTCAGTTTGTATTGCTGCTCTCAAAGGAATTTTTGCAAAAGCTGGTACTTCTTCTTCTTCTACTTCTCATTACATTTTAATGTTTCTTCTCCTACTTCTCATTACATTTTAATGTTTCTCATTAGAACTTATTTTTTTAGTTGTTCTTAATTGTTTCATTACCTTTCATTTCAAGTTCTTGGAAGTAGATACTGTTACATAAAAGAAAAATGGGATGAATCATTTGGGAGAAAAGAGATATTTATAATTCTTTTGAAGAAAATTGTAGGGTGTTTAGATTCTTGGGGATTTTTTTTTTAAAAAAAAATAATTTTCTGACCGTTTAGGATTTAGGGTTTAGGGTTTAGGGTTTAGGGTTTAGACTTCCTTTATGGTGACTTTCAGGCAAACAAATAACTGGGCGAAAGTGCTATAGTTGTTGATTTACTTACTCTATAGAGCCTTTTTCCAATTATGTAGAAATGAATGGAACTTAATAGTTTATCCAAGTAGCCCTTTGTTTATCTTGGGAGGTTTTCCTATAATGCAGAATCATATTCCAACATAACTTATTTAGATTTACATTATGCAAATAAATAATTATAAGAAATTTGTACTTTCAATCAAGAACTATATTTCAACTGTTTAACTTCGTTTTGTTATGTTGTGGTTTGTTGTAATTTAGTACACTTTTTAATAATTTGAAAATTTTGCTAATAATTTTTGTTATACTTTGGATATTCTATTCATTTTTCCTAAATTTTACTAACTCAGTAATGCCGCGGCGTAGCGCGGGGTAGTAACTAGTATAAGTAAGTTGATGCTCTTATTTACTTCAATTGTATTTAATTTTTTTTAATTTTGTTGTGAATTATAATCGATATTTTTGATTTTTATAGTTGACGATATTAATTATATATATAATTAAATAATATTTTTTATTATTGTTAAAAAAATATTAATTTATATTTATAAAATATTAATAATATTATATTTTATTAAAAAAAAAATATTAATTAGCGCGACGGATTCGAGGTGCCCCGTAGAAGGTGGGTTACAAGGCAAGGACGGATTATCAAATATTTTTTTTGATCCGCTACGCTATGCATCCCTACTCATAGCATCAACCAAAAAAACAGACCCATAATATTAACTTAGAAAATAACATTAATTCTCAAGAAGCACAAATTTGCAAGAAACCACAAACAGTTCATAAAATTTAAAAATAAAAGATCTTTCCCTGTACATAAAACACCTAATTCAATTGAAACAGAAAAAACAAAAAACAAAAAACAAAAAACAAAAAACAAAACAAAACAAAAAGATGGTTATCATCTAAAAACTGAAGACAAAGCAGAATCTTCAAACCCCAGAAGCTCTACAATGTGGGCACTTTTATTGAAGATTACAAGCTCCGATAATGCTACTCCCCAATGATCTTGGCCAATAAATATTTCCTCAGATCTACATTGCACCCTCTTAGAGAATCTCTTTATTTCCAAGTGCACCCAAGATATTGATGCTCGGTAACTCATCGGCCGCGTCCGCTACCGACGGAATGTGCCTCCGATCCGAGTGAATCAAGTCCATGATCACTCATACTCCCAGTTCGCAAACTCCGTAGTCTCTGCCAAAACTGCTTGTTCTTACCTGTCATTAAAGGGCCTGAGCATGAATGCCTATGAAAAGAAGAACCACCATGTTCATCACCACTAGACAATGGCGAAGTACCGAACATATCGGATAATAGTACCCTCTCCGCTTCCATACCCGCTCCGTTACTTATATCTCCGACCGGACCCGGTAATCTCTCCTGGCTATTGCACTCACTGCATACTAGCTTCAAGGCTTGAACTACTTCTCCCATGAAGGGACGGTGCGAGACCTCGGGCTGAACGCACATGGACGCAATTGCCGCTACTTTGGCCACACTGTCGAACTGGACTTCGGCGTCGAGGGATGGGTCGATGATTTCCTCCAAGCCCTCGACGCTGGTGAGGAGAGGGCGGGCCCACGTGACGAGGTTTTCTTGCCCTGCAGGCCGCGACATGTCCACGGGCTTCCGGCCTGTGAGGAGCTCGAGAAGCACGACGCCGTAGCTGTAGACGTCGCTCTTGACGAGGAGATGACCGGTCATTGCGTATTCAGGGGCCACGTAACTGCACCAAAAATTTAAAACGGTTAAAACGCCTGCAACTACCTGTCTTGTACTCCGATTAATGAGAATATAAAATATTTAAAACACCCCTTCTAGATCTTCTCTGAAAGCTAGAGCGTTTAGAAAATGATGATTTGTTTCGTTCGGTATTAGAGCAAGAGTGACTGCTTCAAATCTTTAATTCCAAGCTCCTTACTCTCGTTTAGTTTTCGCCTACAAAATATTGAAGGAAGATAACGAAGCATAAGGCTCTCGATCGTACCCAAAAGTCCCCATGACACGCGTGGAGATATGTCGATTGCCTTCGTCCATGGCAGCTCTTGCTAGGCCGAAATCTGACACTTTTGGCATGAAATCAGGCTCCAATAATATGTTGCTTGACTTGAAATCACGGTGTATTACACGGGGGTTCGAGTCTTCATGCAGATATGCAAGACCGCGTGCAGCACCAAGCGCAATTTTCATGCGGGAATTCCAGTCAAGTGGAGCAGTCTCCTTATCCGGTCCTGGACAGGCAATTAAGTCGAGATAACTCTGTGAATCAAACAATAATTACAATACTAAACATGCCATATGATCATTTAGAACTACAGGAAGAACAAAACAAAGAAAAGCTAATTAATAACATACATCACTACATTTTTTTTATTTTTGAAGAGTATGTTTGTCAGATTTGTAAGCTATCTGAACAATTATTTTAGAGAATTAAGTGATCAGACAATATAACAAACAGCAATCAAAATCTTCGCATATTCCTCACCATGCAAGTGCGACTCCACACTGCCGTTTGGAATGAGCTCATAAATAAGGCAGCGAGCGTTTTCCTCTATACAAATACCGATCAACTTGACCAAATTCCTATGGTGCAAACGGCTTAGCATCTCAACCTCTGACAAAAACTCTCGCTCGCCCTGGCAATCATATCTCTTAAGAACCTTCACAGCCACCCGCGTTCCATCTTCAAGCTCACCTCGGTAAACACATCCAAAGCCACCTTCTCCGAGTATTCTAGAATCATCGAAGAAGTTTGTGGCTCTTTCAATCTCGGAGAGTTTAAATGTCTTTGCCTGTCCTGTATATGTTGCAATGCTGGAGCTAAAAGAAGCTGATGCTGAACTATGTTGGGTTCCAAGAATCATATGACCAGTACCTGTCACATTAGTTGGAGATGTAAAGGTTAGTGAATATCTATTGCCTGTGTCCTCTCACGTGACCTTTCCAGGATGACATTGCAAAAAAGAAAGGTAAAAATCAGGGATCAATCACTCGATCCGGTAAAGCTAAAATTCAAGAACCAAGCAGCAATTCATTAAAAGATCACGAACTCGCACATTTGACCCCTTCATTTTGTCCAGTGAATAAGTCAATTCAAATGATCATGCTTCTCTCTTCATGCATTAAGTGTCTGTTCAATACTTAAAAACCATAATTGAACTACTATACCTGATGACTTTGCAAACTGAGGCAGTAAACTATGTTGAAATCTTTCAGGTAAATCAAAATGATCTCCCCATTTCAACACCAACAACAGTGCTGCTCCAGTGCATAAAAGCAAAGCTAGAAAAGATGAGAGGACTACAATAGTAATTAAGCTGCCGTTGGCTTTTCTTTTTTGCTTCCTCACATCAACCCCGAGAGGCTTCATGGTCCTTGCATTTCTGTTATTACCAAATTGCCCATTTTCGACGTTAACATTTGCCGGTGCTGTAGGTGGAGAAGAAGGAAGCCCTGCATAAATTAGCAAAAAGAAGAAGAGTAAGCAAAATAGAATGATCTAGAAGATTAGTATACACCAAGAAAGCAAACATTGAATTGAAGTGCTTTTTAAATGGTGGCATGTAAAATTATTCATATGTGAAGAGATTGCAGCGATGTTATTTCTTAACATACTTAAAACCATTTAGGCATTTTATGGCCTAAGTTCACCAAGAATCCAAAACAAGTATTTAAGGCAGGGATTTCTAGAACCAAAACTTAGTGCCCTTTTTGCATGGCATCTGGAACAGCTTGTCCACTCCAGAAAGAAAGCAGCAGCTAGCTTCTTGAAACCAGGCATTTAGCTAACAAAAAGTATGAGCTTTTGCTGCAACAGGAAGCTAAAATAGCCGTTCAAAAGCAGAAGCTTTAATATTAGTCTTCTGCTTCCGTGATGAAGAGAATTTAATGAAAAATTCCTCTAACGACTCTACCCTAAAAGTACTTCTTCATAAGCTCCAGTCGGGTCAAACATGTCCCAAATTGGTGGTTCATATAATCAACTTGTAATACAAAAGTTGTGCTCCAAAATTTAAACTGCATTCAACAGTATACCGAAAGAAAATAAAATCAACCACAAGCAAATGATGCAAGGATTCCAAACCTGGATAAAGAACGTATAAAACTTCATAATCCCCAAAACGTGACGCTTTTATCGCCACTTGCTTGTGCCAGAACTTTTCGAAGGTTTGAAATGCTGTAGAGTTATCAAACTTCCCTTCAAGCGGTACGAGATCCACAAGAATGGCTGTCTTCTCAGGCTGTTCACTGGCAACATTCGCCCCCATAACACGAACCTGCCTTTGCTTCATATCAACTCCCAATGCAATCTCTTGCGCAAAGTCGGAGACCAACGGAAAGAATGAGTATAATGCAACACTTAAACGAAGTCCAACTTTAATCGGTAATACACAGATGCAAGGCGATCCTATAGGGGGATCTGTTAAAGGCTCTGTGCAGTATAATGAGTTGCAACCTGCAAAGAAATTATAGAATGGATAGAAATATGGAAATGTTTGCAAATGACGAACGCATTATAAGTACGAAAGTATGCACTTAGTTTATACCTAAATTAGGAGGCGGAGGTGGCAACGTCCAAACCGGTTGAGACACTGGTGCCTTTGGCACTGTAGAGAGAGGCCCGGAAGGAGAAATGCTAGGATGATGATAGGATCCTGTAAAAAAAATGAGCATAATTAGAATTCGCTAAATAGGTTTTATGTTGAGAATCGGTTGAGATAGGAGGAAAAAAAAAAAAAAAAAAAAAAGCAAGAAAGGCCTTGAGAACTACCTTTATTTTGGCTAGAAGGAATTGGCGATGATACAGAAGAAGATGGAGATTGAATGGGAGAGTCAGAAGGGCCTGCAAAAGTACAACAATATCACAAGTTGAGCAGTAATATGAATCCTAACTCCAACTTGTGCCAAATTTATCACCTTGATATGAGGGTGGAGGAGCATGATGTCTTGGCCTATTAGTTGAGACAACTTTTGGAGGTGGAGAGACTACTGGACCTTCAATCCAAACCATACAAAGGAATTTCAGTAATTAATGTAAAGTAGTTTTACTCAAAGGAGTTTGATAATCCAACCTGGAATATATGGTGGTGGATAAGACGGAGCAAATACATGTTTTGGTACTCTTTTTCTAGGCGTGTGTTTGCGGGTCGGAACAGCAGGAGCTGATGCAGGACCAAGAGATATTACTACTTTTGGAGGTTGGGCATGCGAATTCAATGGAGCATTCTCCGTATTCGCGGGCGGTTCAGCTTTATGTGGAACTGGGCTTATCAAAGGGGAAGACCCTGAGAAATATATAAGTCGTTAAGTTACATCTTAGTTTCCAGTTGAGATAGTTGGGGAAAGAAGAAACCTAAGTTACCTTTTAAAGGTGAATGGATTACTGGGGAAATGTTATTGCTTCTCCCTACTGGGGGAGGGGCAACTGGAATGTTATGACTCTTCCCATGGTTAACAGGGGATGTACTTGATGGGGAGGTTGCGTGTCCTAAACATTATATGTAAAACATAAAGAGTATTATAGCGCAAATAAAATAGATGTAGAGCAAGATATGTTTTAAAGGATAATAATCAAGCATGGAATAATTTTATGATTATCATGGAAATCTCCAGTACTTCCAGCAGGTGCAGCTGATGTTGTTATTCTTTCAGTATTTGGTGTGCTGGGTGGATTGACAGGAAAAATTCTTAGAGGAGCCGACGTTCAAGCGAAAATAATAAACGAGAAGTGCATTAGCCTATACATCTATTTACATAAACTATATAAGTAATCCATTTCTCATTAACCATATACCTGGAGCTTGCGGCAGTATGACTGAAGAATTGCTTATAGGTACAGTTGAACTAACATTACTTTTTGGTGGAGGAGACGCATAAGATGGAGCAAGATCATGGCCTGTGTTGGGGTCAAAACAGAAGAATTCAGTGAAAAAAAAGAAGTCGGATATATTGCTCTCAGTTATTAATTGGACAATATTAACCTGGTCTAATTGGGCTTGGAGAATTATGTTCGACTGCTGAACGAGCGGATGGAGCCGGAGGCTTCACTGTTGGTATCAATGGATTTACAGTCGGGCCAGCAGCCCGAAAGGAAGGCGGCAATGCAACTGGAGCATGCGAATCAGATCCTATAATACAGATGGATTAAGATTTTTAATGAGTTTGAAATTATCAATTTGATAACCTATGGCTGTATTACAGCTACCTTTAAGAGGAGTTATTGGAGCAGGTGCATATTCAGTTTGTGATTTTGGAAGATCAGCAGGACTAGATGCTGTCTCTCTTGCGTGTGGAGGATCAGCAGATAAAGCAGGAGGAGGAGGTAAATCAAGCCCTGCAAGAGAGTAAAGGACTAAGAACTATCGAAGGTAGGCATAAGGAATAAATTGAATAATTCAGCCAACGGCCACCGAGTGAAGAAGTGCTGGAGAGTCAGTTTCTGCAATTAAAAGAATTTCAACTTCTGCAGAAGCTGTTACTCAGCTAAGGGCCTACTTGGACTGGCTGAGGTTTCTGTAGAAGTGTCGTTTGTGTATAGCAATCTATATTCTATATATGAAGAACGAGCAGATTTTTTATTAAAATGCTCTCAACATGTTTTTTACCAAATGCCTGGCTATTCCTTCTTAGAATAGACAAGTTGTCTTAGAAACCAAGTCAGATAGGCAATAAGTCCTTTTCTTCCATTCTAGTGTGAACTTGAGTAGAATTGTGAACATCGTCTATTTCCTTCGAAAAGAGTCCCCCTGTTAGGATTCGGAAACTTCGTGCGGTAAATTCTCTACCTAGTTTCATTGCTTACTCGCCAAATCATTACTACCGTTGTTTTAGCATCCACAGAATTTACCATTCTAAGCTAGTAATGTAGGCAAAATATTCATGCGGCATGAGGTGAAATTAGAAGGGGCAACTCACGAAGGTGGACCACGAAGAACATAAATGTAACTTAAATTGATTAGTGAGATCAAATGGTAACCCACCAAGCAGCAATAATCATTTCTATAATGCTCGAGAAAGTAATTACAGCTCATGCAAATAATAATATAGAGTAATGCCTTGTAATCGAAGGATGAAGCCTAGTAAGCAACTACTGGACCGAAACGAGAACGAGCGCATCCGCATGGCCTTGGATACTATTTAGTAACTACAGTGCCTTACAAATTTTTTTAAATGGGCATGAATGCAAAATGGAAATTCCTAAATTTCATGATTTTTTAGACTTTGCATTCAGAAAAGGCAAAACATGTGAACCAGATTTAGTAACTGGAAAAGGTGTGACTCTAGAAAAGCCTGTAAGACCAACATTGGGCAAATAATTTGGAGGCAGTGAAATGATACTCCAATCAGTACACAATGCAAGACTCTGAACACTGTTATGCAAATCATCAATTCAATTGTGTTTAAAGAGATCTGCAGTAGGAATCATACGCAACATCAGCTGTGAAGTAGATGAAGATACAGAAGAGAAAAAATTGCCCAAATTTTTATACCTCTACATCCATGAACAAGAAAAAGAAGAACACAGCAGCAATGAACCAACTCAGGAATGATCTTCTCTTGCCAACCCATTTTGCTCCTCCTTCATAAGCAGAAATCTGAGATCTAAACCCTCAGAGAACACCAGCATCTTCCCTCACACACCAAAACCCTCACTCCACATAACATTCCAAAAGAGCAAGGAAAGAAGGATAAAACAGGGCTACCCATTCTGGAATAAGAGGTGGGTGGAGTCAAAGGAGACAAATTTAAGCAAGCCCATGTTGTGAGACTATGAATTCCTGTACCATAAAACACCATGAGAGAGAGAGAGAGAGAGGGAGTAGGTAGAGAGCAAAGGATTATTAAATTAAATTTTAGAACAAAAGCTAAAAATGGTTCCTTTTCAATTTGAGGATAGAATCTAGCTTCTGGACAGAAATTACAATTAGAATGATGGTTTTTTTCCTACCACTAAGTATTAAGTGAATGAGATGGGCAAGGAAAGCTCCCCTCTTCTTCTGTACCATTCAATGTAGTGAGAGAGAGAGAGAGAGAGAGAGAGAGAGAGCAGTGAGAAGAGGAGGCCCAGAGGCAGTACATAGAGATTAATATATTGGTCCACAGAGAGGTAGGAGGGCAACAATTAATTAACAAAGCTCCTCAGATTCTTTGTTTGCATCTGTAGGAGACTACTGTCCCTGGGAGCTGAGTAAAAGAGGAGGTGTATTATACTATCATAAACTCCTACTAATGGCTCAGTTTTGGGGAAAGGATTATCTTGAAAATTTCCTGTTTGACAGGCTGGGCATGAGAGTCCAAAACTGCGGATTACTGTAATTGTTAAGAAAATGTTTGGCTGGGTTCATTTTGGTTGGGGCCTTGGGGGGGGAACACATTGGCACCTCACTTGGACCATCTACTGCTGATTTGTTATCTTACATTTTGTTTTTTTCTGAATTATTGATTTCAGAAATTTATTAACAACTTGCTTAGTTTTTCTTGAAAATTCTTAGAAAAACAGAAACCACTAATCTGTTATTAGTACAGCGACAAGAACATATCTTTTATTATTATTATTATTATTATTATTTTATAATAATCATCACATTTAAGGCAACTCAAAGTTGTGGAGTCACTATCACATTAAAATGAATGATAACTGTGAGGCTTAATCCTCTGACCTAATATTAACTATATATATTTGGTTTGAGACAGATCAAGTTAGTATTAATTAGCAATTGGCTGCTAAGTATTATATGAGTTTAGTTCATGCCTTGGAAAGCCAGGTGTTTCAATGTGATTGGCTGGTGAGAAATGCAGGATTTCCTGATTCAGAAGTAATGAATAGAGTGGTGGGCAGAGTGAAATCAAAGGCATATATGGAAAAGAGAATAGATTTTCCACCAGCCAAGCTTGCATGATCAAAATTTCCTTAAACTATGTGCCTTCCCACCAAAAGAGCAACTGAGTAGAGGGCAAGGGATCAACATAGTTTGCTTGATGTGCAATGTTGCTGCTGACACATGAATGCCTTGGATTGCCATCCACCAACCCCACATGGTGATGTAGAGTAAGGGTATATTGCTGTTTATAAAATACTATCAAAAGAATCTCTAAACCCAAATTGAACCTTCTTATTTTGGATCACATAATCATATTTCTACTTCCTGTCCTAGTACCAGCTGTGAACATTTCAATACGACAAGTTTTTTTTGCTATAGACACTGATGATCTGCGATAATAAGTACTACTGTTTGAATAGAATTATTCACTAAAATACCTACAAAAGAATTATTCTAACTCTCCACTACAGTAAAAGCAGTAATATTATTATTATGCTCCCTTTACTGCATGTCTCCTATTCATAGTCCTCAAAAGGTTTCCTCTCAGTACTTAGTTTGATACTTAGTTTGATAATAATGATTAATAATGAGTCATTTTCAGTGACTTGATAAAGTGATAATGCCACTAATCTCTTGCCCTTAATATTTGGCCACGTTTTTGGAACTTGCTAATTAATTAGCCGTGTATGCACAAATCTTAATTCCGCACAGCTGTCATCTTTGATGCATCACACTTACTATTTTTTTTTTTTTTTTTTTTTTTCAGTACTCAGCCCGTTTGGATAGCTCAGCAGCGCAAAAATGTAACTATATACTACTCGCGTTTTAAAATATTTTTGAAAAAAAAAAAAAAAAAAAAACTTAAACCGGCAAATTTTTTTTTCTATTTTCGCGTACGACTTCTTCTCACTCGCCTTTTTTGCATTTCACCCATTTTTTAAAATTTAGAATTAAAAATTAAAATTAAAAATTAAAAATTAAAAAATCTAAAATTTAAATTTAAAATTTGAAACTGAAAATTTTAAAATTAAAATCTTAATTTAAATTTTAAAATAAGAAATTTAAAATGCTAAACTGTAAAATTAAAATTTATTATTTTAAAATTAAATTTATTGTTTTAAAATAATAAAATTTTATGTTTAAAACTTAAAATTAATATTATAAAATTTTAAATTTTAAATTTTAAATTTTGAAATTTTACATTTAAATTTTACATTTAAATTTTAAATTTTAAATTTTAATTTTTTAATTTTTAATTTTTAATTTTCAATTTTCAATTTAAATTTAAATTTAAATTTAAAATTTTTATTTTAAACTTTAATTTTAAATTTTAAAATTTTATTTTAATTTTAAAATTTAAAAATTTAATTTTATATTTTATATTTTATATTTGAAATTTTTTAATTTGAAATTTAAAATTTAAAATTTAAAATTTCACATTCAAATTTTAAAATTTTAAAATTCAAATTTAATTTTGAAATTTAAATTGTAATTTTAAAATTTTAAAATTAAAAATTAAAAAATTATATTTTTAAATTTAATTTTTTGTATTGAAAGTTTAAATTTAAAACAGAGTTTTTTTTTAATTTCACAATCCAAACAGTAAAAACAGAATAATATTTTTACAGAATATTAAATTTTTTAAAATATCAAATACGTTGTAAAATAAAACTCTATTTTAATTTTCAATGTTTAACAAAGGGACCCTAACTCAACTTGCTGTGTTACTTTCACTTCATCAAAAGTATTTATTGCCATGATCATTGCTAATCAAGCTCATCCCTACTTTCCCAATTTATCCAAATTTTATATCCTTTTTACTATATTTACTAAATTAAAATTACTATAACTAGCCAAAGGCGCAAAAGTCCTAATGCTTTATTATTATTATTGTGAAAATGCATCCAGAATATCTATTTCAGGAAGCAGTTAAGTGGAAAAGTCTAAATTACAAATTCTACTTCTTTTAACACATTCAAAATCTCGAATTTTTTATTTGTCAAAAATCAGACTTTTATTTATTGAGCTGTACACTCCAAAAAAGATATACATTCTACATCTATCCATCTAAAGATGGAGGCGTGAAATGATCCCTCACCACACCCCACCCATTAAATGGATGGGGTGTATGATGTACATCCCAAATGGGGTGTACAAGTAGTTTTTCTTATTTATTAGATAGAGTGTGAGATGTGCCTAGAAATTGAAATTATCTTAATTTTATGTTTCTTATTCGTTGATGATTTTACGATGCGATGTTAAATTTTAAAAATATTTTTAAAAAAAAAAAAATTAGATACCTGTGATGGAAAGTGGAGGGCTTGGGTCGGCCCGAGCCCGAAACCCACTATTGACATCAGACAGGAAGCACGGGGGTAGAGCCCCATGATACGGATCGAATTCGATAAGAAAAATTCGTTATGAAATATTTATTTTCTTTCTCTTTTACTCTAGTGTAATCGAGCAATTGAAATGGAGAACGATTTGTATTTTCTTTTTTATATAGTAAAATTATTTTTCTAGTAACTTTTTTAAAAAAAAATTTTACATAAATATGCGTATTTTTTAAATTATCGTGTATTTGAGATTACTTTATGTGATGATGACATTTAATTTTGTTTTTATTTGTGCGCTAACACAAAGAATACAACTTTAAACATGGTTCGATTTTCACCTACTGCGCGACTCCCCTAACACACACACACACACACACACACATACACACACACACACACACATATATATATATATATATATATATATATATATATATATATAGGAAAATGCTATTGGTACACCCTTAAAGGGGTGTAGATCGTACACCCACTGAATGAACGGCTGGGATTAAACTGCACAGTAAGGAGCTGATATTTTCACTCCAATTTTACAGTTCATATTCTTTCCCTCCCTTTCTTTCCCTTTCTATTCACAGAACCCTACATTTAATACTGCTACCGCTCTCCTCCCGCTCCCTCTCTCGCTCTCTCTCGAAACTAGTCTCTCTCTCTCTCTATCTCCCTACCTTCGCCAATCTGGGAGGCCTTCGCGAGGGCGACGACCCCTATCAGGCCACGACGTCGATTAGATCCTCTGTGTATGCTTCCATCCCCTCGGCCACTCTCCCCCTCTGCCCCTCTCACTCTCAGTTGTTTCGACAAGCTACGAGCTACGACACCTTCGCGATGCCGACGCCATATGTACATTTCAAAATCCCTCATTTTATTCTCTATTATTTTCCACAGTAATGCTATGGCTAAATCCTGTTACGATGTCTTTTTTTCATTCATTGTAACTTACAATGTGTACCTGTACTTGTTGTTCCTCTACAGAATCCTTGTACCGGTACCCACGATTAGTACCCTACAAATTGCGAACACATTGATTGTACCGGTACGCATTATTTAGTACCGATACAAATGGGTAACACATTGATTGTACCGGTACCCTTGATTTAGTACCTGTACAAATGGGGAACACATTAAAAGTATCGGTACTTTAGATTTAGTACCGGTACTGATGGTAACCCATTCAAGGTACCGGTACCCCGGATTTAGTACCGGTACAAATGGGCAATACATTCATTGTACCGGTACCCAGGATTTAGTACCGGTACTTTAGATTTAGTACCGGTACTGATGGTAACCCATTCAAGGTACCGGTACCCCGGATTTAGTACCGGTACAAATGGGCAACACATTCATTGTACCGGTACCCAGGATTTAGCACCGGTACTAATTAAGAACTCATTGTTTGTACCGGTACCCAGGATTCTGTACCGGGTACATTGGGGAACACAATCCTTGTACCGGTACCCATGGTGTGTACCGGTACATATTGCTTTATGGTACACCCCTTTAAGGGGTGTACCAATAGCATTTTCCATATATATATATATATATATATATATATATATATATATATATATATATATATCCCCAAGTGGAAGTGGTTTCATATATTCATAGCTTTAGCATGTGTCTTTGGGAATGAGATGCCCTAGATGGGAAAAATGACAGCTAGGAAATAACATACACCAACTGCATGGTTACAAGAAGAATCTCCAGTGTTTTAGCTGATTTTTTTTGGTCTCAAAGCATGGCAGTCCTCTATTACACTACCATAAAGTTAAAAGAGCACCATTGCCATGTGGTGTGACCCATTTGTCATTGCACTAATTATAATGCACTCTCTCTCTCTCTCTCTCTCTCTCTCTCTCTCTCTCTTCTATTACTACCAACTCAATGGCTTCTTCTATATATCTATTATATATTTCAACAGCATTGTATAATATTTCTACAAATATATGCACTTGATTTAACTTCTTTATTAGCTAGCAAAAGCCAGTAGATTCTAAGGTTCATGCAGTTAAAGGAGCAACTGGACCACCAAAAGGGGAACTCTTTGCAACCTGGCAACCATGTGCATGTGCATCTCTTTGGTTTAATCCATTAAACCAAAGTAAAATTCCTCTGCACCTTTAATTTGACCCCATGCATGCACCTCACCAAAATAAATAAACAAAAGATGAGATGTAAAGAAGAAGAGGAAGAAGAAGAAATATTTCTCATGTGCTTTTGCCTCCTAAATTCCAATACAATTCATACCAAACAAATGGCTAATTGGTTATTTTCAACTGTGATTAATTGTACAGTTCTAACCACTATCTAAATCAATGGCTTCTTAATTGAAGGTATTAATGAAGGAATTAATGGCCTCTTTCAAGTAAAGGGAAGTGAAGAAAACAACAACAAATTTAAAGGGAAAGGGAACACTCATCATTTAACCTTTCTTTCAGTTACAGTGAGGGTGAAGAGACCTTGTGTCTCTCTCTCTCTCTCTCTCTCTCTCTCTCTCTCTCTCCTTTCTTCTTTTTTTGTTTTTTTTGTTTTTTTCTTCAACATTATGAGAGATGTAAATCTTTTTGCAGTTTATGGTAAAGAGGGGGGTGATTAGAACTTTCAATTTGTACTGAAACTACACTGCATGGAATTTGGAGCAAAAAGGTAAAAGGAGCATTAATTAATTGGACTAATGTTGGTCCAGGTCCACTTGGTTCATTAGCCAGAAATATTGGTCAGTTATTGACTCAACTAGTCCAGTACCTTGGGTTGCAATGTGAAGGACCATGCCAATTAACTATATATATTAGGGCCATTTTGGATGGTCAAGTTTAGTTATCCATACCTTATGCACTATAAAATAATTCTCTCATAAAAGCAACCGAAGATGTTGCACGTACAGCTCCTATTTATAATATTTCAAAGCAATGTGTTCCACCTAAATAATGATTTACCTGCAGGAATTAATTATGCAGCTGTACTAGACATTGCAAACAATTTGCCAAATAAGAATGGAAATATCACCTTTGATTCTGTTTTTATTATTTATTACGAATACAGCGAAAAAAATCCTTCATAGAACTATTCAAAATGTAATCTATGACCCCACGATAAATATTTTAGACATTATATCAAGGCAATGGCAAAACCAATAAATTTTTCACATATCCAATTTAATTTTTGAAACTTTTGGACCTAGTAATGTGATCCATGGATTGGAGCCCAATCCCTCGATCGTTCCCACATTCGGCCTACTTTTAAAGAGTTTTTTTTTTTTTTTTTGAAATATTTTTTTATTTAACTAGTTACTATGAATAATATGCATCCTACACTCCACCCCATTCTGCGGTGGTATTATTTCACTCGTGTGGTGGGTATTATTTCACTCGTCACATCGAGTGACGAGTAAAATTTATTTCATCTCAGAATAAAATAGAGTGTAAGATATGCATCCTAAAGAGGTGTATACTTGTATATACCCCAATAATATTGTGAATCATAAAAAAAAATTTAATAAATTAATTAATATATTTAATTTTGGCCGTGTCGGTGTACGTGTACATCACTTCGCCACAGGCCCACAATGTCGACATCATCAGCACATTGTGCGACAACAACACATCTCCATACGCCACGTGGCAACGCTAACGGGTCGGAATAACCCACTAGCCCAAACCTGGAATAAATAGCGATTCGTCAATCTCAAAGCACTTAGGCCTCCCTTGGACCGTCCGATCATGCAGTGGTACAGTTCCCGAGCCGCCTTATTGGGCCACGTTGGCCTGGCTTAGACCCGTCATTTGGATGTCGTCATCTTCTTCGAACTGCACGACATGCCACCGCCCCCAATTCCCTCTTCCTCTCTCTCTCCCTCTCCATTCCCCGATCTCTCTCTCCTTTTTTTTTTTTTTTTTTTTTTTTTTTTTTTTTTTTTCTTTTGGTGCTTTACAATTCCAACATTTATTTTTATCATCGAACCCTCGAATTGCGTAGCAGGAGAAGGAGAGTTTCAAGCTCGTACGATTGAAGATATATTTAATAATTTTAATCAAGGATTTATTTTTTATTTTTTATTTTATTTTATTTTTTTTTTTCCTGAGAGTCCTTAATGGAGGTATAATGATCATGATCATAAGCCACAATTTTTTTGTTTTTCAATTATAATTATCCGGAGACGTAGTATTCGCTATTCGTTTCTCAGGAATTCGACTCCGTATTCCTCTTCACTCGCTTCCGCGATCATCTGCGCCTTTTCTCCGGTAATTTTTTTTTTTAAAAAAAAAAAAATAGAATTCCAAATTTGATTTATTTTGTAACAGTTTTGTTGTTCCAATTCGATTTCAGCATCGATGTCGGCGGCGAGCTGCGCGGGGGACGAAGAGGCGGCGGACGAGTGCCGCGACGATGCTGCGGCGCTGCCGCTGAAAATGGCGGCGATTGCGTCGATCCTGCTCGCGGGATTGGCCGGCGTGGCGATGCCCCTCGTCGGGCGAAGGCGGCGGGTTGTTCGTGCGGACGGGGGGCTCTTCGTCTCCGCGAAGGCCTTCGCGGCCGGCGTGATACTCGCCACCGGCTTCGTCCACATGCTACACGGTGCCGTCTCCGCGCTCACCGATCCTTGCCTTCCGGAATCGCCCTGGCGCCAGTTCCCGTTCGCCGGCTTCGTCGCAATGTTGGCGGCGCTCGGAACCTTAGTGGCCGACATTTTTGCCACGCACTTCTACGAGCGAAAGCTCCGCCCAAATGACGCCAAAAATACTGCTGCTGCGGCGGCGGCGGCGGAGGCGGAGGCGGATGACCGAATCACCGTCGTCTCCATCGCCGACGCCGTCGCCGTCGCACCGGAGCCGGAGGACTCGGCGGAGGAGGGAAAGGAAACGACGCGCGTCGTCGGCGCGCACGCGCACGGCGCCAGCGACTGCGAGGAAGGTGGCGGCCGAGTGGCTTCGCACGTGCGGCACGTAGTCGTGTCACAGGTGCGCACGTAGCCTTCTAAAATTTGTGCAATGTAGTGTAATTTATTATTATTATTATTATTACTGTTTGATTGGTTTTTATCATCTTGGGTGTTGGATGCACGAATCAGATACTGGAGCTGGGGATAGTGTCGCACTCGGTGATCATCGGGCTCTCATTAGGCGTGTCGCAGAGCCCCTGCACGATACGGCCCCTAATCGCGGCTCTCTCTTTCCACCAGTTGTTCGAGGGCTTCGCATTGGGCGGATGCATCGCTCAGGTTACTAACACTAATAAATCCATATCTATAATTAGAGTACTCACCCCTCCAGTTATAGTTCTCTCTTTCTTACGGTTTTATTGATTTATAACTTTTCAGGCACAATTTAATAATGTGTCGGCGGCCCTGATGGCGGCGTTCTTCGCCGTCACAACGCCTGCAGGGATTGCGGTCGGGGCAACTGCGGCGTCGTTCTACAATGCCGACAGCCCGAGGGCGTTGGTGGTGGAGGGCTTACTGGATTCGGCGTCGGCCGGTATCCTCATCTACATGGCGTTGGTCGATCTCATCGCAGCGGATTTCCTCAAGCAGCGGCGGATGGGCAGCGACGGCCGCCTACGGGTGGCGTCCTACCTCGCCCTTTTCCTCGGGGCACTGGCTATGTCGGCTGTCGCGATATGGGCTTAACTATAATATTTTTAATGGTAACAGCCGGTGCCAGTAGTAGCTAGCTAGCTAGCTACGCCAATATTTTGTACTAAATAAATTTTATTTAAAAATAAAAAAAAAAATAAGAAAATAATTGGATACTGCTTGTAATTGTTTGGAATTTGGCTAGGAGGAAGAGTACGACACCATACAGATTATTGTTGGCGGAAGCAAATTATGTTTCAGATTGATGCTTGGTAAGACAAGAGTAGTGAGACGAAAACTATATAGAAATGATTCTCTACTAAGCAGACCGTAGATGCTTTTTTGAGATTTGATGAATTCGCACTACACGAAGCAGTGGATTGTCAGTCTCAAAGCGAATTAACTGTAGGCGCCTTCCCCTCTCCTCTCTCCTTGGGCTTGGGCCGTACTAATTAATAGATTTTAAAAATAATTTTAAATACGAAATATATATATCAGAATATAAATATCTAATTGTGCAAAGAAGTCATTAAGTTTAAAAAGAAAAATAGGTGCATGACATGAACCATTAGTTACTGCGCGAAATTCTCTGCAGCAGCGCATCGGAAAAGCGCGGGGAGGGGGAGCCGTAAACAAATACAAATCGCGGCATCCTCCTCGATGGCATCGCCGTGAATTAGATCCAATCTCACTGTGTCCTTTTCCGGGTCAATATCCACGCAGTACGCTGTCCTTTTTCCAAACTGCTCCCTGCAACCGCAGCGCTGCGGCTTCTGCTTTTCCGCTTCTGCTTCAGCTCGCCGTACTTAATTAAGCTACGTACCTCTTTATTTATTTATTTATTTATTTATTTATTCTTTTCTTTACACTTTTTTTGGGCTCGCATTTAAATAGCACCGGCTTTTTATGTAGGCACTAAATGACACCGACCTGTCACGTTGCACTGCCAATCGGGGCCCACAGAGAGAATCGAAAACATGTAAGTGGCTTTTGCACTAAATTAGCTACGTCAAAAACGACTAATATATATTAGATGTCAGAATCGCTTTGATATTAAGATTCAGGTTCGCCGACAATTTTACGGTCCGAATCCGAAGCCCACTACTGACATCGGACGGGAGATGCGGAGGACTCCGTCCCCCGCGGTACAGATCCGATTCGCTAAGAAAAAATTCTAATTTCTCTTTTATTTACCCTAGAGTGAGATCGAGCGATTGTATGAAGCAGAACTCTTGCAAAAGATTTTTCCACGTAAATCTGTGTGTTAATTCTGTCGTGTAATTTTGATTTTACTTTTCTGTCATAATCGCCAATTGATTTTGTTTAGTTTGTGCGCTCGTTGCTAACAATATATGTATCCAATCCCGTGCGTAGGCTTTTCTTCTGCGCTTAGTTATGTTAATTTTCATCATTAGTTAATCAGAAATTTAAAATAAAGTTTCAAACTAAAAAAATCTATGGATTAAGAGTAACGCAGATTTTAAAATATATGAAACTTTTGTATTTTACAAGTATAGCTTTTCCAGTTGCTTCCTCCAGAGACTCTCTCACCCCTTCTCCATCACACGTTCAAAAGAGGAAAACAATTCCACCAAAAAATGACAAAAAGAGGGGCAAAAAAAATATGTATACGACAAAACCCTAACCCTAACCCCTACTACCTCCCCGCGTTTTTACATCAGTATCCCCAATTCCAACCAGGCCCCACCGAGCACACGCGCCAACCACTTCTCGTCGTCGTCGTCCTCTTCGTCGTCGGCGATCGCCCCGGCCGTCGCCTCGGCCCAAGGCCAGATCGTCGGAGGAGTAGGCCACGCCGCGGCGGAGGGGGCGGCGGCGACGCGGGTGTCGATGGAGGCCATGACGGTGGAGGCGGAGTCGGAGAAGGAGGGGCCGCAGCTCTCCTCGTTGCCATTGATGGTGACGAACGCCGCGTCGTGTCGATGGTGCGACGAGGGGTTAGGCGACGAGGACGACGAAGGTGACGGCGAGGTGATCTCCCTCTCCAACCACTTCATCACCTCGGCCACCATGCCCTCCTCGATCCCGAGCTTATCCTCGTCGTCATCGTCGTCGTCGTCGTCGTCTTCCTCCGCGGAGATCCCCGCCACCCTCGCAAGCTTCCGCATACCATCGTCGTCTTCGTTGAGGCGCCCCTTCCTCTTCCGAACGTCCTCTCCTTCCATGAATCTACTACTATTCTCGCGAACGTTCGACAGTGAACGCGAGAGGGGAGAGGAGCGAGTGAACGAATCGGGTTGGGGGGGTGTTTATATAGGGGGGAGGGGGAAGGGCAAAAACGGAACGTACTGAAATGCCACGTAGGACGCGCGCGGGGGCGACGATAGGAGAAGGTGAGCTGGCGCAGTGACGTGGCAGAAAAGTCGGGTACACCCCCACGCACCTGCTCCCAAGTGTCCGGCCGTTGATGCGCGCGCAGCGCGAATCACGACGTGATTTGGACGTCTCGGAGTGCGAGGTCGCATGCGGAGGCCCCGCACTGTGGCTTTTCGTGCTTTTCCTTTTTCCGAGCGTATCGAGGCAAAAGTGTTTAATGCCGGAATTACCTTTATAGCCCTGTCCCTATAGCGCACCTACCGTATAGGGCCACGCCTTCCACGCCGTTCAATCGGGTAATTTTGTAATTCCATCAGAGTTTTTGGCCTTTTGTTTTGTTTTTTTGTTTTTTGTTTTTTTTTTTTGACACATTTGGACCGTTTCATGTCGCCCCACAATAGAATGGCTTGCAGCCCAAGTATCCCCACACCAACTTTTTACTATTTTTCTAAGTGCGCTTCTCACGTTAACTAAATTAAAATTATTAATTTAAATATATAGGTGAACTTAAAATAATTTATCTCACTGTAATCTAAACGCTGTATATTTGATACCATACTCGTAGGTATAAATTTATTAAAATAAATAATAAATTAAAAACTTAAATAGTAAAATTTTTTTTTTTAAAAAAAATATTTGTTAAATTAATTTTTTAAATTTTTTTTATATATTTATACATTAAAAAAAAAAAAAAATGAAAAGGGTCCTGCGTTGTGGGTAATATACCCAACGCGGTGGGTATGGGGGAGGGATTTGACTCGACGACTCGACATCGACCAATGTTTGAGGGTATTTTCGTAAAATAATAATAATAATAATAATAATAATATCGCGGGGGCAGCAAAGCTGGGGGAATTAAAGGCAGTTGTCAGCGGTAGGACTGTGAACAGAGTCAGAGTCACGGACAGACAGCGACCTGCTCCGGTAATGTTTTACAATAATAATAATAATAATAATAAAATTTTTTTTTAAAAAAAAAAGAAAATCCTTCTCGGAGAACGGGTCCATATCACGTCTCCTTCTGCTTACGTGGCCGGCTCCTTCTTCCACGTGGCAGTGGTAGCTGAATCTCGTACGGCGGTTTGGAAAAGAAGAAATTCCTCAAATATTAACTAAAAGGTGATTTGATTTATTAAATATAAATTGTAGATAAAAATATTAAATAATTATTAAATATTTTAAATTTGTTTTGTTTTATTTGTGTAAGTGAATAATATTTTTTATTATAGCGATATTTTTAAATATTTTTAAAATTTTAAAAAAAATACTGTTGATAAAAATATCGAGTCTTATTATTAGTGTCGCTATATATGCAGTCGTTAGGATGTATAGCGACACTTTACTAAATTTAAATTAATTATTTAATTTTAAAAAAATTATAATTATGCATAAAATATATTAACTAAATTTATAATTTTAAAATATTAAATAATTTTTTTAAAATAATTTATAGTTTAGATAAATTTTGTATATTTTTAACTAACTAATAATAAGTGATTCATTTTTTGATTTGTTAATATAATTTTATTATGCATGGATGATTCCGCCGGTCATCAGCGGCAGAATTCGTGGGAGCCATCGCGAAAATTTGGCTTGGAAAGCGTTAGTAAATTTATTATTGAAGAATTTTTTTTTTTTTTTTTTTCATTTAATATCTTAGGTTGGGCTTTGCGTGGGCTAAATGGGCCTTTATCTGATGCTAACCCAATCTGCTTCGGCCCAATTCACACGAGCCAATTGGGTCGGTTCGGGTTTGGATATTAGCGGCCCAATTGAGCCCGACCCATCTATTTCTTCGTCGACCTTTACGCATGTAGTTTCCATTCTCAAACCCTAATCGCGGAAGCGGAGGAGAGATCGGAGGATCGAGCTCTCTCGTTGGTTTCTTCTTCTCCTTACCCAGATGGTAAGAGAAACAATTCCTCTCGATCTACGTATCTGATTCGTCTCATATGCTTAAATTAGGGATCTTGAGGTCTTGTAGAGTTGAGGAGATGTAGATCTGTAGGGTTTATGAGTGGATACCCCTCTCATTTGCTTAAATTAAGGATTTTGAGGTTTTTTCGGATTGAGGAGTGTAGATTTCGAGGGTTTATGATGAGATCGTCACCCATTTTCATATCGTTTGGGCTTATTAGATCTTCTCAAGTTGACGAGATGTAGAGAAATGGGTTTTATCATTAGAACAACTGTTATATGCTTAAATTAGGGTTTTGGGATCTTACAGAATCGAGCAGATGTAGATCTTTGTGGGGTTTAATGTGATTAATTGCCCGGTTTACCAATCTGTGAACATTGCAGGCGCCGAAGCCGATCACGAGCCCGGTCGCAGTCGAGTGGTATCCGTCTCTGGCCGTTGTGACGCTCTCCGTCGGTCTCATGGTCACAGCTTCCTTCTTCATGTAACCAATTGACTATTCTCTTCTTCTTGTTCCCTCTCAATCTCTTCCTGTTATTTTTTTTATTTTTGTTGATATATATATATATATAATTCTAGTTCAGATTCTATTAATTTGTCATCAAAGTGTTCTATTTGGGGAAAGGGGGGACAATTATGAAAGGATTACTTTTAACCTCATTCATCTGGTTGATTACTTTTTCTAGCTATGCTCTTTCGTTTCGTACTCAGTAGAATTTGCATCGTGAAACCGTTATGCTAACAATTCTTACTTTTTGCTGCTGTTTATACTTGATTATGTCTAAATTGTATCATTAGCAGTTTTTCACTTTAAGCTATTGTCTAGGAGCTTTTAACCTCGTAGTTTTCTTATAGATCGCTCCTAATTAGGTGTTGCTGAAATATTTGCTAGCCTACTACATGGTTGTGATGTGGCTTCTTTCTCAATTTTGTTTTGTTAGCTTATTAAAATGCTTTGAATTTAACGTTCTTTATCCAACTAATTCTTTGCTGATGAGTTTAGATAGCAGCCCTTCTCCCTGATTTTCCAATGCTTTGATTGCACTATTCTTGACCCTTAGTATTCTTTCGATAGAAAAAGTTAGTCACTTTTAGTAAGTGCTTATGTATGTGAGTGCTACTATTCACAACCAAGATGCACTGAAAATGCTCTGCATTGTATTGTTCTCTATTGGATCAAAACATGTTCAAGTACATTGCCTTCATATGTTAGGTCATGTTTAATTTGATCTGAACTTGAATTTTGCTATTATCAGCACTAATTATATTTTTGAATGTGGATATCTGTATACCTCGTTCTTATATATGCTCTCACGCACTGAATTATGAACAGGCTGAAAAGTATTTATGTATTATCTATAGATTACCAACTGATGGAAACAACACTTGGCACAGTTTTGGTGAGAGCATTATGAATTTTCAAAGTTACCAAATTAACAGTTGTAGCACCTTTTTGAACTCTCTTGCTGATCAACCTACTACTACACTGGAAGACAGTTAGTTTGGCAATGTTCTTAGCTACATTTTGTTAGATTATATCCCGACATTGGCATACTTAGGAGCAGTTTGCAGAGACTGCTGTTATATTTACTCGGTAGTAAACCCGGACATTAAACAAACCTATGACCAGCATCCTGTCACAAGGGACTTGCAAAAACTTGTTTTGCGAATAATACGGGGTATGTATTGCAGCTATGAAGCCACTTCATCCAGAAAAAGCCGCAGCTTACCGAGGGAGATCGCCACCGCAGCTGTGGCTTCAGTTTTCCTGGTAATAAATGACGGCTGTGTTATTTATTTCTCTGTGGGATGAAATAAGATTTTCTCGCCGCTGGCGTAACTAACAATATTGCCTTTTGGCTTGTCACAGGGTTTCGGATCTCTATTCCTGCTCCTTGCTACTGGGGTATACGTTTGATTTTGGAGTTCACCGGTCCTCCAATTCCCGGGTGTTTACCAAGAAGATAATTTTTTTGTTGTTTCTTTTTAATATATGCCTAATTGTTGGGATATAATAGCTGGCATTTGGAACATATGTTAGAGGAGGGAGAATTGCTATCTGCTTATTAGTTTAAGTTGAAGATTTTGTAATGGATAATTTTGAATTTGTGGTCGTGTGTTGTTGAACCTTTTTTCTTATTTTCTTGCCCTAGATTATTATTATTATTATTATTATAAATAGTTGTGAGGATTGAAAGTGAGGATCACATGAACGGCGAAACTGCAGTTGTTTTGGTCGGGTTGATCAGTTCAATAATCTCTAGATGCAGTGGATCGATTATGACCTCTCCAGAGGGCTTGATGGTATAACTACAACTGTAAGTAGAATTATATTTAATAATGCACTAAGCAGAAGAATATTGTTTTAAGTACCAACACGACACCACCAATATATTTGTTAGTAAATATATGGTGGGTGGTAGATAAACTTCAAAATCATATTGTAGTTGAGACCACCCACCTATCTACTACCCACCATATATTTACTAACAAATATAGGTACAACAAAATTGGATTGTTTCAAATTACACTCTGTTACAAGTTCTCAATTTTCAACTGAACGTTTGCCTCTCCATCTACAAAATGAAACATAATATTTAGAACAAAACACAACGCAGTTTACAACGTTTTATAAATCATAAGAAATGGCTACATGAGTGTATAGAGGACACAAACCCAGATATGGCTTGTCAAAAAAGTGAGATTACTGCATTCCGAGACAAAAGATGTTGTCTAAATAATAAATCTGGATATAACATCACTCTTCTTCTTCTTCGGCTGGTAATGTTGGACTCTTTGAGCACATGGTGGTATTGTGAAGCTCCTTCATTTTCTCAACTGGGTTGCACAAACCTGTGCAAAATTTTATCCCACTTTTGATCAGCAGAAATTAATAGCCACGCTCGTAAGTTTGAAACCCAATAGCTGATCAAGTAAAATGATAGAGGAATTTACCAACTCATCCATCATATGGGCCAAGGATTTAAGTTTGCCGACACAGCACGACACGGTGCATGCTGAATCGTGCCAATATATACCGATTATAAAAAATACATATATGCCGACACGTAATTAAGTGAAATATTTATTTTTTTCTAGCAACAAAGTATTCTAATTACTTATTATATATTTTTATCAAATTTTTTTAATTATATTGAAAAAATTATTTAGTAATTTAACGAAAAAAAAAGTTTTGTGTTGTACCATCAGTATGGAAGTAGTATTGTGTCGATATTTTATTGGCACGATGGGCACTCAAATCCTTGATACGCAAATATAACTTTCAATTTCATGATTTTGTTAATTAAAGGCTAGAAGAAAGAGTCAAACGTGGGGAAAAGTACGAGTGGATGCAACAGTAAATTAAATAGTATAGTTATATATGCAGCATCAGTTCAAACACACGCATTGATTACAGATGTATGTCTAAAAATTTCACTGGTACTCAAATGAACTATCTATAGCAATTGATAGATATCATTTTCAGAAAAACTGATGGTTCATACGTGTAGCTATTCCTGTGTAATTCAGTTTTTTAGTAGTATTATTTCTTAAAGTGTTTTTGATGTGAAAGATCAGTGCAAGGCTCTCAGAAGAGGCAATTAATTTTGTTGATGATGGGAAACTAAGATGTTTAAATGCATGGGTCATGTAGTAATGGTGATCAGTAGTGTTGAAGTGTATTGATAGAATTATATTGTGATGCGGCACCTTCGACCAGAAAACAATACCACAAATCCAACTTTTTGCGAGATCAATGCGTACCGAGATGTTTGCCACAAAATTTCAGAGGATATATTACCAAAGAAATTTCAACAATCACTCCTACCTGAACATGTTGGAATGTCCCAAACAGCAATTGATGTCGGCGTGCATGTTGGATCGCATATTGCCCGGTTATCTTCATGATAGACATTCATAGATAGCATCCATGAGCCGATGGTAACATCCTCATTGTTAAACATTCTTAGACTGGAAATTGCAGATGGGAAACATGTCAAATTAGGATGAGCATGAAGAAGAGCATTGCGACAACTAATGATGGCACCAAAAGAAAATAAAAAATAAAAGCTAGAAAGTATTAAACCCTCAAATAGAAAATATTTACCAACTGTTATATCATAATAGCAGATCGACCTTCGCATTTTATTGAAAATGTTATAAGAATGAAGTATACAAATAGAAATGAAACTAAAAGGGTTCTTCCGGCAAAGAAAATTGTCGGCAGTGACGAATACATCATAACTTTTGCTGTCTATAAGCACGTAGAGAAGTTAAAGATAAACACCGAGAGAATATCTACTGATATCTTTTTGCCACATAAATGTTCTGGCGGAGTGCACAGGAATCCTTGATGAGACAGAATAAGAAACCACATTATTACATTTGTGATTTGATACTGTTTTAAGCAACTGATAGATATATGACTCGAGCAGTAATAAGTATTACGTATGACTAACCTATCATTTCTTGCAATGGCTAGAGCTGCTACCACATCAGCAGAAAGAGCATATATCGGACCATACGCGTGTAGGAAGTATTCGTTACCGATCAAATGACCTGAACTTTCATACCTGTTATATAGATGGAAATAAGCTCCAGCAAAGTGTTCTGTAATAGTCGTATAAAATTTGTAAAAGCAGAGAAAACTAGCGAGTAATGACAACAACCATTTCATCTTTGGATCAGTTATGACTGGGCCTTTCTTCATGCAACCAATGTAGGCCATACGATGGGATCGATCCTTGGCAAGAAGAGTGGCAAGTCTGTCTGTTAAAATCACTATTCTAAGTGTCACATTACAGAAGCTGTTTCAGCGATAGCTCAACCAATCAAGTTTACCTGGCCGGAGGTAAATGTCATCATCGGCTTTGACATAGTATTCTGCATCAAAGAGGTCGAAAGCTGCTTTGAAAAATGATAACCTATACAAGAAAGAAAAGCGCACTTACATCTTTAATCTATGATAGCAGAAATAACTAGGGACCATACAAAACGCACTGCTTACGTCTTTTGAGGGAGCTTTAAGTACTCTTCTTCGACATCTATGAACATGAAATCATGGTACATATCCACTTCTTTCTGGAGTTGGGCCATTTTTTTCCGGTCCTTTGTACGGCCAATCACAAATCTAAAAGCCAAACCAGTCGCATGTTCTAAGCTGCCAAAAGTAGCAGATATTCACTGATAAGAAAACTAGGTCAAAAAGGTACAAATAATCCAAACACCATCTGCGACAGGTTCATAATCCACTGCCTTTCACAGTTGCCAAAGAATATAACATAGACCCAAGTTTACCGTTTCTATCTCCTTGGAGCAGATTTTAAGAAAAATTTAAGAAAAAGCAGGGCGCCAAGTTTACATCGTTTGAGCAAACACAACTGAATCTAGTTTAAAATGCTTTACAAAGATTGAAGAACCTCCTTGTATTTTCTATGTTTGCTGCTCCGAAGATGCTTTACTTGTCACTTGCATTTTTATTTTTCTCTTTTTTTTCTGTCCTAATATTCGTGCTTATGACCCAGCAATAAGAATCAAATTATCATCATCCTCATCCTAAAACTCATCAAAGACACCACCCTAAGATCACAAAGATCGAGCCCTGTAGAAGAACCTGAGGAACAGATCTTACCTAACCAATCCATCGGGATTAGGCGGGAACCACGTGCTCCGGAGAGCGGCGCGGCGATCGGCCGATCCGAACCCCGTTTGGACGCCGACCAACCCGAGCACCTTGGGCCGCGCCGCGGCGGCGTTGCCGGACGCGGATCCGAACGTGCGGAGTGTGTCCTCGGCGCGGCCGCAGCGGAAGACGGTAACGGTGCGCGGGGGGCGGCGGAGGGCGGCGGCGGAGAGGGCGATAGCTGCGGCGCCGACGACGAGGCACGCGACGGAGAAGATGAGGAGGAAGAGGCGCCGCGCGGGGAAGGAGTAGGAGGAGGGGTAGGGTTTGGGGCGCTTGGACTTGTCATCTTTGGAGTAGGAGGAGGAGGAGGAGAGGGGGAGGGGGGTGGGATGCGGCGGCATTGGAGAGGTGGGAGCGTGGGGCTACTTATATGCGCCGGATCTCGGGAGCCATTAGAGCGGGGAGAGATATTTTCGGAGGAGATTTGGGGGAACTACTACTTAGTACTTACTCAGCAGATAGCTGGAGTAGAGCTTACGTCAAATTCCCGGGTCCCGAATTCATTTGTTCTATATATATATATATATATATATATATATATATATATATATATTAAAAAATAAATTTAACTAGAATTAAAAACAAGCAGATTTCAAATTTAAGATACAATGCCACTCTTTGTATCACAAGGTACAGGTGACAATATACGTACCAAACAAACCTGCATTAGTCAAATTGCATAGGAACAACAAAATAAAACGCCCAAAATTCAAAAAAAGTACAAATACAATCCACACCCAGAATTTGAGTAAACGATGTCACCAAACCAAGCATTTACAAAATTTGGAAATATAAATAAACCAATATATGTTCGAGTCACCACAATCCAAAAGGATGCAGTAAATTTCCACTCAAAAACACTATCTTTGTCGTCACATCGCCACATACACAAACCCAGTGTTTGACAAAATTATTATATACCTAATACTACCATATAAAGTTTACAAGCCAAATGGTACTGAGATACCACTTAGAGGAGATCGGCAACATTTGCGGGCAACTCCTCGATCACCACGTTGTAGAACCTCTGAATATCAAACAGCATTCTCTCGTCATCGCGCGTGACAAAGTTGATCGCCACACCCTTCCTTCCGAACCGCCCACTTCGCCCAATACGATGCAAGTAGTTCTCCGGCTGGGTCGGAAGATCATAATTTATCACGAGTGAAACCTGCTGAACATCGATGCCGCGAGCAAGAAGATCGGTGGTGATTAGCACGCGAGAGGAGCCCGACCTAAACTCCCGCATTATAATGTCTCTTGTGTTCTGGTCCATGTCGCCGTGGGTAGCCGAGACTGTGTGGTCTCTGCTCCTCATTTTGTCGGTCAGCCAGTCAACCTTGCGGCGGGTGTTGACGAAGATCACGCTCTGTGTGATAGCGAGGGTTTCGTAGAGGTCGCAGAGGGTTTCTAGTTTCCACTCTTCTTTCTCCACATTGACGTAGAATTGCTTTATACCTTCCAAAGTAAGCTCATCTCGCTTCACTAGAATTCTCACGGGTTTGTTCATGAACTTGCGGGTGATCTCGAGGGCCTCAGGGGGCATTGTAGCAGAGAAAACCCCAACCTGGATTTTGGGTGGAAGGAGCTGGAAGATGTCGTAGATCTGTTTAAAGAAAACAAGGCAAAAAAATAGATTAAGATTTACAATAACAAGATGAAGATGACCAATATCAAAAGCCCAAAAACATTAAAGCGCACGGTCCATACTTCAATTATCGTTGCCTAAACTTCTAAAATTTTGTTTTTTAATACCTAATCTTACAGCATGTTTACCTCTCCATAATAAGCTCGCAATATTTTTTACCTTTTTTTATGAGTATTCTGTAACTGCAACAAATTAATTCTATTAATTACGGAATAATCTATAGCGTTTTTCAATAAGAACTGTCAAACTCAAAAAGAAAATTTTGGAAATTTCTGAAATCAAAAGGAATGGCAGGTGAGGTAATAATATCAAAATTCTTAGACTTCAGATACCCCCGACAGATTTGTACCTACCATGAGATGAAAAGCCGTGATAGAAAGAGGTAATCACATATTGTCAACTATAATCACTATGAAATTATGCACTGGCTGAGTTTATCTATTAGCAGTGTCTAAGCCTGTAATACCAAGAACAAAAAACCACCTATTAAGAAGATATTCGTGATTTTGTAACAAACCATTATCCGACATAAACCCTCCTCAAGCGTGTCATAATAAGCTCAGTACATTCAAACAAGATCAGGAACAAACTCAATAAGCACGCAGCAGCAACTGTTACTCAAACGTGTTTTTGACAGGATCAGAAAACACACATAATGTATCTAGGACCACAAATCTTATGCTAACACGTATAAAATTGAATTTTGTAATGGAGAAGTTAGATATTCTATGTAAACTAGCAATTGCAATATATCATAGTGCTGGTTGATAAAACATAAATTATATAATAATTGGTCTGACTGCAGCAGAAAAATGAAAATAAAATGACTGTGTGAAACATAAAGGATAGGAAAAATAGCGAACCTGATCCTTGAAACCACGCGAAAGCATTTCATCTGCTTCATCCAACACAAACATCTTAATGTAGTCAGGGCGGAGGGATTGCCTTCTTAGCATGTCAAACACACGACCGGGTGTCCCCACAACAACGTGAACCCCACTCGCAAGAATGCGTTGATCCTCCCGTACAATAGTTCCTCCCACACAAGCATGAACTTTCACACCAAGATAGTCACCAAGTGCTCGCATAACCTTCTCTATTTGCTGTGCTAACTCTCTTGTCGGAGCAAGCACCAGAGCTTGGCACTGCACCAACCCATAGTCCAGTTGCTGCAGAATTCCAGAACAGAACGTTGCGGTCTTTCCCGTCCCAGATTGCGCTTGCTGGATAACATCGAGTCCTTTGCAGAAAGGGACAATTCCTCTTTGCTGGATTGCCGAAGGCTTTTCAAAACCTGAAAAAGAAAACAAAAAAAAACATTTAAATAAATTCTAGGAACTGTTTAAATAAATCCCATTATCTGAGTCAGAAAGATCGATAAGAAAAAGGAAGATGGATCGTATACCGTATGCATATATGCCCCTCAAAAGGTTCTCTTGGAGGCCCATAACATCAAAAGTTTCGTAAACTTCATCATATGATGTAAAGAAATCTTGCCCATCTTGTGTAAGCCTACCATCAGAGATATAAGGAACACGAAAAGTTAATAAATTTGCCGTGAGAAAAGAGCTAAAGACAAAGTAAAGGGACACAGTAATATTTACAGCTCATTCATTTTGGCGTCATATTGTCGTGCATCAAATTGAGATCCTTCTGCTGCCATTCCTGCCATGTCTGCAAACATGAAGAAAAATATTGTTAGCCTGACATCATAGTGGCAAACAAACAAACAAATCAAATAAGCATTGTATAACTACATAAATAAATAAATAAATAAATAACAAGTGAGGATTTTGAGTCTGCCGCTTCTTCCAAAATTACCTCTTTTATTAAGACTCTATTTTCATGTCCTTAACTGTCGATAACTAACTTATAGCTATTAATAACTAAACCTCACACTCACGTCTCTCTTCTTCCATTTAAGATCATAGTACCCTCCCATACACAGCCACGGAAATTCCCTTTGTTTAATATCTTAAAGAAGAGTTCGTGAATTGGTTTCAATTGATTGTTTTACACACCAACACACCAAATGTGAATCAACAACACTTTGGCCGCTAGGAACAAATAATACATTACAAAATATGAAAGCCAAATACTCACTGTTGAACAAGTTGTTTAGTATTTTAGTTAAGTCACTAGCACCTTTGCTAAAGAGAAAATTAGTATCTATGATTTTTTTAAGCTCTGTATTTTTCTGGTAGTATACATACATAGTAAAAGATGGAGATGGATCAATTCAACTTAAAGTAATATAGTTATAATTATGCGATGGACCGTACCTGTACATATAAAATTCTCATAAGAGAGATCCAGGATCCAACATTAAAACCTACCAACTTATATATTTTAACAAATAAACTTCTCTAGTCGATTACATATAAATCTACTACAAATTTTGCAACCCTGATTTGGTGAATGAGATAGCAGATAAAATCAGATCGAATTGGACCATAAACCATCAAAATCAAAATTCCCAAACTAAAGTTAAGATCACGAGCTAAACCAACAAACGGACACTTCCGATCAGCTCGAAAAACCTAATTGTCTCAAATCGCCATTAGAGATGAACCAATCAAAGAGACGAGAAGAGATCGGACGATTACCTCGACTTCTTCAGAGAGCGATCGATCGATCGATGCGATTCGAAAAGCGTAGTAGTCGCAGAGAGATTGAGAGATCGAGAGAGAGAGAGAGAGAGAGGAATAAAGATGATGGTGGAAAGAGGAGTGGTGTTTATTTATGGAGGGGAAAGGAAAAAGGCGAGGAATAGTTGAGCTCGGATTTGTTTGGTGACAGGAGAGAGAAAAAAAAAAAAAAACATAAAAAAGAAAAAACACTCGAAATATCTAATAAATATTATTAATAAATATATATATATATATACACTCCTACTACTACTCCTTTTCGGAATATGAGAATTTTAGTTTCTTTATTTTATTTTATTTTATTATACGAAATTGAAGCAGTAAAATAATAAATTGAAATTTCCAAAAAGTGGCTACAAGTAAACGAACGGTGGTGATTAAAGGAAGGGATTAGATCAAAAAATAATGGTTATGCTGTCCATGCATGATTGGGTGAACTTCCTTTTGTTGCAAAGGATGTGACCCGTCCAGCATAAAATGCTAAAAATATAAGCATAAGATAAAAAATTCAGTCTTTTTAAACTTTTAGACAAAATAATCAGATTGAAACGAATCATCTTTAAAAATCCAACGTGATATTTATATATTTTAAATAAATAAATATATTTTTTTAATAACTTGATTTTTTAAAATTAATAATTAATATCACCAATCCAACAAATTCAAAGCCACTGAATGATTAAGATATATATTTATATCTTTGTCTCTCAAAGGAAACAAAAAATCCTCTGGAAAAAAATATAGTGTCTTTTTGGATAGGTGAGTTTAGTTTGGTTTATTCAGTTCAAAAATTTTATAAAATATTAAATTATTATAAAAAATATAAATATAATTAATTTTCTCTGGAACTTTTAATTTAACGACAATCATAATTGAGCTATCTAATTATTTCTTTATAGTTTAAATTTAATAACTGACCAATGAGTCGAATTAGTACTTCAATTTGAACCAAATAATACTCGGCCTTGATTGGTCCGGTCCGTCCACTGGACCACGTGAACAGTCCAATGATTTCTCCTAAGATAGATGGACCTGTCAAACTCTACATTTATTTATTGGAAAAAGGATTCAAATATTCTGATGCGATGCAGATCCAATAGCAAATTCGGATTCGGATTGTTCGTCTACATCTTAAAACACGGATCAATGCACTGCTAAACAAATATAATCGTTTGCTAATCTCTTATTGATGCATTTCAATAGTCTATATTTCATTTGTTAAATTTTTGTTTTCATTATATGATGTTACAGTATCGATACTATCATCTATACGAGTTTTATTATCATCTATTTATTTTCGATGATGAAATTTTTAAATTGAGATCGATACCGTTAAATATGATCTAGACCATTTAAACTATTTTAAAATTAAATTTTATATTTTTTTTTGATTTTTTTTTTTATCTATGACACAGACATAAACGGCTAAAAATAAATATTATTAAAAAAATAATGATAGAAATCTTATATTTTTAATTTAAATAATTTAAAAATTTTCTACTCAACATTTAATTAATTTAAATTTTTTTATACTGTTAAAAGAGCAAATGGTTCATATCAACCATTAAAATTATAATATTTACTACTCTTTTATCATTAGATCAATAAATATTGAAAAGATTTAAAATTTAATTTCTACGGATTATGTTCCTAATTGTTGATTTGAAAATTTAATCATCAAAAACAAATGGACAGCAACAACCGCGGTTTACAACCAATAGCATTTCAGGTCAACTCAACTCATTGTATAGGTATGCTAAAAACAAATAACAGTATATCTATACTAAGCATGTATAATTTTCAAAAACGAGTATCACTTTCCTATCCACAAATCGATGATCATATAAGGTGCACCGTCAAAACATAAAAAGACGAGAGAACGGAAAAAAAAAAAAAAACATGAATATTATATTTAAGTTATGATTTTGGATCCTCTGCTATGCAAAAGAGTGCAGCTAACTATGTGATCTCCACGTAGTTGAAATGGTAGGTCCAGCATTGTTACCACGTCAAACACCTGCATATACCACTAGTACGACAAAATAAAATAAAATAAAGTAGTATTTAAATTTTACAATAACATATAAAATAAAACCAGAAAATAGTAAAGTATATTTTCTTACAAACTGTGATAAAGTTGTTAAAAGATCAGGGGCTTGCTGAAGTTTTCTTAAAAATGTATCATAACTTAAAAGGGAATCAAGTGTAAAAATCTGTGTGCATAGCAGGTGCAGAAGTTCAGGGTTGCACATGTGCCGGAAGAAGTTATAGATGATCTAGTTTCATGTGATTGCTTTCGAACTCAAAAGAGAAGGGGCTCATTAACAATTATATGCAAATTATCTTCTCAAATGTACAGAGTGCACTTACCAGAAATCATTTCTCCACCTAATTCATCGATCCCCCAGGCTATTGCAGAAGTGTTGTTTCAGTATAACCATCCAAAGTAGTAGCATAGCTTTCACGTTGTGTTCCTCTCAACAGCTTTCCTTCTTTAGTAGCCTCAAATCTTCTACTTTTGAGGATCCCTGATCAATTTTAGCTATCAACTATAGTAAGGAAAATTCAGATTTTTCGTTTGCCAAACGCATAGTGGCCGTTTGCAGCCATTTGTTGTAATAGACGAACTCCACCAGAAGCCAGGCCAAATAGGCACTAAGCTGATTCATCAAGAAGCTGCAATTTGTTTACTTCAGCTGAATTGAGAATAAAACTCAACGAATATGATCTTTGAGTTGCTTCCAGCTTTGTCCAAACATTTGATGTCCTTGGGTTACATCTCAAGAAGTCAAATATACGAACCCTCAGATAGAGGCATTTGCCATATATGTCAAAATTTATCATCAAGGAGACAATAAAGAGAGTTGCTTCTTCATCTTGACAGCAAGAAAGGGAAATTTACCTGTTGAGCTCCTTGGTAACATCTTCAAATGCCTTGCAACCATCAAAATCATTCCCTCCTTGCTGCTTCCATTTCACCAATCTCACGTGAAGATCAACCATCGCATCACCGACTTTAACTCCATTAGCATAATTGAAATCCTCCATTGTAAGCAGGATATGCGCACATCTAAGCAAGTATCGACAGGTATTGCCTTTAAACTGGCTAATAAAATTAAGACAAGACTCCTCGCAATCAAAGAACATCCTAGACAGATCCTCGATATCATCGAGCAAGTTAAGCACAAGATGGGCTCCCTCCATAGCACATTTCTCTGCTTTATTTGGCAGCTCTTTCAACAGTACAACTTCACCGGTGGCTGCATAATGAAGCAAAACCTCACAACCATTCTCATTCAGAAAGTTAGGGCACATAATCAGTATTCCAAGTGAAATCTTTGAAAATACTAAATTGCATTGCAAATTGGCAGTGTGTTCTGATTCTCCTTCACCCAGTGTTCTAATCCTACTGCAAAACTTAATACGATGACTATCGAATTCCCGTAGCCAGGGAATGATGTTTGAGCCACTGCCTAATTCTGTAGGAATATGAAGTTTCTCGTTGTCATCATTCTTGGGTGTTCGGAGTTTTTTACTGTGGCTAATTGTATTTTTGTAATTGATCTTCGAGAATGACCTGCCTTGAAAGCTTGAATGCTCTATACTTTTCCTAATCCAAGATCTTGATGATTGAAATATATGGCCAGCTAGCATATTTTGCTGGGCCTCATTTATTGGGCTCAAAATCCACGATAAATAAAAAGCAGCATCCAGGGCTAGCTTATCACTCTTTATTTCCTCAGTTGTTACTTCATTATGTACTAGTTTGGATAGACAATCTTGTGAATGTTCTCCATGAAACAGTAAAGAGGTCGCAAAGTAGAACCAAACAGGGAAACTCATCGCCAATGACCTGCAGCACCACCATTACAGATGATGTATTTAGTTGTCTTAGAAAGCCAATAGAGAAAATATCAGGGCAATTTATAAACCACTCTGTTTGTTTTTGCACTTCAGTCCCATTTTCACAATTTCTGGCCAAAATATTCTTCTATAGACCAAAATGCCCCTGATTTTAAATCTCTAACACACATTCACTGCAAGGTGGGCCAGATCCATTTCGATTGATAAAAAGAAAGTTTCGCCCAACATTGCAAACGAAAAAAATGCAAATATAAAGTGTAAATTCATAAGAACAAACAGATTACCTTTGCAAACAATCGGATTCTAATATGAATGCCAACTCTACTTACCAGGAAGAATCAAAATCTATCACATCCATTGAAGCTTCAAGTTCAGAGACCCCAAGTGATGGATAAGAAGTACTGTTCTGAGAAAGTCTTGCGCATGAAGGAATTGAATCTTTGATATAACAAACTAGTCCCATAAATGTTTTGCATGATATGCTTCCATTTAATATTGCGAGAAGCTCACTATGGCTGCTGGGGAAGTAAGCATATGAAAATGGAATTTGCAATCCCAACTCCATTGATATGCCCCACCGCATTGGCCTGGAAAGAATATCAAACAACGACGACACTATTCCAACTTGAAGATCCAATACAGAAGCCAGACCCCTGTTCAACAAGATCATGATCAAGATACATAAAGAGATGATGCAGAAACCTACAGGTTAATATAATGAGAGAAATCTTTTCTCAGACAAACAAAAACATACAACATCAAAAAGGTATTCTGGAGGAAATTCCATATTTAATTTGCTTTGAAAATATGTGAGCATAAAAGATATGAAATGATGCTGCTACTAAAGAGACTTCTACCTTCCTCCTATCATGCAAAATGTGTAATAGAACTCATGCCACAAGAAATCAAATACAACTTACGTCATAAGAAACCATCTGTGCAACAGCGCTCTTGTCTCCATAAAGATGGTTGGGGAAGTCACCAAGCATATGATTATTGAACGCCAAGCCATTTGATCATACAATTCCTTCCTCAAGCAAAGGAAGGGTCTTTGAATAGCTTCCCGCAGTATTTCTGAAACGTCATGCTTTAGAGTTGATGGATCAAGATACCAAAAAAGCATCCTATTAGAAAGTCAAAAAAGAAACAAACATCAGTGCTGGAGTAACCAGAAGAAAGTAAAAGACCCAAAGAACCTTTAAATGGGTGGAAAGAAATAAAAAAGGCAAATTAAAAAGAAAAGGATGAATCTACTATCATACATAAAACTACCCTAATGCTCGAAAAATCGGAAAGGTCAATCTTTTAATCTCTAGCCTGCTAGATATTCTACTATCGTAGAGAATCTAGAGTTCAATAAGAAACTAACAACTATATTAAGGGGAAAAAAAAGTATGTATGGATAGAGAAAAGCTAACAGAAGACTCAGAAGAAATTAAAAAGCCTTATATAAAGCCAAGAGTACCTGAATGGAATTTCATTGTCGTTAAAAGGCATTTCTTCAGGTAAAAAACATTTTAACCTTGAAATCATTGTCCTCTTATCACAGTTGTTTCCCTCATCATCTTTATAGTGCGTTAGTGGCAAAGGGAAAAGGTTTTGATAAGGAGATGATGATATTGCCACTTTTAGAAGAGCATATAATAGAGAATTTGAAAGCCCTGCAACTGTAGGAGGAGCATATAAGATGTAGAGAGGCAACAAAGTAAAGAAGCATCAAAACATAAGGGGAAAACTTCTTGATCATAGATGCATATCCACAAATCAAAGTGGCACTTTGGAAATGGATGCTAACTATAATTTGCAAAGCAGAAAGATACTCTTCTTCTTCAAATTTTTTTCCTCCCCTCTTTTGCATGAAGCAGAATTATGACAATAGAACTCGTGAATAAATAAAATTATTGTACTCGATCTCATAGATACATATAGAATTATGTGGAGACAAAAAGAAAAGATTAACTAGAAAAGAACTACACTGAGACTAAAATAGAAAAGTGTAAAAGAGCTAAAATAACAAAATATTAATTTAACCGTTGATCGACGAAACACAGTAAATCTCAGCAATATAGTACTTCATGAGAATAATGATTGAGTCATTGATTCAAAGAGAACAGCAATATAGCAAAAACGAACCCACTAAAGTATTAGGAAAACAAAAAGGATGGATAAAAAAAGAAAAGTCTCACCATCACGTCCCTTCAATCTCTCGACAACATCCGCGCACACTCGAATGAGCTCATCGCAATCCCTCGACGAGATCGAGCTCCCGACGCTCAATAGCTCGGCACAGTGTCCGCCCTCAGATCGGACGACGCGGCACGAGATCGAGGAGGAGAGCGCCGAGGTGATGGTGCGGACCAAACACTCGATCCGAGCTCTGCGTACCTAAAATGCGGAGCGATCAAAAGGAGTGATAGGTCGATCAGAGAAGAAAAGGGAAGAGGGAAAGGAGGAGGAGGAGGAGGAGGAGGAGGAGGAGGAGCGGAACCTCGGGGGTTTTGAAGCACATGAGGGAGAGCGCGGCGTCCAAAACCCTAACCCTACGATTGAGCTTCTCCTCCTCCTCCTCCTCCTCGTCGTCGGAGTTGAGGGAGGCAGAGAGGGAGTGGATGGCCCTCGAGGCGGCGGCGGCGGCAGAGTTTGGTGGCCGGAGATCGGAGGCTAGTTTGGTAAATAAGTGGGTGATTTCGGGCAAACAGTTCATCGCGGGAGAGAAGGGCGGGAGCACGCCGCAGATTCCGAAGAACGTCACTATTGCGTACAAGAAGAGTTACTGACATGCTCATTGAGTCATTGTTGCTTTTTTTTTTTTTTTTTCTGAAGTTGATTTTTTTTTTTAAATTAGAAAATACTCATTTTAAAATAAAATAAATATAAAATATACACGCTATTTGAAATGTGCACCTAGCATTGCTCAATATTTTATCCTAATAAGTCAGAAACTCAGTTCTATTTTCAACAGGATTATTATTTTGGTAGATATTTTGCTCATCAAAGGAAGTCGATCCCAACATGAAGGGAGCGTGTACAGTGAAACCCACTCTACGTAGTTGCCCAAGCGCAATGTTTCCTAAATTTTATTATAAAAGAGAAGAAACGGAGAATAGTTATGCAGCTATGAAACAAGATGCCTACGATTCATGCGGCTCCACAGCAAAGATTTTCCTATTTAATCTTTTGCTAGCCACCGCTAAAACTAAGGAACGATACAAATTTCAGACGTTACAACACAGAAAAGAGAAACAAGCGAAAACATGTTTCAGTTATATAAAACTACCAGAAATTACCACATTATCTTGCCTCCAACCAAAATTACTAATCTCTACGTACCCAAATTTACGAACCTTACTATAAAACTACTCACCCAATCCTTCCCCTCTTCTAAGCAAACCCCCAACTGTGTCCAGATGCTTTTAGAGCCAACCAAAAGCACTTGTCTGCCCATCATTTTCATCAATCGATCTTCACAGAGGAATAGATTCTCCGCACAAACCAGAAGCATGAGTAGAAGCCAATAGTCCCCGTGAGAACGAAGAAAGCATACGACCCGATCAACATGTACCCAAAGTAGAGAATGCCCGAAACGACCTTCGTGATCTCCAGCTTCGTGAAGAAATAGAAGATTGAGTAGGCAAAGAGGTAAATTGCTGAGGAACCTGCTGTCAAATACGCCCTCCACCACCAGTGGTAGTCCTCGCTGCACAGTTGGAAGTAGCAAAGAACGATTGTGATCTCCGCACACGTCACAAGAAGAATAAGGAATACTATAAAGAGGAACCCGAAGATGTAGTAGAATTGGTTCAACCAGATGGATGTCAGGATAAAGAAGAGCTCGATGAAAACAGCGCCAAAGGGGAGAATGCCGCCAACCAGGATGGAGAACAATGGCTGCATGTACCATGCTTGCTCAGGGATTTGTCTAGGAATTTTGTTGGTTTTCACAGGATCCTCGATTGCCGGCTTCTTGCATCCTAGGAAGCTTCCGGCAAAAACTAATGGCACAGAAATACCGAACCATAGTAGAACTAGAGCAAACATGGTCCCAAAAGGAACCGCACCCGACGACTTCTCCCCCCAGATTAAAGCATTTAAAAAGAAGAATATGGTGAAGATGATGCCGGGGAACATGAATGCAGTTTTAAGGGTTATTTTCTTCCAGTCAGTGCCTTTGAACATTTTATAGAGACGGGCTGACGCGTATCCAGCAAACAGGCCCATAAAGACCCAGAGAAGAACCATGGCAGTCATGAGGCCCCCCCGGTTGGAGGGAGAGAGGAAACCTAGTAGGGCAAATATCATAGTGACTAACGTCATCCCGAAGAACTGAATGCCTGACCCAACATATACACAGAGAAGGCCGGAGTTGACAGGTGGCCTGAATACATCACCATGAAGTAGTTTCCACCCAGTCTCCTCCTGAGCTTCATCTTGACTGTCGAGCTGATTGTAGTTTGCAATATCTTTATAAAGAGTTCTTAGCATGATCATGGCTACCATGCCAGAGAGGAAGAGGACGATCATTAATGAGTTGATGATGGAGAACCAGTGAATCTGATCGTCATTCATGAGGAGGTACGTGTCCCAACGAGATGCCCATTTGATTTCGCTGGGCTGTAAATAGGTGAAGCGGGATGTGAGAGATGAAATTGAGAAGAAGTTTTAGCTTAAGAATTTTTAAAAAAAAAAAAGAAAAAAAAAAAAGGCCCATACCTGAAAGGTGACATCATACGAGAATACAATGTCCATGTCAGCAGCTACTTCCTGCAGGTTATGGCTGCCAGGGGTTATCTTCGTGTTGGGGTTGCACGTTACCAATCTAGAATTCTTGTTGTCCTGGTCGGTGTATTCATGCTTTACACTGTACATGAACAGAAAATGGTAAATAAAGTAATGAATGGTTAAGGTAATTAAAAAATCCCCTTATGATTGCGCCTGGTGCGGTAGTTATAACTTTAGCCTGCAACATTAAGGGGATGCAGGCTTGAAAGTAGTAATAGAGTTCTATGCCAGCTAATGTCTCAAGGAATTAACTCCTAGCAACCGCATTGTTTTGATACTACTTCCAAACTGTAGTATGAAAACAAAAATAATCTGAAAATGGAAAAGCAAATTTGAACATGAAACATACCTATGACAATAAAAAAAAAAAACAAAAAAAACAAAACAAAAAGCTCATAGATCTAGAACAAAGTCAGACCTGCTTGGAATCACCTCAAAACCAACAATACGAGCATCCTCAGATTCTGGGTCTTTATGGTACCTGACCTTGAAACTCAGGTGGTTATTTATGTAATACTTGCCATCCTTACTCTGGTTTAAAAATAAAAAATTAAAAAAATAATTAGAGCCGGAAAAAGTACTTAGCTGTAGAGAAGAAGCATTAATTGTTGGTACTTAAAACAGCAGCTAGCTTGCCTTAAGACCAACTCTAAAACCATGTTCATAGCTTGTTGCTTGGCTTGCATCTGTCCTTTGTCGAGGAACGGCAACAGGAAGGTTATCCAAGATCCTACAAAGAGAAAATAATAAAAAATCCCATTAACATACCCTTGAAAGCTAACTAAATAAGCAAAATATAGATTGATTTAAAAAAGAAAAACCTCTAAGCAGCAGCAACGGTAATGTAAAAGGGGTGATTGCATAACACAATTATAACTATATCATATACCAAAAGAAGGGATGGAGGTTATGGTGCTTTTTCCCCTTTTTTCTCTTTCAGAGGATCATGAGCCGGAGATGGTGTTAGAATCTACATTTGCTGTAAATGGTTAAAGGACAGCATAGTCACGTACTAATAACTTACATGTTCACACGATATTCATCATCAATCTTTTCTTTGAAATTCTTCGCAGCTTCTTGATTGAGCTTCACCGGACAAGCTACTTTGCAGTTCTCATCCCTTCTCATTTTGAACTATATCGTTTGAATCATACATTCAAGAGAGAAAAACATGGTTAATAAAGCCATGAATACGAAATACTAGCATTCTTTCTTCTTTACTTAGTCCCACAAAATACTCAAAAGTCTAACTGGTGTATGTTTTATATTTTTCTAGCCACTACAAATTTGTTTGGAACAGTGAAATATATTCAATCATTATGTACAAAGCTGGTGTACTTACTGCGTATAAAGAATTCTCAATGCGGTCACCACGAAGGACCTCTCCCAAATTCTCAGCACTATTCACTATCTTTGAAGGCTTACAGTATGCCAAGAAATAGTAATCATATGGAAGTTGTGTCTTTGTTGATGAAAGTTTATTCACTTTAACCTGCAGTTCATCATCCTGAACAGAAAAGGAGGAGAATCATTGAGCCAGAAAAATGACCTAAATGAAAGAGAAATTTGTCTACCAAAATAAATTATTTTATACAGCTAAAGTAGCCAGCTTAGTGGAAAAGAATGTTTCAGCAAAACAAAATAATTCATTATATGTTAAGCATGCACTAACTATTGCTCCATAGTCTAATTTATACAAAAACTAACAAATACAAATATAATTGTGTCATGTATTGTCGAAGCAACCCTGCTTCAAATCATTTCATAGCACTAGCACTTAACTGCTTGAGACTAATTGAACAAGTGGAACACTAAACTACAGCTATCAAAGAAGTGAAACAATACACATTTCCTACCAAGAGAAAACTAGGAACGAAGAAACATCCAAGGATATTTCCAATCGTATCAGCAGGAGATTATGCCATGTGCTTACCAACTTTACTCTGCCCTGGCTTTTGGACTCTCAGCTTCAACAATCTATACTCTAAATGGTCCATAAATTTAGGTCTTAGATTGTGAGATCGATAGCAGAAGTCCAAAAAATATGTAAGAAACATGAAAAGTAGGAAAAATTCCCAAATAAGAGAGAGAAGATCTCCATCCAATATTTCTAAATATCTCAATCCAAGGGAAGGAAATTGAACCTTTCTTCTAACAAATATGAAACATATTTGGTCCTATAGCTTAGAGCAAGATCCTAAACCATCCCATTGTTTAGATTACAAGAGGAAATTACAATACTACAAGGTGGAAGATCTAAGTTGCTCTCCGAATCCCACATAGAAATGCACAACCTATCGCAGTGAGTAAGAAACTAAATTCATTCCGGTTAAATATACTTCAATCAGGAAAATAGAAGCTTTAGGTGCAATTAACCACCAAAAACTACAAGGTATCGTGCAAAATTAGGGTTTTCGGGAGCATTTGTACCGACATAAACAGTAAGAAACCTACAGATGGAGCCAACCAAATAGAACACCCTAATAGAAAACTAACAACAATAACTTCGATTCTGCCTGCAACCACCTTCACCAAACTCTTTTATAAGAAAAACCAGAACTAAACCCTGTCCTTTCGATTAAAGGAGATTTCCTAATCACACATTCCAGATCCATTAGTGACACGAAGAAATACGGAACAAATGATCCAAAAATCGGCAACTGATGAAACACTGTATTATGAAAAAAGATAAGTATTACGAATCAACGTAATTCGAACACAGATCCGATGAAATTAGGGCGAAAACCGAACAAATTGAATCCCGATCTCAAGATAAGCACAAATTGAGCTAAAACCCTAGCTTAGATCCACAAAAACTTCGATCGAATCGCCAAACTATTACCAACTGGAAATCTCGAGGAGCGACTCCGGGTAGGTAGAAGGCGCGGGTCGGAGCAACCGCGACAACGAGGAGGACGATGAGGAGCCCCGCAATCTCACGAGCGTTCCCCATGGCAAACGCCGCGAACGATACCTAAGAAGAGAGAGAGAGAGAGAGAGAGAGAGAGAGAGTGGGGTTTTATAGAGCGAAGCGAGAGAGAGGAAGGAGAAAGAGTGCGAAGAACGGTACAAGGAAATTAGCTATAATTACCTTTCTATTTTGTTTTTTTTTTGGAAAAAATACGACATTTCATTTAGTGTAATTATCCACGTATGAAGGGCTCGAAACCGTCGGATCACCTATGAATTTGCCACGAACGGACAGGATCGCTCTGGTTCACGGTACATGGATCTTGCTTCTATATCCTGGTTGTGAGCCCGGTGTATGAACCTACATGCACGGCCCTACTCACTACTCAAGCATCAAAACAGTAGCGCTTATATATTTTTAAAAATATAAATTTATTTATATTTTTAAATTTTTTATTATTAAATTTGTATTAAAATTTATATATATATATATATATATATATATATATATATATATATATATATATATTGGTTAATTTTACGATAGCACAAATTTCAATGCAAATTCAATAATAAAAAATCTACAAGCATAAATTGATTTATACTTTTAAAAATATATAAGCTATACTCTATAAAATAAATTAAAATATTATATAATTGGTTTTGTTTGGATGAGGTGAAGTTAGTTATATATTAATTTGAAATTTTCAGTAAAATAATTATTATTTTAAAATTATTCACACTCTCTCAAATATGCAGTGATAAAATATAATTTGCATTTAAATTTCAGTTTAATCAAAAAGTCATTTTCGACCTAACACTTCTAACAAAGAAAAAAAAAACAAAAAAATATTTTTGGTGATGTACCAGCCCCAATTTAATGTAATCACGCCATAATTTGGGCCCAAGTTGGAAAAATTATTGATTGGACTTGGTTCACCATAGACCCATATTTTAAAACACAATGTAAATATTTCCTAATAAAACTTATATGTATGTAGTTAATAAACTTTCAAAACTACAAATCATTTATGTGTAGATTATTTATATATAAACATCTTGTCCAGCACATCAGAGAAGGGCCACACAAAAAAAAAAAAAAAAAAAAAAAAAAAAAAACATAGCAGATTAATAACATTGGTGACTAAATAATTTAATTTATTTTAACATCCAAATAAGTCCAGTAATCAAAGACTTGTAATGCCAATTTACGGTCACTACAACAAAATTAGGCTATAGCGACACTTTTAAGTGTTTCTAAAATCTAAAAAAATTATCGCTGACAAAAATACCGGCACTTATTGTAAGTGTTGCTATATGTGCCGTCGCTAGGGTGTATAACGACACATTTTTGTAATGTGTCTCAAAAATATGTCCCTATAACCTAATTTTGAATATAGATGGAATATAGATAGGACACTTATACAAAAGTGTCACAAACATGTGTCCCTATAATCTAATTTTGTTGTAGTGGGTGGACTGGGTGCAGGGTGTGATTTCTTTGCTGGTTGGAGTCTTAGGCAGTGCAGTCGCGTTTGGTCTTATTTCCGTCGGTTGTGCGAGGATGGCAGATGTAAATGCTGAGGAGGAGAAACAGAAAAGAAAAGAGAAAAGAAAACGTGCACGAGCAACGCTATTGTTTAAATCTGGACCGTGTGAGAGCAACGCTCCACCAACTTAAAGATTCATTGCAGTAAATAGTTTTTTTTTAAAAAAAAATAAAAAATAATATGCTATCCGTTTTGTTTATTTTTAAAATAAATTTAGCTGAAAATATCAAAAGTAATCTCATTATAATAAATGTTGAACATAAGTAAAATGCTATTAGCCATTGTTGCTCGGGCTGGCAAAATGAGCGAGCTCGATAGTTAGCTCGTTTAAACTTGACTCGAAATTTAATAAGTCGAGTTTGAGCAGAAAAAATATATATATATATTTTTAACTTGAGTTTGAATATTATTTCTGGGATCGCTCAAATTAGGTTTGAAAAGTCTGAATATATATATTAAAAATATTTATAAATATTTATAATTATATATATAAATATATATTTTGTATTTTTATTATATGTACATAGAGTTTAGTTTATTATACTATATTTGCTGCCCATAAAATCAAACTGGCAAAATTCTACACAAATTTCTCTCTCTCTCTTGTGCTTATTCTCAAAATCACATGTTTATTTGCTCTAAATTCGTAATCTCTCTCTGCCCAAATTAGTAGCCCTAAATTTTTAATTAGTCTCTTTTTTTTTTCTTTTATAGAAATAAATATTTATTACAAGATTACATATATCAATTTATACATTTTTATTTTTAATATTATAATACTGTTTTTATATATTTATTTTATATTTTGAATTATTAACATATTTTTATATTAAATTCTAAATAATATTTTATAAAAATTAAACTATAGATTGTATATTATTAACCATTTCAAATGACTCATTTAGGACTCGAGCTCGCTCGATTCGAAATCAGACTCGCTCAAGCTTGATTCAAATTAATTTCAAATCAATTTTAAGCCTAAATTTAAATTTAAAATTAATTTTAAATTAAATTTGAGCTGAGCTTAACTTGCTCGTGTTTGGCTCGTTTCCATTCCTGTGAGAGCAAGTTTGAAATTTAGTTACTTTTTATTTCATGTTTGAAATTTAGTTATTTTTTATTTTCTATTAGGATAATTTTAAGTGGGTAGTTAGGTGCCATTCTCTTATTAAATCCAATATATCCAATAGCTTAAATGATTTTTTTATCAACCGTCCCTAGTGCAAGTGGCAAAGGGCTTAGTGGTTGATGTCCAAGACCTGGGTTCGAAGCCTAGTTGCTTCGCATGTGTTCAATAGGGTATATCCCTGTTTAATAAAAAAAAAAAAAAAAAAAAAAAAAAAAAAATATAGTTTTTTTTTTTTTTTTTTTTTAAGATAAATGCAGTATGGTATCCGTTTTGTTTATTTTTAAAGTAAACTTAGCTGAAAATATGAAACAACTATATTTGGAATTCAGGTATCTAACTACCAAACTTTTTACTACTTGCACTAAAAATGGTTGATAAAACAAAAAAAAAAACACTATAATTTTTTTTAAAATATAGAGTAATTAATGCTACATGTACACCTCCAAAAAAGTGTAAATCCTACACTTCATCCATCTAAGAGTGGGGTGTCTTTTAAGGATCACTTCATAATTTGTGAAGTGATTTCTCGTCACACCCTCGTCCACCCTCGTCCATTAGACGGATGGAATGTGAAATGTATACCTCAAAAGAGATGTACAAATAGCATTTTTTTTTTAGTATAGTTTATTTTTTTTTTTGATTAAACAGGGTTAAACCCTATTTTAGAGAGTTACAAAGTACCGAAATGAAAGGTTTGGGTCTAGCCCAAAAAAGAGCAAACATTATAGTCGCAACGCAACAACGCAAATAAGTCCTAAACAACAGGGCTAGAAAAAACAGAAATCCCGAAAACAAACTGTCTTGGCGCCCGCCACAGCAACTTCGGTCCAATGTAGATCCATCACCCAGTAGTTAACGAAGGCTAGAATGATATCCCAGTTCTTGACAATGTCAATATCATCCCCAAGTTTACTGCATGCTAGTAAGACACCAACAAATAGCCGCCTTCCTAAAGTTCCACAACACACCATACTCCACTCTGTGGAAGACCGAAATTCAACCAACCTGCTGCTGAGTAAACAACTGGAGAAAAAAGGGAACAAGCAGTATTTAGCCATCGATTTGCACATTTACCGCAACATCTGCTTCATTTGCTTCTCATTAATGGATGTAAACTGCTATTGGAACAAAGAGACTTCAGTCAACACCATGTGATTGTCAAACAAGATTTGCACTAGGGCCGCAAACACCATGCAAAATAGCACCCAGTTTAGTATAGTTTATTGACGGAAAAGAATATAAATTTTAATTTTATTTTTGGCTGCAGAAATAACATAGCTCTTTATAAAATATAAAAGAACATAAATATAAATATAATATATTATGGCAATAAAAAATGATTACTAATGTTCATTAACTTTTCTTCTATACTCTGAAATTTACCAAAAACTTTTACAAATTAGACAATCAAATCTAACTAGCTATACCAATCAAATCTTACACCAAATGGTTCAAATCTAATGACATATCATGCATATCCACTCCTAAAAAAAATAAAATTCCAACATGGTTAGAAATTTAGAATCCTCCAACCTCAAAACTAATTTATTACCACATATATATATATATATATATATATATATATATATATAGTTGGAAAAAATGCATGGAGTTTATCAGAATTATTAATTATTTTGATTTGACTATTTCTTATCTTTTAATTTTTTTTATTTTGTTATCTAATCAGATTTAGTTAATTTACTTTATATAATTTTTATAATTATAATTTTATTAAAATAAATAATTAATTTAAATTTTAAGATTACAAATATTATTAATTAATTTAAATTAAAAAAATTAAAAAATTAGATACTTCTGATATTATAAAATTAAATAATTTACAGTTATAATAAATTCTATAAATTTTTACTTACATAAATTTGTTACTATATAATACTCTTCTAGAAACATCTTCTAGAAACTTCCATATGGCGCCATTCTCTACGTGAGCGACGTGAGCCTGCGAACGCACCACCACCGCCACCACCCACTGCACACGAGAGAGAGTGAGAGCGCGAAAACGACGAACCCCCCTCTTCCTCTAACACACGCGCTACACGTAGGGCTTACGTCATCACCGGAGTGGGGTGGGGGGAGTATCTGTGCGTATCTCGCACGCGAGCAATTAACATGGTCGAAAGGGGGAGAGGAGAGAACCCCCCAAATCCACACACTCTCCCTCTCCCCTCCTTAATTGAACCCTAACCCAATCTGATCCCTTCCTCTTCGAATTCGCGCATTGATTAGAGATCGAGGGGATTAAATCACAAAAATTGGTGCGAATTCGCCGTCGCCATCGTCGCCATCGTCGTCATCGTCGTCGTCGATGAGCGGGGGGCAGGCGTGCGCGGCGTGCAAGCACCAGCGGCGGAGGTGCTGGCCGGGGTGCGCGCTGGCGCGGCACTTCCCGGCTGAGCGCGCGGCGGAGTTCCGGAGCGTGCACCGGCTCTTCGGGGTGAGCAACCTCATGCGGATCCACGGCGCGGCGCCGCCGCACCTCCGCGACCACGCCATCCGCGCCATGGTCTTCGAGGCCGAGGCGCGGCGCCGCGACCCCGTCCACGGCTGCCTCGGCCTCGTCCGCTCCCTCTCCGCCCGGATCAACGCTGTCGCCCGCGAGATCGCCGCCGTCCGCGGCCAGATCGACCGCCACCGCACCCGCGACGCCTCCGCGACGGTGCCGATCTCTACATTTTTATCTGTTTTCTACCAGCTTGCCATCACTCTTCTGATTTCGCTTTCCTCATTTTGATGCTGCGTTGGGAATTAGGGTTTTCTCGAAGAGATCGGATACAGTGGTGCGGTGATGAACAGCACCATGGTGGGATCTCCGGAGGTGGCGGAGCCAAGTTCGAGTTCCATTGCTAACTATTGGATGACCGAGGAAGATGGAGTTGATTTTGTTGACCCCACAAAACCGGGGTAATTTCTACGTACGTGTCTCCAATATTTTTATATTCACTACATTTCATGCATTGTTTCTTTTCGATCATTCAATATATTTTGTTATACTCCTGCACGTCGGATCCCTAACTATTAATTTTAAAATTTTTAACATATAAACACAGCGTCTACAAATTTCGATCGAATCTAATTCATCTGAACGTTAGGTATATTATTGGATCTATTGTGGACCGCAGCCCTACTCAACTTAGTAGATTTATCAAATTCAACTTATTAGTCTCCTAAATTTATTGTCAAAAAATAAAAAATTAAATTTATTTTAATTAGTTCATAAATAAATAACCAACATACACTTTCTATAGTCTTTATTTTTAATTTTAACATTTTGCAAGAGATGCTCAGAAGGTTCTTGGGGCACCCGTCGTATACATTTTGCAATTTTATCAATTATTTTAACAAAGTAAGCATCATCGACAATACTGTAGCAGGATAATGTTTATGTTTTTGTGCTGTTGTTGACGCTAGCAAGAGATGCGCAGAAGGTTCGGTATGCGAAGGTGATGTTATGATTGGCAAAAGAAGAAGCGGCAGGGAGTTTTCTCTTTGCTGGTTACTGTTAAAACCACCCATCATATATATATCATACATCATATATCATATGTCATATATAATGCATTAATTTCCTATAGCATCAGATGTAACAACACCAGATGCCATGAAGGATTGGAAAAGAAAAATAGAGAGAGGTGGAAGAGAGGGGAAAGAGCTACTATTACCATAATAAAAGTTTCTGCTTTTTACTCTTTTCTTTTTTTAACCCTTCATTCCTCTTTTACCTTTATACTGTATCCCTGTATAAAGTTTGAATTCGGATCGAGTTCTTCTATAAATTATCACAAAAAAAAAAGAGTGAAAATTTGATCAACCAATATACTTTTTAACTGCAGTGGAGATTATTCAAAAATGAAGCAATTTTGTTTTTGCATTTGATAATATATACTTTTTAACTCAAAATAAATAAATTTAACATGTCACACACTATGCATTTCATTCATTTGAAATATAAACTTAAGCTTTTTTTTTTAAAAAAAAGCAATATTTTAGAGTATCAATTTTTAGACGTTAACAACGAAAATTTCAATACAAGGTTGATATCTAACAAAATAGAAAATTAACCAAACTCCCCCTTAAATCTAGTGATTGGTCCTGGAACCAAAAGATGCAGTTCCTACGCACTGAGATGCAGTTCACGCTAAGTTAAGTTTTCTCGAAGAACTTGAAACAAAATTATGAAAATATTTATATCATACACAGACAAACTACCTGTTGTAGATTACCTTGCGTAGGCCGCTGCTAGTTTGCCCTAACCCCAGGAAACAAAAGTTTTTTTTTTTTTTTTTTTTTATTTCTATGTCCTCATAAAATGTTAATCATCCACAACCAATGTAGAAGATTCCCCGTAGCCTACTCTCTTAGTGGGTAACGGCAATCCTAATTAATCCTTAACGGAATACTCAACCGATGATAATGACACAAAAGCAAGACAAGTAAACACTATTTAAATTGCAACTTCAATAATCCTTTCTATCTTAATCACATTTGTTTCTTCCAAAGAAAAGAAGAAGAAGCAAATGTTCTTTACTAGCTGCTGCTTCTCTGACAAGAAGAGGGGAACGTATGTCAAGATCGTCTATCCGGGCGGTCGCATCGAGCTCTACGACCGTCCGATCCTGGCGTCGGAGATCATGTCGCAGAACCCTCGCTCCTGTGTCACCTTGCCGGATGTGTTCCAGCAGCCATGGGCGGCGGTGGTTCCTCCCAACGCCGCCCTGCCGCTCGGCGGCAAGTTCTACGTCGTCCCGATGAGAACTCTCCGAAAGCTCCGGCGTAACTTGCTGATGAATTTGGGCTCACCCCATCGCGAAGCCTCGCATTCTCATAATCCGTCCTCGAACCTTAACACTCTGAAGAGAGAAGAGGAGCGAAGCGATCTTGCAACGGATGCTTCATACTGATACCGAGAACAGTTAAGGACAGGCCGGAAGGGATTGGTCGCAGAACTGGCGAGGCTACTACGAAGATTGACAAGAGAAGAGGTGAGGAGAACTTACAAAAGGAGATGCCATGTTCGCTGAGGTGCGGCGGTCAAGGCAGCAACCTCGGGAGAGCTCGCCAGGCACGCCGTCGTACCATTGGCAACCTAGCCTCACAAGCATAGTTGAAGAATAGGCACATACTACCCACAAATAAATGCGCTTAATCTCGTAAATGCGTCGTACTTACAATCGAAAAGCAGAGAAAAAGTGATATATGCAAAATAACGAGGTTGATAACACAAGTAATGTCACAAGGTTCAGCGATTATTCAAATTTTACGACCATTTCTTTGACAGAAGATAAAGTAAATAACACAAGTAAATACCATGATGCTAGTTACTAAACTGTATGTAAATTGGTGCAAAGATAGTTTAGAATTCCATACACCAGAAAACTTGATTGCCTAACAAAAAATTCAAGGTACCATAAGGTTTACATCCTAACAAGAAAATATATAAATACGAGGAACACAAAAACTTCCTCTACTGGGATAAAAATTTAAGGGGAAAAAAGAAACACTGTTCTCCAAATACTATCTCAAAAGCTAAACTTCTTTTGAAAGGCAGAATGTCTATATGCGAATACGTTCTGCCATTCTCGACACTACTGAGCGAAATTAATATAACAGACTGTCGAAGTACGTCATCTCACTTGACATCCTGTTTGGCATGATCCTTCTCTCCCCCTTTGGTTCCTGAGATTGCTGCGGTTGCCGCTGCTGTCATGGCGGCTGCGGCTGCACCCACCTTCACCCCTCCCGCGGCCTTCACCACCCCGGCCACCTTAGCAAATGCAGCTATCCCACCGACTAGAAGGGCCCGTAGAGCCACAGTTGGTTTGAACGCCATTAACTTTACCGAGAAAGTCATACACGGGAATGCTAATCGAAATTAGAATAAGAAACAAACCACACTTATATGCATGCTGTTATTTGACTTAGAAGAACGAAAACAACAGTAATTTAAGGCTACACCCAGATACCCAGATGCCCAAAATTCTTTTCAGTGCTAGATAAGTAATCTACATAGAAGAAATCACTCAAAGTATAGTTGCCTTCATCTGGCAACAGAATGAGGCCCGGTCCATGACAAATTCCAACATCACCAAGACTCCGCAAACTTCAGATAAATATAATAAATAATCAAATGAACATAAACAGAAGGATGAAAAACCTATCGAGTGCGAGCCGCTAGGCTACCATATACTACCAGATGATGGCAGTAATTGATGATCAAAAAGAGGATACAGGAATTAAACTATTTCCCTCTCAAAATAATTAGATAAAGATCAAATTGTCCAGGCGACCAAATAGAACACAATTAAACAAGGGCACTTGAAATTGTAAAAATTGCTTATCATAACATGACTCGCCCTGTATGAATGGACAAATTCACTCCCACACCTGATAACGCCGTCTGGCAAATCAGCACTCTTAGCCACATAATGTGGTGAAGTCCGCAAAGTTCATCCATTCAGTTGTATTTTTTGGCTAGGAATTAAATGCTGCCAAATAGAAATCCATTTACGAAATACTAAAAATCAAACTTTTATTTTTTCCGGTTTTAATCACCTATGCAGATTTTTTTCACACCCTTTTTCCACTGATTTATCATGTATAAGCCTTGTTCTTTGCATTTAAAACTAGGTGGCCGACAAAGTCCCAATCCTCATATATACTCTCAGAGTCTCAGAATCTCACTCGGGCAACTCTAAGACATTGTACATCTTGCTAGAGGCGAATTCGAGCAATCCTTTTCTGGTTTGTTTAGTTTTGCAAAAGAAAAAAATAAAAGGGATCCTGTACCCCTTTAAATTTCTCATGATCCAACATAAACAAGAGACATTCTCAGGGCAATTATATAATCAAACATAGTATTGACCCCAGATCTCTAAGAAGGCATAGCTACAACTAAAAGATGATATTTTTATGCCTACATGCCACAAAAAACACATTTTTCGAGCAGAATCCTGAATTTATTGGTGATTAATTGTTAGATATTGGCATTATTCATAAACCGACCGAAGCAGTTAATTTCAGAGACAAAAAACCTTAATCAATGAAATAACAATGATATTTTTCAAATCCTAAACCTTAATCTAAGATATATATAGACCCAAAACACATTAATCCTGATTCAAACTGCATCCCCAAACAATGAATGATCAAAGCAACTTTTAGTCTTTTAGATCAACTAATTTAAACTAATGGTAGCAAGAATCGAAAAGAGAGCAGAAATCGTATAAGATCGAGAACCTGGAAATGGAGTTTGAAGAATCTAATGATCTTTCCCTTGTGCGGCGATTGAGATGGAAACGAGAGATTAGGGAATAGGTCGAGCTCTTCGATTTCGTGTTCTTCGCGAACCAAAAAAGGGGTTGCATTTTCATTGGCAACTTTGGGCCGAGAACCAAGGCCCAAATGTTTGATTGGACTGGGCCCAAAATGGGCCTTAACCTCTCGTAACATTTTGGGCTGGGCTTCTTGTACACCTTATTGTGACACAACTTTTTATTTTAGTTTGAAGTAAAAAGTGAGGTGGAGAATTTTTTTTTTTTTTTTTTTTTTTTTTTTTTTTTTTTTTTAACTTTTTTTTTTTTTAATGACCTTCCATTGAAATAGATAATGTGGTGCGAAAGTTTGGAACGGAAAGAGTTTATATCGTAAATAAAAGAATTAAGTTAAAATACCAAAATTCGTTCTCACTAAATAGCAAGATTAATTAATCGAGGACGAGTTAGAACTATTTTTCAGATTGGTTAAACTTGTTTAGCTAGCCCGATTTGGCCTCAAATTCTTATAGATTCAACCGAGTTAGATCAGAAAAAATTGGTCGAATAAGAAAATATCATACCAAGCCGAATCAATCAACCTAAAAATTGAAAAACCCTCGGGTTTACTTAGCTTGGATTTTATTTGGTTTTCATTTTTAGCGTGTGTTTGGTTCACCCTATTGTCACTCAAAAATCGAAATCGGAATAGACGAATCCATTTATCGGTGTTTGGCATGCGAGATTATTATTCTGATTCCGATTCTCTTTGCCTCTGTTTGGTTGGGGTACAAGGGGGGATATCCCCCCCTTGTACCCAAACACTTTAGAATGGGGGGGGAATACCAATCCCCCCCTTTTTCCCACTGTCCTGGTACAAAAAAAAAATTATACCCACCCCCCCGAATAGCACTTTCTCTCTCATCTTGCCCCTGCCATCTCTCTCTTCGATTATTGCTCTGACACTTTTCTCCCCACCCCTCTTCTCCATCTTCTCCATCTCCCTCATCTCTCTCTTCTTGCTCGGATCTCCTCCGCCGCTCGGATCTCCTCCGCCATCAACTCCCCCCTCGATCAACTCCCCCCTCGAGGCCGCTCGGATCTCCTCCGCCGCTCGGATCCCCTCCGCCATCAACTCCCCCCTCGATCCGAGGCCGCTCGGAAGTCCTCCGCCGCTCGGATCCCCTCCGACGCTCGGATCTCCTCCGCCGCTCGGATCTCCTCCGCCATCAACTCCCCCGTCGATCAACTCCCCCCTCGAGGCCGCTCGGATCTCCTCCGCCGCTCGGATCCCCTCCGCCATCAACTCCCCCCTAATCCGAGCCCGCTCGGATCTCCTCCGCCGCAAGGATCCCCTCCGCCATCAACTCCCCCTCCTCCGCCGCTCGGATCTCCTCCGCCGCTCGGATCCCCTCCGCCATCAACTCCCCCCTCGATCCGAGCCCGCTCGGATCTCCTCCGCCGCTCGGATCCCCTCCGCCATCAACTCCCCCCTCGATCCGAGGCCGCTCGGATCTCCTCCGCCGCTCGGATCTCCTCCGCCGCTCGGATCTCCTCCGCCATCAACTCCCCCCTCGATCCGAGGCCGCTCGGATCTACTCCGCCGCTCGGATCTCCTCCGCCATTAAATAGTACAAAATTATTATTAAAACAAATTAATTTGCAGTACATTTAACACTATTTAACAGAAAAAATTGAATATCTTAAATTATATATCTTACAATAAATATTTATTATTATTTTTATATCAAATTAATAATTTTTTACATCAAAGAAATTAACACTAATTTTATATATTATCTAATTAATTAAATCATATTTATTACAAATAACATAATTAAAAAGTTATAATACATTATTTATTTACCAACTTTTATCCATACATAAAAATGTCAAAGGGCATTTACGTCTTTTTACTCAAAAGTCAACTATTTATCCCTCTTATTCTTCATTCCCAACCAAACACTATTTTTCTTATACTGGTACAAACCTATACCCCAACCAAACACTATTTTTACTTTATCCTACCTTATACTCAATTTTATACTTGTACCTGGTACTACTAATTCCCACTAATTCCCGAACCAAACGCTACCTTTGTGAATGGGAATCTCCAAATCATCTCTTTTTTCAATCTGGTCTAATAGGTCGGATTGAAAGTTGAATCGGGACGGAAATAATACATTTTTAAAAAATATCTCAATTATATTTTATATTTTTTATTTAAAATTTAATTTAATTTTTTAACTTTAATTTGTAATTAAAATATAAATATTAATTTAAAAATTAAATTTTAAATTTTAGATTTTATTTGATTTAAAAATTAAATTAAAATATAAATTCAATCAAGTATTTTGAATTGGATCTATAAATTTAAATTTAAATTTTATTGTAAGTCTAAATTTGAATTAAATAAAAAAATAGTTTTTGAATCAAGTCAAAAATTAGTTTGGGTTTGAATTTAAATTATAAATTTAATTTTATATTTTGAGGTGCAAACTCAAATTTAAATTATTTTTATATTTTATATTTTAATATTAATTTTATTCTTATTCTAATCATTTTTTAAATAATGAATTCTTAATCAGAACTAAATATACTGAGAGATTTTATCATTCCGTTTTCATTCCAATTCCCGCATGACAAAGCTTGAACTATAAAAAATAATGCTTTAGTCATCTTTTCCATTCTCACAAGAATAGTCATCTTCCATTCTCACAGCTTTGTTTCCAGAAGAATGGTTATTATATAATCACTCAAAAAAAAAAAAAAATCTAATATATAATTAATGAGCCTTGTTCAATTCTAGATCATAAGTTGACATCTTCTCCATTATTTAAGTATCAATCTTTATCTTACATCAATCTTTGCAGGAAAAAAAAAGGGATAATTATGTCACTGCAATGTGAGTGTCCTGCTAATTAATATCCCTGATGTAGACATCATCAATTAAATTACCTGGATTCAGAGATTAGTAAACACATAAGATGCAAGGATTCACACCATTTCCAAGTCAAAGTAAGCTATATCAAAAGTGATTTTTATGCTGTTATAACTTTGTGATCAATAAAATATGCTTCTCCATCTGCTTTAATATATATATAGCAGGTTGGTCGGGTAGATACATAAATTAATAGTAATCCACAAGAATATACAAGAGGGGATTTGATGGAGTTATAAAATACACAAATGAACATTGTTTTATATTAGTTTGTTCTTAATTTGCTTTGACCAATTAGCACTTTTGATTATCAAAGCTCCTTTTTCTATGAGCCGTGCAAAATAAAAGTTCATGTGGTGGTAACTTATGGAAAAACTCAAATGCAATTCAAGCACGCCAAGAAAAGCAGCAATGTTAAATTAATCTCAATAGGTCGAATTCATAATGGATCTAAATCAAAATTAACCCAAATAATTATCATGTAGTAGTAATACCCAGATTGAATATCGGCTCAAACCGCAGTATTCATGTAAACATATTCTATTTTAGATATGTTTGGAGTATTAATCAAAAGTACTAAATAAAATTATTCTTTACAAACAATAAATTGTAAAGACTTTATTTTTAAAATTTAGAATCTCCTTTTTTCTCTTTTTATTTTTATTTTTATTTTAAGATGCTCTTCTAAAAATTCCTTTTGCTCCAAACAAAAACAAAATCAAAGCCAAACATTCTCTTAGTCCAACATTCTTAGGTATATATATGGAATCCAACTTTTTGGAACCCAAATCCGATAATTTAGGTTAGATTGGATTCGGATTGCCAATCTATCTGGCCCACACTAACTGACCCAATAGGAAGTTGCAATCATTTCTGAATTTTGTCTACCAAATTACTTGTGAACCGTACAACATATATATATATATATATATATATATATATATATATATATATATATATATATATATATATATATCTATATTAAGAAAAAAAAAAAAAAAGACAATATGCTATTATATAAGTTTTTAAAAAATAAATAAAATTAGTTGAAAATATAAAATAACTAAATTTTGAATGCCACGGCCAACTTTAAGGACGAGGGAGGGTTGGTTTCTTCTTTTAAAATATTTTATTTTAAATTTAATTTGATGTTAATTATAGATAAAGTTTGCATAGATTGTGAACAGTTCTTAATGAGAGTGGAGTGGTACACCGAGTTGGCGGTGGTGCGCCGGGTCTATGCAATAATTTTTTATCCGGCAGCTCCTTCCTGCCACCTTCTTTGACCCTTTTTCAAACTCCCCTCGCCAGCGATGACTTTGAACGACTACTTTTCTCGGCTGCTCCTTCATCCCCCCCCCCCCCCTCTCTCTCTCTCTCTCTCTCTCTCTCACTACTTTTCAATTCCTTTCCCTCTCACCAACTCTCTCTCTCTCTCTCTCATCAGCTATAGCACTATGGTACAACAAAGCAACGCATAGAACATGGATAGTAACCACTACACTACACCTCCAAACATAGAGAGATATTATACCTCTCCGCTCCCCCACATCTCACGCATGGATTCCCTCTTTCTCCTTAACCCAGAAGTTCGAAAGCGCTTCCTACAAAGCGCTTCACGCATCCTCGGTTGCTCCTATATTTGCCTCTGGTCTCCTCTCTCCACGTACATGTCTATATAAACATCATCCTGTAAAATTAAGCACTTCATTTGCTTCATTATTTTCTTTTCTTTACTATACCCTTTACTTAAAGAACCTTTTTTTTTTTTTTTTTTTTTTTTTTTTTTACTTCTTTGGGGTCTTCGATCGATTGTGCGGAATCAGTTACTTGATATGCATAGATTGGTGGTTCCACGAAGATGATAGTGAGCAGCCGAGTTCTTCGTCGGGAAGCCTATCGAAGATGTTGTTCGAGGCGTATCGGGGTTCGCCTTGCAGCATCAGAAGTGGGTATGTTGCGACTATAATGAGCTTCTTAATATATATATATATATATATATATATATATATATATATATATATATATATATATATATGTCTCTCTTTTTTTTGTTTGCTTTAATTGATGGGTCTTGTTGAGCCTTTTTTTTTGTAAAAAAATTAACTTATTTCAAGGTATGTTCCTGGATGGGCATACACGGAAGGGTTACCATTTATCGACCTAATCGGTTCAAACCTCGTGAACTCGGCTTCGAGTCAAGTCCAACAACAGTTCTATCAGGTAAGTGCTTCTCAAAATGTTGTATTGGATGTTTAAACTAGCTTGTTATATTCAAAGCTTCTCAAAATGGAGGTGCTAATTAAATTTGGATTCGCTTTTATTGTTTCAGGAAGCTGGAATTAAGGTTTGTACTTAATAGTCTTATAATTAAGTGCAAACCTTCTATTCATAATAATTTCTTTAATTAAACTACTTTGCTGAACAAAATTTGATGCAAAATGGATGATTTCCACAAACAGACGGCTATTTTTATGGGGTGCCTACAGGGAGAGATCGAATTAGGGACGACGACGGCGGCGGCGATGAGCAATGTAATCAATCATATATACTCCATATTCCCTGTTAGTATGGATTTTCATACTTATAATAAACATATATAATTTGTTTTTATTATGCCTGCATTGTAATTTTTCTTTATTAATCGATAGAGCAACATGCAAATGAATATCCAGCAAGTTTTCTCCGAGGATTTCATCCAACAATCACTGTTAGGAGACCTCTTCCAGCTGCAGCAGCCGCTGCCGCCGCCTGATCAAAGCCGTCCGTCGTCGTCATCCTCTTCGTTACGGTCTCTCTCGGTGGGAAGCCCCGAAAACTCCTCTTTCAACATCGGAAAGGGAAGCGCTTCTTCTTTCATGCCGCCGAGGTTTACACCCGGCTCCCATTCCCGACCCCTGCCACCGACGATGCGGCGATGGCACAAGCCATGCTCGCAGTTATCTCTTCTTCGGCTGCCTCCGCTTCTTCGCCTCCTCCTTGGTTGCCTTACCAAAGCACACAACAAGAGCAAGCACCCCGCCAAGGCAGGCCGCCCCGGCCACAGCCCCATGGGGCCTTCAAGTCCTACAATGCCGCGTTCCGACCCAAGACCGACCCCGTCAAGCCGAGCGTCCAAGGGCAGAAGATGATTAAAATGGCGGTGTCGATGTTGAAAAGAGTGCATATGATGAGGTTCGAGGCTCGGATGCCGGAGCCACGGCCGACGAGCAACCAGTTGCACCATATGATATCAGAGCGCAGGAGGCGAGAGAAGATCAACGAGAGCTTTCATGCACTCAGGATGCTACTTCCACCCGGCTCTAAGGTACATATGTATATAATATATATGCATAAGAAAATAACAGGATGATCCTTAATTAAATGTTTCTTCATTAATAGCTATATACCTTTCATGCATGTTTATATATCAAAGCAAAAAAAACCTTGTGTTCCAACTTTTTCGGCAGAAATTCTTAATATCATTGCGCTCTAGATCATGTACTCATGCTTTGGAGTTTTATTGCATGAAGCTGCATGGGGAGCTGAAGAATATTGTTTGCAAACTATGTCCAAAAATTACCACGAATTGCCTTAGCTTTGATACCATGCATGTTAATTAATTCCAAAGATTGACTAACTTAAAGCCCAACATATGATCATACCATGATAAATAGCTGTGATTTTCGGGTTAACCTAAACCATCACAAAAAAACACCTGGAAATTAAGGAGAATTTTCCCTTTAGATTTTAAATGCTGCATGTTTAATTAAAACTTAATTAATAAATGGTTTTCTTCTGTAATGGTTAATTACAGAAGGATAAAGCTTCAGTTCTTGCCAAAACAAAGGAGTATGTGAACGCTCTGAAAGCTCAGATATCCGAACTCGAGGAGAAGAACCGAAAGCTCGAATCGCAACTCCCTCCAGCTGAGAAAACAAAACAAGTCGACAGCGGTGATTCCAGCAACAGAGTGGAAGTTCAGATCAGCAGTGGATCTGAATCAACATCAGAAACTCGACAGATCAATTTGAGTGTAATAGTCAGGGTAGAGTGCGACACGATCGACGTCGTTCTTCGTATACTTGAATTCCTTAAAGCGAATGGGAACATTAACTTGGTATCAATTAATGCAAGGAGTACTCAGCCACAATCAAATACACATGCATTGGCCACTTTAGCATTACAAGTGAAGGTACAAAGATTATCTACTGCATTTATAGTCACTTCCTGTTGTTGAATAATGCTTGTGCTTATATAGTAGATGATAGTATATACATATATATATAGTAGTTCCTTTGTTTGAGTATCCGTAGCTAGTCTTATAAGAACAAATTTAAGGAGTTTTTGTTTCTTCGGCAATGTGGTAAGCATGCATGTTTATTGAAATTAATATTCATGATCAATTCACTTCTTCATTTGCCATTCTTATTAATATAAATTAGGGTTGCCTCTCTTGATACCATCGATCCTAATGTTTGTTTTATAATCTAGAAATCTAGAAAAAAAAAAAAAAAAGGGAAGAAACTTATTTTTTGGGGTTCCAAATAAGTAGGAAATGTTTGAGTAGATACTAATTAGCCTTGTTGTGCTAAACTGTTCCTAACTTTGTAGGACAAGGTTAATCCTCCTACCATATACAATAGCCAATGTAAAATTAAAAAGTTTCAATACTACACTAATTTGTTCTTAATTGGTTTAGAATAATATTAGAGTTAAGCTTTGTATATAATATATATATGTGAGGATTCATCTTATGCTAACTAGATCTTAGTAAGAAAATGTTAAAACTAATTAGAGGGAAAATTTTGAGAGAGAGAGAGGGAGAGAGAGAGAGCAAAAGAAAATTGAATTAAATAAAACAAGAATAGAATTAAGGGGGAAAAGAAAACAAGAAAAAATATAGTGACATGAATGTGGCACAAGCATGAGTTGATGATTTCTTATTGGTAGATTATACAAAAGTCCTCCGACAGAATCAACTTGGAAAAGTCTCTACCAAATAATCTTTTGATCTTTTTATTCGGAAGAAAATTTCTTGAATTCCAGCACTAGGATGACCAATTAAATAACCATCTCCATGAAAGGGACAACTTTAATTTTAGTAGTCACCGTTTTTTGTATAAATTTAGGAGAAATTATACATATATTTATATATATATATACTTATAGACAATTTCAATTTGAAGCACGTGACTAGAAACTTCCTTTAGGTGTCGATTTGCTACCAACTAATTAATGGTTGCTTGCTAGCTCCTTAATCTTAATTATATATAAAAAGAGTTTACATCAATTAATTATTTTTTGTGTGTGATGTTTACAGGCTAGTGATTGGGACGAGGAGTCCTTCAAGGAAGCCGTGACCAAGGTTGTTGAGGATGCAGTGGCGCAACAAAATGACTAATTAAATCGATCGTCGCTGGGTCGGATCGATCGTCTGAGGATTAATGGCCCATCAATTTTGACCAGATTAATTTGTGTAGATTGAGGGAAAGATTACAGTACTACATAATTAGGAGCTAAAAGTAGGTGATGAAGGGAAGTACATGGATTCCAATTCCATTCAAAGTTGGTGATCTGATCTGCTTTGGAGAAAAGGAGCCAATGACGACCATTGGATAGAGATAGGATAGAAATTGGGTGGTTGATTATTTTTTTTGGGGGGATATTTGCTTTGGTTGGCAAATTAAGGAGCTAATAAAAGAGTATATATAGTAGATCAATATATATAGAGACAGTTGATTTACAAAGGTCTTTGAAAGGTCAAAATTTATGTACTTGATTCTCATGGACAATTTTGGATGGGGTCATATATCCTACATGTAATATTTGCGCAAGTTTTGTTAGCACTAGATTTTAAATGAACTTTTAAGATAGTTAATGCAGGTCTTATTTGGTTGAACGATAAAGAAGGAATAACTCACTTTATCATGCATATTATTTCTGCTAAACGATATAATTTTTAACTGAAATATTTTATTCTAATCAAATCTTGTTATTTTGAATTATTCCGGAATAATTTAGGATAAACTATTCTACCATTTTGATAGAATAGTGCTGTTCCAAAAATTAATTCTAAACTTTATTAAGATTATAAATTAAATTTAAAATAAATTATATAGATTATATATTATAATACATTATTTCTATTATAAAATTAGTAATTATATATATTAATACATATTATTTTTATTTAAATATTATAATAAATTATACTTAAATATTATAATGAATTATTTTTATTATTAAATTTAAGTTTAAGTAGAAGTTGAAAAAAAAAATATTTTTATAAAAATATTTTTATTAAATTATAATTTATAATAAATTATTTTTATAACAAATTATTTTTATTAAATATATTTTATATTAAATTTAACCATAATTTTTTTTTCACTATTCTCTATTATTCTATAAAATTGACCTAACACAATTTCATTTATTCTTGAAAATAGCAGTATTACAAAACAAACATAATTTTATTTTTATTTCTAATTATTTCATAATAATAAATTATTTAAATATATATATATATATATATAGCGTAGGGCTATTATACTCTTATGAATATAAATCCTTTTATACTCATAACTTTTTCACCCTTGGATGAAGGAATGTACGGTTAGGATGATAGTAGTCCCCCTAGGGTTTACACTACAACAAAACTATACTATAACAACACTATTAAGTGTTGCTGAAAACTAAAAAAAATGCTGCTAGAAAAAATACCGACACTTGTCATTAGTGTCGTTATATGTGCCGTCGCTACGGTGTATAGCGACACATTACTATAATGTGTCCCAAAAATGTGTCTCTATAATCTAATTTTGGATATAGATGGATTATAAATAGGACACTTGCAAAAAAGTGTCACAAATATGTGTCCCTACAATCTAATTTTGTTGTAGTGTTATTAGGTTGTTGGAGAAATAGTATAAATTCTAGGAACTACTATAATTCTAACCGCACATTGCTTCATCCAAGGAATGAAAATTTATGAATAGAAAAGAATTTTACTCATAAAAATATAGTAACCGAACCCTATATATATATATATATATATATATATATATATATAGGGCTTAGGAACCAAATTTATATTTTTATGTTGATTAATTAGAGGCCTTGAGACGGCGGATTTGACTGGTTTCTATGACAGTGGTACTCAGCAATTATTTTGCTTTTATATTTCTCCCTAAAGTGCACACAAAGTTAACACTTGGCACCATTGCTTTATGACCTTTTCCTTTCCAAGTGTCACTACATACGAAGCTCTCCTAGTACCGTTGCACAAGATTCTAGCAATAGGATAAGAAACTTAGCTTAATTGTACAGTTGAAACTTCTATTTTGGCTTGAGAAATGGACATGCATGTGCCAGCAATGTTGAATGATCGAGAATCACACATATAGGGGAACTGATTTATTGCTCATCCATAGCCCATAGGGTTACGTGTACTAGCTACTGTAGATGCAGCGGCATTAATCTAGAAAACATATCAACAATATATATGTAATGTAATTCCAGCATTAATTTTAGAAAAAATCTCCTGGGAAAACAGTTTTTTTCTTTTTTCAGTTTGTAGCCCGTTTGTAACTAAGAAAAAAAAGTTTTTCTTGAATTTTTTTTTTTTTCATATTTCATAAGAGACTAATATTTTTGTTTTTCAAAAAAAATAAAAAACGACAATTATAATTTTTTCATAAAATTTAGAATTTTTTTTTTTTCAAAACACCTAAATTTTTTGCCATACTTTTCTTAGGAATCAAACTGCACTTTAATTGTGACATACATTTAATTTGGTATAGGTGGAGGAGAAAAGTAAGAAGGTGTTTGGGTGCCCAAATAATGTCTCAAAAAATAAATTTTAGGTTGAAAACATATTTTTCATCTATTTGGAATTTGGTTTTCAGAAAACAAAAAAAAAAAAGCCTTCGGGAGAAATATTTTTTTTTAGATTTTATGACAACAGTTTTCTTTTCATTTTTATCAAAAAAACGAAAATTATAGAAAAGAGATCTTTCTTGAAAAACTTATTTTGAAAAAATAATTATTTTATCATTTTTCGAGCAACCAAACATCCCTGAAGAATATGAATTGATTAGAATAATTGTTAGATATGTCTCGAATTTTAGAATAGGAATATTTTATAATCCTATTCTATTTTAGTTATCCCATTAAATTAATTTTAGATTATGCCTAATCTTGGTGAATTCGTATTTTAGTTATATTAGAATTTAGCAACTATTATAAATATATTTTCGTACTTTCTTTAATAAATAATAAAAATATTCTTAACCGTTGATCGAAAATGAATAAAAAAGTAATTTACTTATCACCAGGTTAACAGGTAACTTTATAAAAAGAGTATTTTCGTAATTAAACATCACAAAATAAAAAATATATATATTAATTAAAATACCTTCTACTAATTTAGTTATTAATTTACAAAAATTTAGAATTACAATTTAAGCATTAATTTAAAGAGTTTAATTTAAAAAATTTTAAAATTACAATTTAGACATTAATTTAAAGAGATTTAGAATTACAATTTAGTCATTAATTTAAAGAGATTTAGAATTACAATTTAGTCATTAATTTAAAGAGTTTAATTTAAAAAAATTTAGAATTACAATTTAGGCATTAATTTTAAAAAATTTATAATTATAATTTATGCATTAATTTAAAGAGTTTAAATTAAAAAAATTTAGAATTACAATATATTTAGGCATTAGTTTAAAAGGATTAATTTAAAGAGTTTTAGAATGACAATTTAGGCATTAATTTAAAGAGTTTAATTTAAAAAAAAACAGAATTATAATTTAGGTATTAATTTAAAGAGTTTAATTTAAAGAATTATAGAATTAAAATTTACTCATTATTTAAAGAGTTTAAATTAAAAAAAAATTAGAATTACAATTTAGGCATTAATTTAAAAAGTTTAGAATTACAATTTAGGCATTAATTTAAAAAGTTTAATTTAAAGAGCTTTAGAGAAACAATTTAGACATTAATTTAAAGAGTTTAATTTAAAAAATTTAGAATTATAATTTAGACATTAATTTAAGGAGTTTTAGAATTAAAATTTAGTCATTAATTTAAAGAGTTTAATTTAAAAAATTTTAGAATTAAAATTTAGACATTAATTTAAAATATTTTAGAATTACAATTTAGGCATTAATTTAAAGAGATTTAAAATTATAATTTAGGCATTAATTTAAAGAGATTTAGAATTACAATTTAGGAATTAATTTAAAAATTTTAATTTAAAAAACTTTAGAATTACAATTTAGACATTAATTTAAAGAGTTTAATTTAAAGAATTTTAGAATTACAATTTAGGCATTAATTTAAAGAGTTTAAATTAAAAAAATTTAGAATTACAATTTAGATATTAATTTAAAAAGTTTTAGAATTACAATTTAGACATTAATTTAAAAATTTTAATTTAAATAGTTTTAGAATGACAATTTAGGCATTAATTTAAAGAGTTTAATTTAAAAAATTTTAAAATTACAATTTAAATATTAATTTAAAGAGTTTAATTTAAAGAATCTTATAATTACAATTTACGTATTAATTTAAAGAGTTTAAATAAAAAAAATTTAGAATTGCAATTTAGCATTAATTTAAAAAGTTTAATTTGAAGAATTTTAGAATAACAATTTAGGTATTAATTTAAAGAATTTAATTTTAAAAAAAATTAGAATTATAATTTAGGCACCTAGTGTATCTTGTGCACCTTGTGTATGGGTGGATAGAAATTTATTTCATTATTTTATAAAAATTTAATTTTCTCTATTCTTTTTATTCCTCTTTAATTTATCAAACACAATTTTTTTTATACCCGGTATAACTCTTATACCCACCCAAATATAAATTAACATTAGTTCCTACTAATATCATAATTTATAACTATTCCCGGTATAACTAAATTTTTCTTATATCCGAACCAAACGCAACCTAAGGCTATGTTTGGTTCGGGGATTGTAAGCTTGGGGATAAATTTTTTTATACCTGAGATAGCTTGCTATTCCGGGATAGTCAGGGATAAAAGGAAAATAGTGTTTGGTTTGTAAAGCTGTTATTCTTATAAAAAGCTGAAATTCTGTTTGGTTCATTTCTTAGAATAAGAAAGAATAGTGAAAATATATATTAGTTATTAATCTATATTGCCAATTTTGCCCTTAGCATTTTTTTCATGAGTGAACTCATGAATAAAATGTTGGGTTGGTTTAAATTTTGTATTAATTTAATACTCACTAATAACAATTTAATTTTTGTTAATAATAGTGTTTTGTTTTGCTGAAATATTTTGTTTTACTCAAATTTTGGATTTTTTTTTTATTTACTGAAATTTAATAGTGACATTTTTTTTTAACAGTAATTTTTTATTAACAGCAAGTGAACTTTTTATTAACAGCATTTCATTTGTTTTAATAAGAGTAATTTTTTATTAACAGCAAGTGAACTTTTTATTTTTTTTAAGTGAAATTTAAAGTGATAATGTGATGATCATGATTTATATTTAAAATTTTATAGTAGAAAAATTGAAAGTATAGAAAATTAATACCATAATTAATTAAATTGAATATATGGAAGTATAGAAAATTGAAAGTATAATTAATTAAATGGAAGACAGCTTTCCATCCAATGCTCCTGGGATAATTTATGGGATAAACCAATTCCATGAGTTGTGGGGAATAGCTCTTAACGGATTATCCTAGGATAACCCGTTAAGAGAAGAATAATTTAAACTCCCCTTTACATCTACTGTTTGGATGGTTTTGCAGGATAAAATGGGCTATTCCCATTTTATCCTGCAACCAAACAGTACCTAAGGGTCCGTAAAGCATCTCTGTTCTAAGTATACATGTTTTTCCTGTAAGCATTAAAAGTTGACCATTGCCCAGGATTTATTTATTTATTTATTTATTTATTTATTTTTGGGTAATTTGGTTCCATTTCTGGGGTGTGCCTTATCATTTTCTTAAGAATTGACTAATCATAATTATGTGGCTAATTTATCAAATTAAATAAAGCATTGGCCCACATATTAGACTGAAAGGGTTTTTCGTACGACATTTAAGTGTGGTTTTATGTAGGCTCAAAAGACAACATTTTATCTTGGGGTGGAAGATCGGACTAAACCGAGTTATGTTCAAAACTACGGAAAATCAAATTAGGCTAAGTCATGTTTAAAATGATATGAGGCGGATCGAATCGAATCACAATAGAAATCCATTGGCGTTATGTCTGTGCGTTTTACATGAATTGGTTGTATGTTGTAATAACTCGAGTTTTTGAAATTAATGATTAGTGTCAACGATCCGACAAGTAGTATTAGAGTTACAGAGATCACCAGTTTGATTCTCACATGTTGCAAATTTACTGAAAAAATATTCAAAGTGATATGAGATTGGTTGGACCGAGTCATTTTCGAAATGACATGTGTCTCTTATTTATCGCATCGAAATTTGAAATAGCGGGAGGTCGGTTTGGGTCGAATCACAATCCAGACTCATTCTTGTGGGCGCTGCGCTGTATTTTAATGCTTTAAAAAAGAACAACAGTAACTTACGAGTATTGATTATTTATTTATAAATTAAAATTAGGTTCAACATTCTGTTCCGTAAATTTAAAAAACTAATAAATTGAATTAGATAAATTCAATAAATTAAATGGCACTACGGTTCATAATAATTCTAACGGAACAGTTCAAAATTTTAGAATTAATAGTTAGTGCCAATGATCCAGCAACAAATTATGCTGCCTCTCATTTATCACAAAAATCACAAGCATAGCGAAAAAAAAATCTAAATAAATTGAGTAGGTCCTACTAATTAATTTGATGTTGTGAACCATTGGAAAATTGTGAATTGTAATAATTAACCATCCTTAGTATTAAGTGAACCATTGAAAAAATGTGAATTGTAGTAACCATCCATAATAGTAAGTATACCTAAAAAAATGACCGTACAATAGACTTTTTAAAACCCTAATAAAACTTTCCTATTGTTCAGCTGAGAATGAAAACGCACATCTTATACATTAGACTAAGATGGATTGATTATTCTTTTATAATTTTATTTAATTTTAAAAAATAATTAAAAAAATAAAAATCATAACTTTATTTTGTTTATGATTGTAAGGGATAAAACCAGATAGGATTTGTATGGGCTAGTTTGTGGTTAGGTTGAGATTAATTGCTTAATTAATTAATACTAACCCAATTCAGATATCATGAACGCACATACAAAAATTAATTAAAATAAAAATAAACAAAAAAATTCTCCTCAAACCTTCGAACCAGAGTTTTCTCGTAGGAGTTATGACCATTATTAGTTATATTAATGGATTGAAAAAAAAATAGAAAAGAAATAAAGGACAACCAAGTGACGTGGCAATGTCTATCACACATATGCGAAGTCACTAAAATAAACGGCTGCTAGCTAGTCAATAAGTCAAAATTAAAAAAAAAAAAAAACAAAACAAAAAAAAAATGGAAATCCTACTGCCCTCTTTGAGCCACCATAGAAAATTTGGTAATAGTTTTATAGATTTTTACTATGATATCCCAATAGTCTCGTAGCATATGCATGTCAATGAAATTATAATTAAATATATAAAAAATATGAATACTAATATTAATAATCGGGCTTAAGTATTTTGGGCTGTGATTTGGACCTAACGAGTTATTATTGTCAGTGGATCGGATCGTTATATTTGGTAGTAGAGTCAATCACCAGCTGTAAGTATATGACGAGTCTCGATTGAGCCTGAATCTAAATGATAGGACTAACGAGACAAATTTTCACATCACCTGAGAATTTTGGGCTGACGAGAACGTCAGAGACATGAACACTAATAATAATAATTGGATTTAAGTATTTTAGATCGGTGGTTTGGACCCGACGAGTTATTATTACTAGTGGATTGGATCGTTATATTTGGTATCAGAGCGAGTCACCATGCGTAAGTGTGTGATGAGTCTCGACTGAGTCAGAGGGTTTGAAAGACACAGACGAACTATATCAGGAATATGAATGATAAGGCTAGCGAGACAAGTCTCACATCTGTGTGTGCGTTGTTTGGTCTGACGAGGATGTCAGGTTTAAGCGGGGGGAGTTTGTGACACCCCAATAATCCCAAATCAAATGTGAATAAAATTATGATTAGATATATAAGAGATATAGACACTAGTATTAATAACTAAGTTTAAGTATTTTAGGCTATAGTTTGGATCCAACGAATTATTATTATTAATAGGTCTGATCGTTACATCTACATAGCTGATCCAATTATTTATTCAAAGCTTAGGATTTATCTCCATCATTGATTGTAAATTGATAATTGGTTGGACCGACAGTTTAAATACGAAATATGTTTTCAAATAGATCTGTCTATTGTGAAGGGTAGAAATTTTCTGATGTGTAAAAATTTTATTCTTGCTCTAATTTTGTTTATATATAAAAATACGAGATAATTAAATCTGTAGACTTTATATAGACAGTCAAATTAAACCGTGCGTAATTAATTTTCACTCATCGAATTACAGTAAATGTGCACCTGCGTGAATGCAAGTTGGTAATAAAAAAATCAATTTCTAAAACCACGAGTAATTAATATGGTAGAAAAAGAAGGAGATCTATTTAAGGGATTGAAAATTAAATGGTGTTAGAAAAAGACGAAGACCAATCTAAGGGGTTGAAAATTATATGGTGTTTAACTGGCCCTACATGGGGTAGGAGAGAGTACCTGCTTGTGTCTCCGTTCGCGCAACAACTTGTGCTCACTTTTACTATTCTTTTTAGCATTTTCTGTAACGTGACAACATGAGAACGAGGGAAAAAAAAAAAAAAAAAAAAAAAAAAAACACATGTTAACTCATTCTCAGTCCACCACATCATCCGTAGACCATCAAATATCTTGTGCTGCAACATGGATTCATACCTTCATATTTGAGCAGATGTAGAGATTTTATTTGAGAAAATGCTTATATTAACGCTTTATTATAGCTAGAATTTAATGTACAAGTTTTTAAGCACGCAACACATGCTTGTTTAATAATTAAAGAATTTAACAAATCAGCTGTATATTTTATTTTTTTTGTGGTCACTAAATTTTGTGTTTCGTGCTTTGACTGGTTTTATTCGGTTAATAAACTAGATCTATGAAATAACTAAAAACTTAGTCATCATGCATCAATAGTACTGTACTGCTAATGAACAAGTTGATTTGTTAATTTGAACTCCACGATCGAACAAAATTGACCCAATAACACATTAATTTGAAAGCAATGTCTCATTCAACATTGGTTGATCAAAGATGAATGTATCTATTCCACTTCCAACATTCCTACGGGAACAAGACAGACGAAATTTCGAGGCTGTAGAAAATTTTGCGCCCCCATCACTATTGGGCCTATTCATGAACAGAGAGGAACAAACATGACAGAGATTTGGATCCATTTTTCTTATAATTTCGTGTTCATAATTTTTTGTGTTCATAATATAAATTTATTACAAAATTAATAACGAAAGAGCTATGAACACAGCCCGAAGATTAGGATGGGTGATCTTTTTGTCAAATCGATGATAGCCTCCAAATGGTCTCGTGCTCAGAAAATACTTATACATAAAATTTTATATGTATATATATATATATATATATATATATATATATATATATATATATATATATATATATATATGTTGGATTTTATTTGAATTTGGTAATTTTAAATTTGTATTTTGGTCTTTGGGCTTTTCTGGGCTGCCCAATATAAATGGGCTTTGCCTGGGAGCCCAAACCCATTCCCCCTCTACATGTGATATTTAGTCCCACATCGGAAACTCATCAGATGTAGAGTGGGTTTATTTACTCCATCTCTTGCATATGTATTGGTTAGGAGAAAGTGAGAATGAAGTCTTTTCCTAAACTCACACGTGCGCACAACACGAGTCGGGCCGGGTCGCGCGCGTTGTTGACTTGGTTCATTTTTATTTTGACTTTTTATTTTGTATTAAAGCCTACTTTAGAAACTTATTTTTCGGGCTACCCAAAGACCTTCCTTGAAAAGAGCCTTTGTAGGGTGCCCGAGAAAGCACCCGTTGGAGTTTGTCTCCTGATAGGTTTTGGGCTCTTTAAAAGGAGAGCATGAGGGAGCTTGGTAATTACCTACAGTATTTTTTCTCTCCTTAAAATTTACAGAAAATATAAGCTTTACATTTTTTATCTTTGAGTTTCTATTTTGCTGGATCTCTGAAATACGTTGGGTCTGCTACGCACCATCCCGGAGTCGTTGCCGACGGGATGGACAGTGGTCGTTGTATCGCTAGGGGTGATTGCCGGAACCTCGCACGTGGAGGGGCAATCTCGCTTCTAGGACAATGCTCACGCACGCCTCGATATTTACAGGCTTCATCTAAACTTTATTTTATAGTATTTTGAGTTTAAATTAAGTTTAAATTATTTTAAAAAATAAATTTGAAAAAATAAAATTTTCCAACAATATATATATATATATATATATATATATATATATAAAGAGGAATGAGTTTGTTCTCATGATCGACTAGGAATAAGAAAATACTTTGAAATTAATGACAAAACTTGATTGATCAACTAAGACAGATTAAATTAGACTTAAAATCTTCTTTTCTTTTATTTTCTTTTTTTTTCTCTTAATTTGGAAACAATGTAAATAAATTTAAGCTATAGTGCGTAGAGTTAATTTATAATTTATGCAGTATCAAATCTAGCTTAATTATTATCTTTATGAAGTGCCAACACAATTTCAAACATTGACTACTTAGATTTATCTTATTTAAATGGTGAGATTCGCTTAACCAAGCAGTGGATCATGCAGTTTAGGGGCACTATATTGTCCAAGTTACTCAAAAACAAGTACTTGGAAATATTTATTTACAACAAAAGTCTTCGTTAGATCGCCGTTGTAGCTAAAAATATTAAATTGTTTTAACCAAATCACCATGACTAGGGCAACCATATGACCTGGTAATCACTAATCACAACAAATAAAAAGCACCATTTGAACCCCTCAGCGGCTGCGCTAATGAATTCAGAAATTGCATTGGAATAATGCAACAAATGTTATACTTTTTGTTAAGAGAATGAGAAGTGAGTGAGTTCAACGCCCAAAATTTTATATATATATATATATATATATATATATATATATATATAAAAGAGCAACACTAAAGAAAAAGAAGTCTAGCAAAAAAATTGAGAAATAAATAATCAAACCAGAAGCAGAAGGGCTACGAGATTCCGATTGAAGAGAATTGGACCGACTATCACCGCTTCTCCTTTTCGTAACATTGTTCTCTTATCTTATCCTATCTAATCGTAAAACTCAGATCCCGAGCTCGGAAAGAAACAAGCGATGATTTATACTTTGTTTGATTAGAGGTAAACAAGACCAGAATGAAAAAGGTGGCGCCATTAACTGTGCACAGTTAAAGTTTTGATGAAAGGGTTTATATAAATCATCATGCTTCTTTCAACTTAATGTAATCCTACTCTTGTTTCGAAATAATTAGTAGCAGTTGAAGAGCTATTCCCTATAAAACACTACAAAAGGAAAGCCGTTGTTGAGCATTACTAGAACAACACAGCACGTATATTCCTCAAGTCATATACAGATCAAGTAACTGTGACAAAAACAACAAAAAGATGATAAATATGAATCATTATTATAATACATTATTTTGTAGTGCTACAAGATCAAAAGAAGGTAGAAGAAGAGTTGGGTGTTTTGCTTCCTCCCTTTCCTAAAGAATAAGGGGGCCTTTTCTCTTAACAAGCTTACAATGACCTACTGAAATCAGTGAGGAAAAAAAAAAAAAAAAAATAGGAGAGAGAGGGAAAGAGAGAAAAACAACAAAAAGACATGAAGAACTACCGGGAACCGGCTTCCGCTGGTTTCTCCGGCGGGCTTGGGTTCTCAAGGATGGTCAGATCCCCAACTCCCGCAGGAGGGCCCATGCTACATCGAGCCGTGTTGTGTTTTGCTATAGCATCCTTTATTTTCTGGAACTGTAATTCACGGGTAGATGTAGATGCTCGATCAAATAAAATAGGTAATTTGGACACCCCAAAAGACGAAAAAGAAGCACATAGATATCCACATGAAAATTAAAGGCAAATTCCAGTGTCAAGGAATGATTCTCGGCAGTACCAGAATTATATATATAAAATAATAATAATTTGGTAATATAGGTTCCCTTGCATATATTTAAGGAAGGCGCCCCTCTCTATCAGACCATTTTATGAGCCAGTTAACTTCTAGTTCAAAATTAAAATAGCATCTAAGATGCTCCTAATTATCATAAATTAACGAGCACTACTATCACTACATTTTTTTTATTTGTAATAATATAGCATGCAAAAAGAACTGAGCAATAAAACTTCAAAGGGAAAAAGTCATGAATGATTTATCAATAGGCCTTGTGACAACTTAGATATTATAAAGAAATGAGAAAAGCAAGAAAAAGAGACAATATTCAGAGATTTATGGCTTATAGAACCAATATAACTGAAAAACTCAAAGCTCATAAAAGAGCTAAAAACGTAACAAAAAATACTTGCCTTGGCTAAGGAGCAGGAGAAGGACTCCAACAATCCATCAGCTCCACGGTAGAAATGAAAATACGGAAGCACTTTAACATTCAACCTTTTGCACATAGGTTTGTTTTCGTCAAAATTTACCTTCAAGAATAGGGTATCAGGGTGCTCATCAGCTGTCTTACAGAGCTGAAAGATCATTCAAGAGAATTAGTCATCGGAAACTGACATTTTCATATACTTGTCTAACTGCTTGTAACATGCATAAGGATGTAGGCAAGTACACTAATGACACGGATGCCTAGAAGGAAAAGGAAGAAAGAAAGAATATACAACTTGAGGAAACTAAACAAGAATAATAACTCGTTATTCCCAACTTTTACTGTGGTTGACCACTTGTATCATACTCATCCGCTCAGCTAGATTCTGCGTAAGAACATTGTCAAGCCAACTAGTACCATTTCTTTACTAATTATTTCCTCTAAAAGTTAGGTCAACCCTTACTCTCAAGACACTTTCATCATTACTGGTAAATTATGTGCTGACCAAACCAACTTAACCAGCTTTCGCAATAATGAAAGATTGTCATTACATAGGTTAGTCTGATTCGACCTTTCTTGATCATTGTGTGAGTTTGAACTGTAATGATTAAAGAAAAAACATATAGAAGGGCACTGCGAACCACACTTAGCATGAACAGGAGAAAACGCATTTGTAATTCAACTGATGTTGTGTGTCCTCTGATAAGGGAGGCCCAGTACTTCAACTAGTCCCCATATTCTGAGGCATGCAGCAAAAGATGCATGCTATCTTGCACCATATGAGACAAAAGATATGAACAAATATCTTCAAGCATCATGGTAATTTATATAAGGTGGCATAAGAGCTAAATTTAATAAAATATAGATAAAAGATTACAAGATAAAAACACGGCAAATAAATATTTGGTAGTAAATTAGACTGCGGTATGGAATATAGAAGAGGTAGCTGAAGATTTGAGTCAGTTTTGAGAGGGTAAGTCTACAGTAGTGAGATGATTATCATCTAAAAATTCATTCCAAACATCCTACTCAACATATATAAAAGTCGGAAGGCGATGGTTTAAGCTGCCTGCCGACTGACAACAATGCATTCCCTTTGCTTGCCTTGTATGTAATAATGTAATAGAGAACATATGCAATCAAGCTAGCTTAAGGGTCCTGAACCAGATAGAAATTAAACAACAGATATATCTCGATGCTGATAAAAAAAATGGATTAAGAACTAAGAGCAAGCTGCATAATGGAGTAAGAACTGACCAAAAGTCTGTTTATGTTTATACATTTCAATTTATACTCATTTCCTTCCTAGACAAATGCAGAAACCTAGACAAACGAAGAAAAAAAGAAGCAAGTGAAGATATTAGATTGCGTCTAAAAGAGAGACAATGTGTGATTATCATCACCTTGCAAGACAGACGTGTCCACCTAAATTCGACCAACCAACCCGAGTTTCTACAACATTCTTCTAGATATATAACTACTCAGCTGCTTTCTAGGAAAAAATTGTTATCAAAATGCAACTTCTACTTTAACACTCTCAAAGACCACACGAAACTAGCAGTAAGGAGACCCCTAGAAACCATTATTCCTTTCTTCTTTCCTCCAAGAGGAAAAGAAAGAGGGGAATATGAAAGCAAAACACAAGCAATAAGACAAAAGGATGACAGTAAACAAACCTTGAGCTCTACATAATTACACTACTTTCACCATTTATAATAACACCTACGTCTATTTCATACTCACAAGCTCATCAATATAAACAATGGTTTAACAGAGAATCTAAAGATATGGAATAAGAGGGCAATGAAAAACATTGGAATCACCTTTGGGAAGAGAGCACGACAAGAACCGCACCAGGTGCCATAGAATTCGACAATGACAAGCCTCTCACCGGCTTGCATTAACGCATCCAAAAACTCCTGCGTAGAATGAATATCAATCATATTCGGGCCTGCATTCTTTTCCCACCACTTTGGCTCACCCTTATCTGCAACAACTGCATGGACCTAAAATCATAGAAGAACAAGGAATCAAACAATATTCTTTTTTCATTTTAGAAAAATGGCATTAACAATATTCTTACCCTCACACTGTGAACAAGCAAAAATCTTTTTTGCCCCAATTTTTGAGCCAAGTGAATAAGGGTCGCAAAAAAGCCCTGTAATTCTCTTCTAAGTACTTAAATCTCCCTTTATTTCACAATTTCCGATTAAATGTCCAGTGTTTTTGCTTCTTATGGTTGTATGAATTGCTACTCTCAAAGTTGACACCATAAGCGACGCTTCCTATTGAATCCGAGCACTATCCACCAAATTATCCGTTAAAAAAAAAAAAACCTAAAAATCCCATCTTTCTCATCGGGATAACTCAGAATCAGAAGATTAAAACCTAATCCATACCTTGACACGAGCGAATCGCTTCGGCCGGTGCGCGAGGGCGGCGACAACAGCGTCCAATCTCGGGCGCCGCGAGAGCCTTATTCTCGGGGAAGTCGAACAAAAGGGGGATAAGCGAGTGGTGGAAGGCGAAGAAGAAGAAGAGGAAGAAGAAGAAGAAGAAGAAGGGGCGAGAAGGGGATAATGGAGGAGAGCATCGGCCATTAGAGAGCTCCTACTCCTCTTCTTCTTCCTCCTCCTCCGCCCTAATCATCCACCATCCGCGACGAGCGAGGATAAAAAGAGATAGTTATTCCGGAAAATCGGAATATCTCTTCTCCTCCCCCTCCTATGAATGGAGAGAATAAAAGGGGTGATGAGGAAGGAGAGGCGTGGAGTGCGAGAGAAGCGAACGGCGTGTACGGGGCATAACCTCTCGATGAGTACAGAGTGTGTTACAACTCAAAAGGCCCAATACGGAGTTTGGGTTGGGCTTAGTTCGCGGATTGTAGTCGCACCTGGCCCACCCGATCCATTAGAGGGTTTTTTATTGGTAACCGTTTAAATTGCGTGGGATTTTTTTTTTTTTTTTTTACCTTCCAAAAATATTTTTAATTTATAAGAGAATTTCTTTATAAATCAATCAAAATATAAAATAAAAGTTAAAAAATGTTAAATCTACTTCCAAAATTGCCTGCAGTTGAAGATGGAAATTTTAATTGTACACTCTAGCCCGATCCATTCATGATGTGGTTGCATTTTTTGCTTTAACAAAAATAAATAAATATCATCGAATAGAATAATAAAATAAATTTTTTAAAATAACCAACACAAAAATAAAACTACATAATATAATAAGAATAAATTTGATAGCAAAGTAAAAATATATATATCAAAGGGAACGAGTAGACGACTAATTAGAGCAGTAGCTGCCCCCACTCCGCTGCAATAACTTCTCTCCCAGTGCCAGCTGCATCTATTATTTTTTTTTGCATTACAGTGGCACTGTGGCAGTGTCTGCTTCTCAGCCTCTCGTGTTCGATGTTCTTTTTTTTTTTCTAAAATTGTTAACAATTGGAGTTTGACAAAGTGTTTCTTCTGATAGCAATGTTGGAAGAAGATATAACCTGCACCAGGCCCTTTAAAATTTCATTTTAGTAAATTAAATAGCACTGGATGGATGGATATGCAATGCAATCTCCAGAAAATCTCATCAACTCAACACGTTTAAATTTAACCCAACTTTTAATCTAAATTAAAGTGTCCACCAGGATCACCAGGATCACCGGGATCGGCGCAAACCAGAGTAACAAATTTGAATCACCGCACATTCGCTACCAAATTAAAAGGCCCCAAAATGGGGAACAAAAAATACACACGGATCGAATTGCAAAAGGAGCATACACAATACACAGAAAATGGCGAATTTGGATGGATACACGGTAGAGGACGAAGAAGCGTGAGATCGGAGGGACGAAACCCTAGGCTAGGGAGGAGGTCGAGGGTTTCCCCCCTTCTCCGATCGACGTATACCACCTACCTGGGCCCGCAGCCTCCTCCTCGGTGGAGAGATCCTCCGTCTTCCTGAACGCGGCGTGCACGACGACGACGAGGAGGCCGACGAGGAGGGAGACGAGGATGTTGAGGGTGGCGTTGGTGAGGAGGAGGAGGACGAGGGTTACGACGGCGAGGACGGCGAGGATGATGGTGTCGCTGATGGTGCGGCCGAAGAGGACGAGGGGCGTGTCGCGGAGGAAGTAGAGGAAGAGCCACGCGATCAAGGAGGCGAGGAAGACTATTAGGGAGACCGGGTGCCAGAGGAGGCTGAGGAAGACGACGACGAGGACGACGATGGCGTAGTTCATGGCGAAGTAGGCGAGGTTGGTGCGGATCCGGAGGTAGACCTCGCCGAGGCTGAGGGGGAGCCCGAAGCCGCGCGGACCCACCATCTCCCTCCACGGCCGCCGCGTCGCCAGCGCCGAGTAACCGCGCTCCTTCGCCCGCGAGATGAAGCCGAAGGGCGACCCCGCCCCCCCCGGGGACGATGAGGTCGGGATCGTGCCGTACGTCGTCATCCCCCCCACCCAAACCCAATCAAGCGCGAGATCGGAGGAGATTGGGATCGGAGGAGATCGGAGGATTAGGGTTTGGAAATGGAGGAGGAAGAAGAGGGGTGGGGGGTTCGTTGTGAATACTTCTCTCAAATCCCTTTCGTTTTTGCCCTCAAATAAAATGGGCCAAGTGTCGAAGAGGAGGGAGAAGGTCTACGCCCTTCGGGTGTGTTCTGTTCAGGACGGGAGCGGAAATAATTAGGTAAAAATGCACTGAAACACCCTCGCCTATGGAACTCTTTGAAATAGTTCCCCTTCATTTTTAATATTTCTTTTATTTAATCTTTTTTTTTCTTATTTGTTTTTTCAGAATAAATTATTATTCTAATTAATTATATTAAAAATTTCATAAAATTATGATTTTATAGCACGTGGATATAAGTTAATCAAAAATAATTTTCACGTTATTTACTTTTTAATGATAAAAACAAAAAACAAAAAAAAAAATTGAAAAGAGTTTTAAAAGGTATGTTTTTGTCTAATTACAAAAGGGCATATTTTGAGGCATAAGCATAATTCATAATCATTCTTATCTTCAATGATTTTGTGTTGATTGGTCATTAAATGCATTAAAAAATTTATCTGAAGAAAAGTCAAATATCTTTTAAGGTTAATCACAATTAAATATATGTTTGGAGCGATTTTGCGTAAGAGGTTAGGAAATTAGAAACCGAAATGTTAGGATATATATATTATATATTTATTAAAATAAAAATAATTTAGAAGCAATCCAACTTAATTTGTAAAAAGTATAGTAACTATGCTTTTACCAAACTAGGCCTAAATAGGATGAATTAAATGAACATATAATAACATAAATTACTTTTGGTGGTGCTACTTCACTTATGTAGTTACTCACTTTACCAACCAACTAACCTGCAGTGGATCCTCCCAATTCATTAGGGAACAGATAAGATCAGGTATTAAGAACTTTTGTACACGAATAAAGGCACGATGGATAATGAATAAAGTTTTAAACACCTTTTTAATTTTCTCTCCATTTTATAAATTATACTAAACTATAATTCTATCATATAATTTTATTATGAGATATATATAATTACTTAAATTTTTTGACTAGTTGAATAGCTAAATATCTATACTCAAAATTTTTTGACAAGAAGGGATACTAAATTATAATTTATAATATATTTTTTCACTAGAAGAATGTGTATAAAAAAAATTGGGGACAAGGAGACATGGCCAAAAAAAAAAAAAAAAAAATGGTCAACTTGCCTTTTTTGATTATAAGTTATTTTGTTAAAGTTTTTTTTGATCTGTTACTTAGTTACCGAGCACATCTTAATCCATACAGTACAAGAGCGCAGCAAAAATAAAATTTTTCGTAGTTGAAAGTAAACGATAACGATAGTAGAAAGCAAGCACGATTATAACTAAGCAAATAAAACGAATAAGAAAACACAAGAACACAAGATTTACGTGGTTCGGTGAACAATGTGTCAATCTACGGCCATAGATAATACCACCTTAATGCGTTCTTTGATTAATCCACGACAAAAGTTTAAGGAGTAAAATTAAATTACAAGAAACTCTCTCACGGAGGTTTTGCACGTTTTTCCTCTCGATTAGAATTTTTTTCAATAAAGTTATAAAAAATAAAAAATGAATTTGTAACAACCACAGAGTAGAAGGAAGTAGAGGAGAAGATAGAGTGAGGAGTAGAGGAGAGGAGAAGCTCAGGGACGAAGAGAGAAACTAGAGTGTTAGTAGATGAACCCGAGTGAAGAGGAGGCTGCAGAACCATGATTGAGTATGGCGTCATACGAGGGTAGATGAGAAATGACCGAGGCGTCAGGGAGTCCGGAGAGTTCCAAGCGGAGCGGGCGCGGAGAAGCGGGGAAGGATCCGCTTAGCCAAGTGAACAGCAAGTTTAGGCCCAGCTAAGATCCAATTACAAGTTACAGTTTATACTACTGAATACCATAAGTAGAAAATAATTACAATTTAGTCCCTTGAGAGGAGAGGTATAAATAGGGAAATGTATTAGGGAACGAGTATGAATATTTTGAATCAAAACTCCAATTCCCTTCTCCCTCCTTATTTCCCTCCAAATCTTCTTCCTCTTCCTCCCCAAACCCTACTATTCCTCATGAACCCTAGTCGAATTCCCATATTCGACCTATCAACCGAGCCCATCATCCTCACCGCCAAGCCTATCTCAGAGCAAACTCATTACGGATCGGCTGCGGATCGTCCGGTTGTTACAGAATTATAAAAGTTAATATAACTCAAAAAATCTAATTCTAATAGAAAACAATCTCTACCGTCCATCCGAGTTTTCAAATCGCTTATAGTCGTCGTCGATATCCTCTTAAGAATTTTTTTAAAAAAATATTTATAAATTATTTTTAATTTTTAAAAATAAGATCAGATCAAATTAGAATCAAATCCTACCTATTCAACCCATAGAGAGTTGAATATCGTAAGATCGACTCGAAATATAACTTTATATAATCCAATATTACTACAGTTCAATACAAATAAGTATTATCAACTATTTCAAGTTTTAATTTAATATATTTGTTCTGATTAAATTTCTATATATTATCGAATGTTCAGCTGAATCTACGGAAAAACAATTTAGGTGTGTATCCTCCGATTTTGGTTTATTCACAAAAAAAATGGATAATAGTTTATTGACTTTATTGACGAATTATTAGGCCGAATAAGGACACGATAGAATAATCCCGGAACCACGTTTTCGACTCGAACCCCACATTAAAAAAGACTCACTCACGCGTCACGAGGCTCCGACAAAACAGAGTCAACCGATTGAATCCCACCGTACATACGTATCCTTTCCCTTTACTCCAAGGGCAACTCCAGCTACCCACCACTCACTTATTATTATTCCGTCTCCTCCACGCTTATTCCGCGGGAATCCGTAGAATCTCCGTCGCCATTAATGGCCAATCTCTCCTTCTCCGTCTCTTCCGCTTCCCCTTCTCCTTCCTCTTCCTCGCTACCCTTCGAAGATGACCCCTCAAACCCTTCCGCCGCTCTCCTTTCCCCCACCACCTCCTCCTCGTCTCCTTGTTCTTCTTCTTCTTCCTCCCGAGCCCCCTCCGCTATTATCTTCACCTTCCTCGTCCTCGCCACCTCCGTCTCCGTAGCCGCCGCCGCGGGCTTCGCCTTCCTCTTCTTCCTCTCCGGCACCCACTACCCCGCTGCTCCGCCGAGGACATTGGCGCGGCCCCTCGCTAAGCTACCCCGCCCCGTCGTGATCCTCGTCTCCTCCGACGGGTTCCGCTTCGGGTACCAGCACAAGGCCCCCAACCCCAACATCCACCGCCTCATCGCCAATGGCACCGAGGCCGACGCGGGGCTCATCCCCGTGTTCCCCACCCTCACCTTCCCCAACCACTACTCCATCGTCACCGGGCTCTATCCCGCCTACCACGGCATCATCAACAACCGCTTCGTCGACCCCGTCTCCGGCGATCTCTTCACCATGGCCAGCCACGAGCCGCATTGGTGGCTCGGCGAGCCGCTCTGGGAGGCCGCCGCCGACCAGGGCCTCCGCGCCGCCACCTTCTTCTGGCCCGGATCGGAGGTGCCCAAAGGCTCCTGGGATTGCCCCCCTCGCTATTGCCAACACTACAATGGATCCGTCCCCTTCGAGGAGCGCGTCGACACTGTTTTGGGCTACTTCGATCTCCCCACCGATGAGATCCCCGTGTTTATCACCCTCTACTTTGAGGACCCGGATCACCAGGGCCACCAGGTTGGCCCCGACGATCCGATGATCACCGCCGCCGTCGTCCGGATCGATCAAATGTTGGGCCGGTTGATCGACGGGCTCGAGAAAAGAGGGGTCTTTGAGGATGTCACTGTAATTCTAGTTGGCGATCACGGAATGGTGGGGACTTGTGATCAAAAACTGATCTTTCTCGACACTCTATCGCCTTGGATCGAAATCCCGCCCGATTGGGTCCAGTCGACTACTCCAGTGCTTGCCATCCAGCCTCCTGAGGGTGTTTCGACTTCCCAGGTTGTGGCCAAAATGAACGAGGGATTGAGCTCGGGGAAAGTCCAAAACGGGAATTATCTTAAGATGTTTCTGAAAGAAAAACTGCCCGACCGGCTTCATTATTCGGAGAGTTATAGGATCCCGCCGATTATTGGTATTTTGGCAGAAGGGTATAAGGTGGAGATGAAGAGGTCAAAGACGAGAGAATGCGGAGGAGCTCACGGTTATGATAATGCATTCTCTTCGATGAGGACCGTTTTCATAGCTCACGGGCCTCAGTTTGAGAGGGGAAGGAAAGTGCCGTCATTCGAGAATGTGGAGATATATAATGTGATCTCTAACATTCTTAAGTTAAAGGGAGCACCGAATAATGGATCTTCGTCATTTCCCGCTTCAATTCTCTTGTCAAGTTCCTGACTCTCGATATGGTGAAGTCGGATTGGGAATAAGCTTCTTGCTTTTCAATTATTGTCGGCGAATAATGGTCCATTCTACTTATCTCAAGCAGGGCCTCGCTGTGTATTGTATTGTTAGAGCTCGGTTTCTAACGACATTTGGTTTAATCACTGCAAAGTTGCCAATAAGCTCAATTTGATCACTTGTGTCGGTGGACTTGAGCACGAGATGTTTTTCGGTCCATCTTAGTTCTACTTCCCTTTTCGCCTTCCTATTCTTATTATTCGGGGAAATGCCTGTTTCTTTAAATCTATGAGAAATGCTTTTCAGGTAAATTACAAATGTAAATGTTCACTCTCATTCTTCTGCAACTATTGATAGACATATATATATATATATATATACATTCCTCAATGCTATTAGTTGTTCTCAAACATCTAACAGTTCTTTTGCTTCTGTTCCATGATCCAGTTGTTACATGCTTCTTGATCTCTTTGTGCCGCACTAAAGACCAGCACTTAAATCCAAAAGACAATAATGTCATGTGTTCTATTCACTGATTACGCAACTACTGTTCACAATTGTACTGTATGTCGATGCAATCACTTGGTTTCATAAGCTTCTGTTTTCTTGTGCCTCTCTATCTGTTACCATGTTCTGCAAATACAGCAATATATATGTCACTCGGTTTTCACTTATGAAGGTAAATGTGGAGTTAAAAAGGCACAAAATTAAGCATGTTATAACTGTGGAGTTAAAATTGCTTGCTTTTTTTCAAAGGCACAAAGTTCAGCATGTAAATGGGGAGTTAAACTGTTTGCTTTTTTTCAGGACAAAAATTAAGCATGACTCGTTGATTCTGTTCTTCTATATCCTCTTATTTAGGCCTCTGGTTACCTGCATGCATTTTGAATGCATGTATTTTTCCCTCTTATTATTAGTACTGTTATTTTAATTTGTATGACTAAACTTTTCTTATGTTCTAACGAATTATCTATCGGTCCTGAAGTTATCCACTGATAGAAAGAAACAGAATCCTTTTATTTGTATTTTTCTAATTATGGTGATATGTGAACAATATCTGCTTATCCTTTCTCTTGAAACAATGTCAATGTGCTTTTATTTACTATCATGGTTCATTTGATGCTGCAACTTAGACGATGCTCAGATTTTAACAGTGGTTTATCGTCAGAGTTCGCTATCTTATTATGGTTTTTACGAAGAATCGCTGTGCTATTGCCTAAGAATCACATAACATAACATGTTTAGCCTCCACTTTAGAATTTTTTGATTTTTTTTTTAAAAAAATTCTTCCTTGCATTCTAATGAAATGTTTCCTTGATTAGTGAAGTAGCTAGTTTTCCTACCAGAAAAGTATTTCTTGGATTTTGTTCAGTAATATCTAAAGTGCTTATCTTGAGGAATTAGAAATTATTGCCTGAACCTTGTCCACCATCTTCGAGAACCTGGTGATTGTGTTTATTCTAATTGATTATTGTGATCTCCAGCCTCTGCTTTCTCAAAATGTGAGAGTGAATTTAAAAGATATTTTTGAAAATTAGTGGTGTTAATATAACTTTTATTTAAACATAAAGAGAGAGTTTTAAAAGATGAGGTGTTAGCAAGTATTATGTACTGTAGACATGTCGAAGTGAAATATTTTGATTTGAATCACGTTTTATAGCATCGGTCCATGATGGACCAAGCGCACCACGATAATTCCTCGTGGGCCCGACAAAAGACCTAAGCAGGCTTAATTGAGGCCCACTTTCATTCTCAGTACGCTTACTGGGCCCAGTCCATCCCTCTCACTATTGAGAAGGCCTAAAAGGGGCCCACATGATCGGCTCATATCTCTTTTATAGGCCGTAATTGGGCTTAAATTGGGTGCACACTCCATTATTGAACTCTACATTGGGCCAAGTCCATCCAGTGTTGTGACCCAAAAAGCAAACTCATTTTTTCGCAATCATTTTATAAGGGCCTGTTTGGTATTATGGCCTATCTACAGCTAGTAGGCTAATAAATAAATAAATAAATAAAAATGAGAGTTTACGCGAACATGCACTATACAGTGCGATCATAAAAAAAAAATATATCGTAACCACTATCCTAACATTGTTATATACATAATATAATATTATGTTTGAAAATAAGTATGATGTTATTTTTTAGAATTAATTTTATACACCTTCCTACCTAAAAGGTTCAACTTTTTTTTATTTATGACTTTAAAAGTTCTAAACTGTTCATATATGTAATTATGGTTTATTATCGTTAACTTATTATTTATTTTTTAATAAAATATAAGTATAATATTAATTTTGTTTTAGCAAATGTGTCTTCAAAAATTTCAAATAGTTAAATATAATATTTAAAAGAATAAAAAAAATAAATTTATCTTACTAGCTCATTAACCAAAATTAAATATTTAACATATAATTAACTGTATTTATCTAATAAATATTAACAGAAAAGATATATATAAATAATTTAATATTTTTTTTATTTTTTAATTATATTTATTTATTTCACGTAATATAATTTTTTCGTAAATTTAACTGTTGCTAACATCATAATTATATTTAGGTTAACATAGCACAGCCCTCCTCTATATATATATATATATATATATATATATATATATATATATATATATATATATATATATAAAAGGAGGCCTGCAGACACATGCAGTTTTTTTTAATTAAATAAATTTAATCCTTTTTTTCTCTAAAAATTGAATACATCATGGTTGGTCATGTTTGAGGGATGCTAGGTGTACACTCCTAAAACAATGTACATCCTACATTTTATTCTATTTTGGGACGAATATTATTTCACTTATCATATACTTGTCATATCGAATGACGAATTAAATTTATTTCATCTCAGAATAAAATAAAATGTAAAATATACAACTCTAAAAAAGTATATACTTATATATATCCTTTCATAAATGAACTTTGAAAAAGACATGTAAATGAAAAGAAGAATATGTGTTTTATTGAATATCATTGAGTCTTACGTCAAACTTTTTTTTGTAGGTTGTCTATGATATATAATTTGTGAAATGTACAATTCAAATTGACCTTTCTGACAAAATTGGAATGATTATTCCACTACTCACTACATCACCTAAAAATCTCCCAATCCCATAACTATTTAAATAGAAAATTTATCAAACAATTGGTCCCAATTTGATCCTTTTGTTAATTTTTTTATTAAATTGATAAAAATTTGCCTGATAATGACGTGGTAGATAATTTAACATGCTATTTGATTACTAGCCTTGATCTAAAAATAATTAATAAATATTAGGAGCCTAACTATAGAAATTAAGATTTAAGAGTTAAACTAAAAGTTTGGGTAATTATTTGGAATTATTGATACAATTAAACACTAATAAGGAGAAACCATAAGAGGAGCAGGGAGAGGTTGATTGCTAACTATAACAAATGGATGGGGTTAGAGAAATACGTGGCTCTTGTTGAACCCTAAATCCATGTATTTCTTTCCTTATCCTTTTGATAGAGAGGGTTTTATTTTAATTTATTAAAAAAAATTTTCTAGTTTTTTTAGTACATACAGTGGTTGGAGGCGTGTGTCCCCATGTACCACGTATTCTGCCCCTCTTGAAAAGACCAACCAGATCATAGTTTCACTCTTTGGGATATGAATAATATATCATGTATCTCACATAAATTAGATGTGTTCACATTGTGCACACACAATATATATATATATATATATATATTCTTGTTATTAAGCTTACATAAATAGCAAATAATTTGGTGGTTATAAATTTTTTACCGTTAAATCTATTATTTTGACTAATTTTATTTTTTAGATTATTCTATTTTATCAATCACTCGTTTAATTAAAAAAAATCCACTATCAACCTAACTACATATTTTTTTTATCTAAGGGTTCAAAACTTTACAAGCATCAATGACTACTTTTAAAAGCATAGAAACTCAAATATATATATATATATATATATATATATATATATATTAGAGTTTATATATTTTTAAAAACACAAGTATGAATAGACTAGTGCTTTTAAAAACAAATAAGCTCTACTCTCTCTCTCTGTATATTTATATATAATCCTTGTTAGTAATCATCTATATAATTAGTCTTAATGTTATATATTTGGTGTTATGTTCATTATTATTCATAAAATTTGAAAATTTGTATTATCATCATAGCTATTACATGTATAATAATGATTCAGATAATTTTTAGAATGCACTTAGTTTGCGCTGGCAAGAAAAGATGAAAGATTAACAAAAATAAAAAAAAATATTAAGAATTTAATTACTACTTATTTTATTATGAAAAATATCTAATTTCGGAATTTTGTACATTGACATTATTTGAGATTATTAAAAATATAAAATTAATATATTTATTTCATCAACTAATTTTAGAAAATGTTAACCAATTAATAATAATACTTTTTTTTTTTTGTCAACAATCATAAAAAATTTATTTTTATGTTAAGTTAAGAGATCATAGATTAGAGAGAAAGAGATAGAGGGACATTGAAAATTAAAGAGATCTAGAGAGAATTGAGATAGGAGAGAAAGAACAGAAAGAGAAATATGAAATTAAAAATAGTGGATGGATGGAGTGAACATCCTACAGCCATCCATCTAATGATCACTTCACATGCAAATTGTAAAGTGATCTCTCACCACACCTGACCTATTGGATAGATAGGGTGTACAACTAGTATTTTTCTTAAAAATAACAAAAATAATAAGTGATGGACACTTCAGAATATGACCAACCAATGGAAAGAAAGAAAAAGAGAGTGCCTCAAATTAAAAATATATATATATATATATATATATATATATATATATATATATATATATATATATATATATATAAACAATTAATGAGATTGTTAATTTGGAGTGAACTTTATTTTTAAATAAATACAATATTATCGATTAAAATATTTGGTGCGTATAGTAAAATATTATTATATTTTTTAGTTTTATTGAATTATTAAAAAAAAATTAAAAAAAAACAGCGCGAGACAAATTCTCTTAGTATAATATTTTGGTGCGATATTAAATATTTATGGTTATTACTTGATTATTAAATATTATGTGATTGAAAAAAAAAAAAAAATTCTATCAAAAATATTTAGTTCTCCACTTTTTCCCACATTTTAAGTAGGCTTTTTAAGTGCAGAGAAAAAATGCAACCACAACATTCTCCTCGTCACTCATAAAGAGATTATATATAAAATTCATTAGGACTCTATACTTGTCCAAGATGTGTCAACGTTCAACATTCTTTTCGATTAATTAGAAATTTCGCCATTCAGTACCTTGATTACTATGTATACGTAGTTATTTATTTGCAGATTAAATTTTAGAGCAAATTTAATGGAATTTGAAGTGGAATTGATGGCTAAAATATAAGAGAAATTTAATTTTTTTTTTTTATTTTTATTATTCGATTAAGATATTTCCTAGCTAGAGTTGAGAAACGTAGGACGGAGAAATTAATTGTATTAGTTAAAGAATTTTTAATGTCTGGGGATTCTTTTCTTATTTAATATCTAATTTTTAAAATAAAGTACGTACCTTTTAGTGACCTTTCAACAAATTTATTGTTTATGTCGGAATTTTTTGGCTCTTCATTTATTGCTCTGTGCTTCTCGTTGCTACTGACATTCTCACTACCCCAATATATATATATATATATATATATTAGAATTTATATACTCTCAAAATCACAAGTACAAATGTGCTTGTAAATTTTTTATCATTAAATTTGTATTGGAATTTGTGCTATTTATTTTTTTAGTTAACTTTATAAAAATATAAATTTTAATGCGATCAATAGTAACAAATTCACAAGTAAATTTGTGCTTGTACTTTTGAGAGTATATAAGCTCTAATATATATATATATATATATATATATATATATATATATATATATATATATATATAGTAGAGTATTATATATTTTTAGAAATATAAGTTAATTTATGTTTGTGAATTTTTTATTATTTAATTTATATTAGTATTTGTGCTATTATAAAGTTAACTAAAAAAAAAAAAAAAAACTAAAAATAAAAATTTCAATACAAATTCAATAGTAAAAAATTCACATGCATGAATGGACTTATACTTTTAAAAATATATAAGCTCTACTCTCTCTCTCTCTCTCTCTCTCTCTCTCTCTCTCTCTCTCTATATATATATAAAATTAAGTTTGTATAGTTTTAAAATTATCAAGTTATTATTGCTTATAGTTTTTTAATTTTTGAATAAAAAGATGTATGGTTAGAATGATAACGAACTTATTAGATTAAATGATGAGTAGCTGGTGAAACATAATGATTTAAGAGATAAAATTAATTAAAAATATATATTTATCTTTGACTAATTTATTTTTTGAATTATACTATTCTACCAATCGCCAACTATCATCTAAGCAGCACATTCTTTTAACCAAAAATTAAAAATCTATTAGTACCGGTAACTTATCGTTTAAAAACATAAAAATTTAATTTCATATATATATATATATATATATATATAAGAGAGAGAGAGAGAAAGAGAGCACATGTTAAAGATTGTATGCACCATGGTGATACACCAAAGGTCTCCAAAACGCCAAGTTAATTAGCTAGACGTCTTAAATCAGCAACTATTGATCATACTTAGCACAATTATTTAAAGATTTGATGGTTAACATCAGTTCCAAGTTTGAAGCAAAATTACTTCATATTTTCATGAAAATTTATTTTTTTACATAAAAAAAATCGAACAAATAGCTTACAATCTTTCTATAAAAAAAAAAAAAAAAAAAAAAAAAAAAAAAAAAAAAAGTTCAATGTGACCTAAAATACTTTCGAAATAGATCTTAATTCTTCACAATTCTTCACAACCTTCTTTTCGATCATATGTAATGAACAATTGATTTTTTTTTTTTTTTATTATTAACATATCTAGGTAACTGTTTGGATCTAAATTTTATGGCCTGTAGCCTGGAGGTTTCGGGACCCGAGCAAGCTAGTTTGTACACCATGGTGCATGTAATAATTTTCTTGATCTATAGAGAGATCTAGAGAGAGAGAGAGAGAGAGAGAGAGAGAGAGAGAGAGAGAGAGGTCCAATTGTAGTATGGGGGGCAGTGTCCTGTAGCAACCAAGACATGTTGCCCTTTGGATTTGCATAGCTACTCGAAAGCTACACCAAGTTGGACACACTCGATCAAAGGAGCCCTACCTCCTTAACATATTGTGGCAGTGAAAATTTTGTAGCCTACCTCGATCTCTCTCTCTTTCTATATGATCCAGGGAGTGATTCAAATGAGTTATACGTATCAACACTTATGATCATACAAATCCGGTGCTCGTTCTGCGATCAAGGAGATCGAAGACATTATCTACTTAGTGATCCATCAGATAAGAAGCTCTATGATTTTGAAGTAGAGAGGTGTTTATTTGTCCATTTCATTGCGAGTTGAAAGTTTGCTTTTAATATTAATTAACCGTACGTACCACTTGTGTTATCTTTTTTAGATATTTGTAAGTTGCACTGCATGTAACATATTTGGGGCCGAATCAAAATCAAAATGATATATATTGATCTCAAAAGTGGATGGGGATATATACAACCTTTTACTTGGCTTGTAGCTTGTTAATTTGAAAAGAAAGAATAACTCTCAAGGTATTGAAAATTAAGCCCGCATAAAAATTTGCTACCATGACTAATCCCATCTAATGCGGTTGGCCCTCTCAAATTTAAAATTTAATTATTTTATATTTTTAATTAAATTATTTATTTTTAAAAATTAAATTAAGCGAGTAGCTTGCTACACACTTTTCTCTCCCAAGCAAAAAAAAAAAAAAAAAAATTGTTGCCGTGGAAAGCAAAAAGAGAACGAGACAAGGTTTGGTGAAAAATTAGAAATTTTTCATAGAAGAATTAAAACTGATTTGTATCGTTATCTAGATCTCGGATCAATTGCACAATATCACATGAAAACTAAGTATTGCAACATAATCGAAATAAAAACAAATGTTTAACCGAAAGAATTTACTATTCTGTTTGAAATTGTTAAAAAATTACATTTCGTATGTAATATTGTATTCTATATATTATAATAAATTATTTTTTATATTTTTATCAAAAAAATATATAAAAATATATTTTTATATTTTTGTGTTCTAATTTTATTTTATTTAATAGAATCTAAATATCAAAGGGACCCTAATAAAAGGTGAAGCAAAACGTTGTTTTGTGTTTGAAAAAGAAGCTGCTGACACGGGTATATATAGACAGTATTATCGCCTGCTGTACGTATTATTAAGACCATTATTGCATGCATGCTGTACGTATTATTAGGGCCTACTATAGAATAGAGATTTTAGATCAGTTGGGATCTGATTTTGTTTTTATTTTTTGACAGTAGTAATTTATAACGATTATCTGGTCGCAAGAAAGATCTGTGGGAGTTACCTACGACATTAAAAACTAGAAATGAGATCTGAGTTTTAAAAATATAAGTTTCACTTTGGTGCTTCTCATTATATAGTCAATGAGTATACAATCTGCTCCTCACTTTTTTTTAAAAAACGAAATTTAGTTGTATCTAGTCAATGAGTATGATATATTCCAAATTTTATTCGAATTCAAATAATTTATCTGATTTTAAACGAATATGATTTTGATTAAATTCGGATATGAATTTTGACTGTACCCGAATTTGAATCCGAATCTGACCGGATTGATTTTACAATATATAATATATGTGTATATAAATATTTGATATTATATTTAAATTTATATTTCAAAATTTTGGATTTAACGTAATATGTTTTGAAATATTGTAAAAAGAAATAATTGTTTCGACTTTAGGTTTTCGAATTCGGATTTTGAATTTTTGATCCGATTCGGATTTGGATATGAATTTTTAAAATTCGTCGGATTCGAATTCCTAATTTGATAGTAGGGTTCGGATTCGGAATTTTAAAAATCCATTCCAAATCCGATCGGTTGACATCCCTACTGAGCTATTTTGTTTATTTTTTTTTTATAAACTTAAATAAAAGAGTAAAGTAACTAGATTTAGATTTCGAGCTTGAAATCTCGAATAGTATGAAAAATTTTCTAACGTAAATTTAATTAATTTCTATTTATTTATATCATTAATCGGATACTTTTAGATGAAGGAATGTGAGGTTATGATGATAACGGCCCATGGTTTAGTGGGTTGTTGGTAAAATAATATAAACCTTAGGAAACTACTATAACCTTAACCGCACATCCCTTTATCCGAGGATCGAAAACTTTTGAGTATAAAGGGAGCTATACTTATAAAAATATAGTAACTGAATTTTATATATACATATATATATATATATAAGAGAATCAAAAAAGACAAAAGAAAAATAAAACATATAAATATTTAGTTCGGCCACCGGCCTACGTCCACGGACGAAAACGGAGTGAAAACTTTTATTATAATCAAAGTGACGTACAAAATATGCCTCTCTTATAAAATCCTAATCCAAAAAATATACACATACTCCTTCTCATTCTCATCTGTCGCACCAAATTAATTAATAGAACAAGGGTCTATTTATATATAATAGTGGCTAAGTCCTAATACAATTAGAAATACAAATTCACTAAAACTAAAAATAATTTTGATGAGATTAGATATAATTTAAGCTTAATTTAATGAAATAATCAAAATAGAATGGGATTAGAAAACCTTCTGATTCCAGAATTTTAGACATATTTAATAATCTCCATTTTAATTTGAATTCTTTGTCTTCTCCCCTAAAACGCCAAAAGCTCTAAAAGTACTGCAGCACATGCAAACTAAATTTATGGAATACTTGAATTTGGTCACTTAAAAAAAAAAATTAATGACCAAATATGCGGAGTTCTCTGAAGTGCCAATGATCTCATTTTTCAGTTACACCTTTTGAAACCTATATTGCATCAGAATGACATCTTGCCGTAGAACAAAACTGCTAGAACAATTAAACTTCTCGATTTTAAATTTCATCGACATTTTAAACATCCAAACGAACAATTCGGCTTCGACACCTGTTTGTTATAACAAAATGAAAAGATTTAGTTCGCTAAGCGCGAAAATACTAAAAAAAAAAAAACGAGAGAGAAAAAAAATAAAACACACAAATATTTACGTGGTTCGACCACTAGATTATGTCCACGAACGAAGACAGAGTGAAAACTTTTATTATAATCAAAATGGTTAACAAAATATGCCTCTTTTATAAAATCCTAATTTTAAAATATACGTATATTCGATCATTCTCATTTGTCAAACTAAATTAATAGAATAATTAAGAATATATTTATAATAGTGACTAAATTTTAATGCAATTAAAAGTACATATTTATTAAGACTGAAAATAATTTCAATGTAACTAGACATAATTTACACTTAATTTAATAAAATAATTAAAATAAAATTTTGTTAAAAAAATTTTGGTTCTAAAATTCGAGACAAAACCAATGTTTCTCCTAGCAATTAACACTACCTACTTCACTAAATTCAAGACATTCAGGGCTCGTTTGGATAGGGGGATAAGGGGGGAATACCCCCCTTATCCCCAAATCCATACCCAAACGGGTATGGATTTTTCGGGAATTCGGGTTCTGGGTGATGGGGATTAGCAGGTATGGATTCTGGAATTTGGGTTCTGGGTTATAGGTGGAATTGGCTGGAATGATAAAACGGCACAGGGATCGAGGCATTTCTTCCTTCTTCCCCATCGCGTGATTGCTTCCCAATCTTGCCCCCTCCATCTCCTCCGATCTTCTTCTTCTCCCATCTCCCCTCTGCGCCTCTCTCCGCGCCCCTCTCCTCCTCTGCCGCATCGTCGGAGCCCGACTCCGACGCATCCGCCCTGAGGAGCTCCGCGAGCCGATCGGACCTCTGCCGCGGCCTCGGCGGCGAGAACGCCGCCGCCGCCGCGCAGCCGCATCCGCCGCCCCTGCGGGGGCGGGGTCGGGAGACGCCGCCGCACATGAGCGCCTCGAGGAGCCTGCGTCGGAGGGATGCGACGGAGAAGAGCGGCCATAGGCGGAACCCCGCGGCGGCGTCGCCGCGATCGCACTTCGCCATTGTCGCTCCCCAATGCAAGAAGCTTCGTATCGATTAAAAATATTTTTTTAAAAATATTTTTAAAAAAATATTAAAAAATATTTTTTAATATTTTTTATTATTAAAAAATATATAATAAAAATATATTTATTATATATTTTTAATTATTTTTTACAATTTTAAATAATATTTTAAATTATTTTAGGTTGATTAATATAATAAATTATTTTATTTATATAATAAATTATTTTTATTTATAAAGGGCAAAATAGTCAATACACAAATTTATCACTTATCAATTCTTCTTATTCCTCTATACTCAACCAAACACAATTTTTACCAATTCTTCCTATTCTCCTTATTCCTATATAATTTACCAAACACATTTTACCTTAATTCCGGTATAACTCATAAAACGAACTAAACGCAAATTTACACCAATTCCTGCTAATACCAGAATCTGTACCTATCCCCGGTATAACAAAATTTTTCTAATCCCCGACCCAAACGCTACCTCAAGGGTTAAAAGTATATTTATCACAGGCCAACCCAATAGCTATTAAATAAATATTTCTCTAATAATTTTTTTTTTGCAACAAAAGTAGAAGCACTCAATTAGAATTCTACTTTTGTGGATTTGAATATGGTTTTAGTTTTCTAATTCCATAAAAGCTCTATCACTAGTTCTTTACTTTTATACTCTAATAGACATAATTTAGTTGAAAGTAGATGCAGAAGCGACACCAAATACACATTAAAATCATCATCAAAACCTTAAACCTGGCCCTAATCTACTTTGTTAAGATTCTGCGAGTCAATGATGTGAAGAACACTTCTTGCCTTTTTCTTTTTCTTTTTTCAACATGGAATAAGAACCAGGTATAGTTTCCCATTATTTTGTGAGGATCCAAAGTTTGCCTTCTTGCATTATATTAATAACAAACATTATATTAATAACAAACATGAGAATCAAAACAATATACTCTTGCAATTAAGAAAGCTTAGGAATCAACCGTTCCTAGCACAAGTGGCAAAGAATTTGATGGTTGATATCCGAGATCTGAATTCGAAGTTTAGTTGGTTCACATTTTCAGCTAAATTTATTTCAAAAATAAACGAAACGATAGTATACTATCTTTTTCTTTCTCATAAAAAAAAAAAAAAAAAGGCTTATGATCGACATACACACCAAATTTATTTGATAAGAAACATTTATGATTAAATAATTTAACTATAAACATAAGTTGATTTGGTATCACCACAGGTCTAAGAAGACTTCATTTGAATTTTTTTACCAAACTATGTCGGTTAGGAATGAGTAATGCTAGGTCTACAAAACACAGCGAGATTTATCCTGCAACTCTCCTACATATCTAAAAATCACTTTTTTTTTTAATTTTATCATTATTTTTTTCACTTAAAGCTAGAAGAGTAGTGCTAGGTCTATAACTCACTTTGGATTATAATCATGCAACAACTCGATCTAATGACTACTTTTACTCCATCAATTTTATCACTTTTTTTTTTCTTGAAGATAAAAATGAAAGCAGTAAACTATTAATATCCTTGGATGAGGAGTTGCAGAGATTACAACGCCATTATAATTATAGACTTAGCATTTATGGTGAACAATATTTACTAAGATAACTTTTTACTTATTGTGAAAAACAATTTAACCAGAATAAAAGAGTCACAAGTAAAAAGTTAATCTAATTATAAGCTGACGTACACATTCCGACACTAAAATTCCTAGTACAATATTAATTGCCTCTCTTTGGCTCCAAGAGATCACGAGAGTTAACAACTTGCCCAATTTGGCTTTTGTGGTTGGAGGCATATTGTATTGTGGAAGATATATCACTTTCAACAGCTTCTATTACCCACATTTGTAACAAAGCGCTCAGATGAGAACCACAAAAAAAAAAGCCACAAATGGTTAGGAAAAAGTAGGTAAAGCCTTTCTTTCTTGTTTTTACTGTGAATTGTAAATTTAGAAATATTAGATTAAGCTTATAGGTTGGGTGAATAGGCTGGCCCTGTCACTTTGCCTGCTGTTGTATTTATTGTTTTTTTGGCTATTACCCACACAGCAGTATGAGAGAGAGAGAGAGAGAGAGAGAGAGAGAGAGAGAGAGACCTAAGATGTTAGGGCTGTTAGCCTGTTGCACTAGTACAAGCAATGATGCAACTTGGAATGTTATAAACAATGAAAAACATGGACATGTTTTTTGAGCATTTGTATATATATAGTTTAATAATTGCAAACTAATCTTTTAAAAATCAAATCCTTCTATGTATCTTAAACTCTAAAAACTTGCAGCCAAGCTCCTGATTCTGATAGGTTGATTATTAAAATTTGATTATTTCGTGTGTACTAGATAACTAGTGAGAGACCGACTGTCCCTAGCATAAGTGGCAAAGGGCTGGATGGTTGGTATCCGAGGTTTCGAGTTTTAAATCTAGTTGCTTCACATTTCTAACTAAGTTTATTTTTTTTTTTAAAAAAAATAAAACGGATAGTATACTATTTTTCTTTCAAAAAAAAAAATAGATAACTAGTGAGGAAAATGTTACATATACACTCAAAAAAAGGGTGTAAATTTTACTACTTATCCATTCAGGAATTGAAACAATTCTTTCAAATCCTTGCTAATTAAAATTAAGAATATAATAAAATTATTGTGGTAAAATTAACCTTTAGATGGGTAGGGTAAAGATTTACACCTATTTTTGGATATACAAGTTATATTGCTCTAACTATTATAAATATATTATATAATATAGATAAAAGTGTATAGAACTTACTTTAAGTATGAACCATTTTGATTTAGCTACTGGGCCTTAGAAAATTTTAATTTTACTATATATGTAATTTTTCAATTTATTTGATTTAAGCTAGTTAAATACACTTTGATTTTAAAATTTGAATACGTCATTTATTTTTAAAGATTTAGTTAGTATATTTTATATAATTCTCGGAACTATAAATTGTTTAAAGCAATTAATTAGTTTAAATTTTGAAGTTAAATTGTCGCTGAATGACAAATTAAATAAATTGAAAGTTTGGATAGTAATATCAAAATTTTAAAAAATTAAATAGCCAAATCAAAATAACTCATAATTCAAATAAGTTTTGTACATTTTCACCTATAATATATTTTAAGAAGTGGAGAGAGAAAATTAAAATCAAGATTGAGGATTCATTTGAGACTGAAAAATGAAGTAAGAAGAACATTAAAGTAAAGAGTCCAATCAAATTAAGGGTAAAATTAATAGCTATTTAATTAGAAATGATAGAACTAAACAATAGCTAAAGGATAGTGATTTGCAAAATTTTAAAACTTAAATGATGCATACGATAATAGAGTTTTGGAGTTAATCTTTATATTTTTAGCTAAAGCAATTAACGCCCAACATTTGTTGGGCTATAGGTGTAAGTTTCTGTTGTATTTTTTTTTTTAAATCTTTTGACCATCTTTTTGTGCTATGTGGTGTCCCTCTCATGCAGTAAAAGGTCACGTGAATACCTTTCTCAAGCCCCTCATTGGGTTTTTGGTTTTCCTTATAAAAACCATTTTACCCTGCAAGTGACCACTACCTGATCAAATCCTAGCTCGTCCCACTGCTTTGTTGCTTCCTCCTCTATCTCCTCCCTTCCCCTATCCCTTTAGCTATTTACTTCTCCCTTCATACCTCTAGTACTAGTACTATAGTTCTCCCTGATCCCTCTCTCTCTCTCTCTCTCTCTCTCTCTCTCTCTCTCTCTCTCCTCTATTCTACATGAGCCAATTTGTTTACAGTATCCCTCGGGAAGAGGGAAATCAAGGTCGAGTTCATGGTCTCCCTACTCTCACCCTAGTTAATGATACTTCACTATCATATAGCTTTTTCATGAACACTTCCCAAGATCATGTAGCAAACAATGGAGCTCACCACTTCAGTCAACAAGTACACCAAAAAGAGGTAACACCAACATAATAATTCTTCTCATGATCAAAGTCCTTGTACTAAAAGTGCACTTGAGTTTGATTGTTACATGATCTCTTGTTCCTTTTTGCCTTTTTTTTTTCCCTCTCTTTTCTACTTGCCTTTGTAGCCTAATGAACAGTTCTTGTTCATCCGATCAAGCAATCATCCAGTATCATATACGGCTAACAAGGATCAAGTACAGTTGAACGATCGATACGTTACCGAGAAAGATGATCCCAGTGGTGCCACCGAGTGGATGCCATCGAAGATCCAATTTATTAAGAAGATGATGAATTCTGATCATATGGTTACAAATAAACCTAGAAGAATTACGCAAGGAGTACTACAAGATCAAACCGAGCTCAATCAAGAAGGCGCCACGAGCAACCACACCCATAATTCTCTGAACGGTATAATCCGCGTTTGCTCCGATTGCAACACAACCAAGACTCCTTTATGGAGGAGCGGCCCTCGCGGACCCAAGGTATATATATATCTTTCGAATTCTATCTATTTATATGATTCCTTCGCCTTATCAACTTAAACAATTTCAAGTTTCAAGGAATTATCTCCAATAATTAAGTATGTATCATTCTAGTTGGATCTCTATATATGATCACTTAGTCTTATGAACTTAAACGAAGTTTCAATAAAGGAATTATCTCTTTCTATTGTGTTTTTTAGTCTCTATGTAATGCTTGTGGTATAAGACAAAGGAAGGCGAGACGAGCGGTGATGGCAGCAGCGGCGGCTGCTGCAAATGGCGGATTGATCCCTAATGATGTGCATACTAAGGTACGAAAAGAGAAGCGGTCGAACAAGGATCACACTGTGCCATTTAAGAAGCGATGCAAGTTCACCATGGGATCCGCTCAAAAGAACGTTCGCTTTGATGATTTTACGATAAGTTTGAGTAAGAGCACGGCCTACCAATACCAAGTATTCCCACAAGATGAAAGGGATGCAGCAATCTTGTTAATGGCTCTATCTTGCGGACTTATTCGCAGCTGATCATTGCCAGCTTTGTTTCTTCGAGTTTCTGGAGTTTTTTCTACTATGAGTGTGGTGAAAATATCTATTTGTCGTGTAAGAGGAAGTACGAAGAATAAAAAGTGAGACGGTAAGATGATGAGAACTATAAGATTCTCTAGCTACTAAGTTTTTTCCTTTGTCTTTTAACTAATAGTTATGTGGCAAGAGTTCCTACCATGTTCTTTTGTTGGTTCTGGAGTTAAAAGTTTGTAGAGCATCAATGTGCATGTGATCTACTCCTTTGGCCCTATTTTCTGTACCGGGCTTTGATCAGTTTATGTATTGCCATTAATTGCCATCATTTGTCCCTTGTTATTATGTTAATCGATCATGATTTGTTTTAATTTGTTGTACTTTAAAACAACAACTTTGTATGGTAGCTTGTAGGTGCAGGGAAGATTTAGTTTTATATATATATATATATATATATATATATATATATATATATATATATATATATATATATATATAAGAAGAAGTTGGAACTAAAGTTGTTTGATTTCAAGCTGGGAAATGTTCATAAATTTTGTTTATTTTTGTAACATAAGACAAGGAGTCATAAGATGCAGCATTGTTTTGTAGATCCTGAAGCAGATACAAATTATGCCCTAAATCAGACGAATGGGTTAATTTTAAAAAATATTGAATCCATATATCATAGCTTAATTAAAAGGCACATAGTATTATTACTTTTTAGTGAGTTAATTTTTTATCAACTACTAACCAACCTTGCAGAAACCTATGAATGCAGTTGTACAACGAATCACCTTGTCTTATAGGTACAAAAACAAAAACAAATTAAAACAAAATAACCTTGTCTATGAAACCAAACTTGCGGAAACTTAAGCATGCAGTTGTACAAAGAATCACCTTGTCTTATAGGTGAAAAAAGAAAAAAACAAAAGCAAAATAACTTTGGCTTATGTATTTGCCTGCTTAAGGTTTTTTTTAAAAAATCATTTTTGAGCAAAGCTTGCTAAAGTTAATTCTCACTTTGTATCTTTATGCCTGGGCAAATAACATCAATAGGGCAAAAAAAGGTAGCATATATCCTTATTTTATCACATCACAAATAGTGTAAAATCAGTTGATTAATTAATTAGCATAGTATTTGTCGTTAGAGCTACCTTTTCTTTTCTTTTCTTTGAGTGAGAGAGAAGGTGATTAGTTGTTTGGGATCCGACTTACAATTATATGAAACCACAAAGGAGCGCGCGCGCACATACACACACTCTCTCTCTCTCTCTCTCTCTCTCTCTATCTCTCTCTCTCTCTCTCTCTCTCTCTCTCTCTCTCTCTCTCTCTCTCTCTCTATATATATATATATATAGAGAGAGAGAGAGAGAGAGAGATGGAATGCTATCGATAGCTAAAGGACTCCATTGTCCTTCATTTATTTTGGAGCTTTCAAAATGACAATCGATATCGTTAAATATGATCTAAATTATTTAATTTATTTAAAATTTAAATTTATATTTTTTTGTTATTCATCGAGTAAACACATAAATAAAAGACTGAAAATGAATATCATTCATAAAGTAATGATAAGAGTATTGTAATCAAGATTAAGAGTATAGATCTTATTTTAAATAGTAAAAAAAAATTTATAATCAAAATTTAATTAATTTAATTTTTTTATATCATTAAACTAGCAAAATACTCATATCTATCATTAAAATTATAAATTTTATAATTTTTTTTTTTTTTTTGAGAAAAAGATAATATGTTACCACTTCGTTTATTTTGAAATAAACTTAGCTGAAGATATGAAGCAACTAGGCTTCGAATTCGGGACCTCGGGTATCAACCACCAAATCCTTTGCCACTTGAATTAGGAACAATTGATAATTTTCTAACCCTTGATCATTAGGTCAACGTTGTTGAAAAGATTTAAAATTTAATTTCTAAATAGTTTAAATAGTGTAGACCATATTTAGCAGTACCGATCTTCGATTTGAAAACTTCGTCATCATCGAAAATAAATGAATAACAACGGAGCACGTTTGCTATCGATAACAATCTAACTCAACTATATATATATATATATTTATATAATACCAAAGAAAAAAACGAGAAAAGGAGGGTTGAAAAAAAAGAGAAAAGGAGGATTGCAATATTTTCTAAAATACATTTTCTTCTATTTTTTTTTTATAAAAATCCTAGATTAAATCTAATAAGAAACAATCCATCTATTATTAACAATCCACTGTAGTTTTTTCTTTTTCATTTAATGAACTAGATGGTTTGTTCACTCGATATTCTTAGATACATAAAACTATAAAAGAAATACAAAGCAATAGTATTGAAATTTGATAGCAAAATAAATCCTGAACAGATGTTGTATTTGTTGAATATAAAATATATAAATATTATTTTTTAACCGTTTAAATTTTTGAAGAATAATAATTATTTTGTATTGTTTAATTTCTAACGTTTTTTAATTTTCTCTCATTTAGTTAAGTTCATACCTTAAACCTATTAAAAAGTCGCGAGCTCATATATTAATGGAAGCATTGAATATAAAATATATTAATATCGTTCTCTAATAGTTTAACATTTTAAAAAACAACGATTATTTTATATTATTTAATAATATTTATAAAAATGTATATATATATATATATATATATATATATATATATATATATATATATATATATATATATTAGTCTATTACAGTGTGCGAAACTTTTAAGTTTCTCAAGAATTTTCTTTTATGATTATAAATTAAGGTACCATTTGATTGTCGGAATAAGTTATTTTAAAAATAAATTATTTCGTATAAAAAATTTGTAATATAATTATAAGTAAGGAGTTTTTTTTTTTTTCCTTTAAAAATTTTATTATTCATGATTTGGTAAAAAAATTTATTTCACCTACGAGATAATTTATATTTTACAAAAATAATTTGATCGCGAAATATAATAATTAATTTTTAACATTTTTTCACACTCTTTATCAATAAACCAATAAATCTTTTAAATAAATTAAGAGAATATATCGACACGTTATTTTTGCATCCGAACCGAACCTACGAGCTTGATTTCAGTCTCTTGTAGCTCCTGTAATGTCTATGAGCTATAGACATTTGCCTTCTTTTCGATAGACTATTATCTGCACACTACAATAAAATTAGATTATAAGAATACATCTTTGTGATATTTTTACAAGTATATTATTTATATTTCATTTATATCCAAAATTTTATTATAGGGACATATTTTTAAAACACATTATAATAATGTATCACAATATACCCTAACAACTGTACATAACTAACAATATTTTTTTATATTTTAAAAATATTTAAAAGTATCGCTATAATATAATTTTATTGTAGGGGCACCGAATGCATTTCTATGCGCCAGTACACTCGAGCTAACCGACATTTCATCTCATTTGATATTACAATTCTTAATTACTATCCATTAATTCACGAAGAACTGTGGCACATTAAATGCAGGAATTCACAATGTTTAAGCCAATATTTTGTTTTCCTTTTATGTACTTCTTTGGTGGCATTTTTGTGAGCAACAGTAGCAGGAAATGGCGAAAATGTGAATCAGCCCAATTGCTCGGCCCAGTCCAAATAAAAATTAAATAAGTTGTTCCTCAAAACAAAAAAATACACTAATTTTTACCCCCCTTTTTTTTTTTTTTTTTTTATTTTATAGTACAAAGAGCTACCTGTTGTATCTTATTATTTTTATACGGATTACACAATAGTAAAAAGCCCATATCTTGGCTTATATATATATATATATATATATATAGAGAGAGAGAGAGAGAGAGAGAGAGAGAGAGAGAGAGTAGAGTTTATATGTTTTTAAAATCATAATTTCATTCATGCTTCGTGTTTGTGAATTTTTTATCATTAAATTTATATTGAGGTTTATATTTTTGTAAAGTCAACAAAAAAGATAAAAAAATAAAGTAAATAGCATAAATTTTAATACAAATTCAATTGTAAAAAATTCACAAATATGAATGTGATTGTGCTTTTAAAATCATATAACCTCTCCATACACACACACACACTCTCTCTCTCTCTACATATATATATATATATATATATATATATATATATATATATATATATATATATATATATATTCCTCCATTCAACTTCTGCATATGTATATACCTCTCCAATATTCTCTCCCTTCCCCCAAAAAAAAATCTTTTACGTACCAAAAAAGTAGAATATTTTTCATTCGTGTGGAAGTGCGTAAATAAGAAAAAAAAATTGAAGGATAAAATTAAAATTCACTTCAGAATAAACTTTTATTTTTTTAATAAAAAAAAAAAGTAAATATAACTAGCATAGTTCGCTTGATTTAAGCTCAATTCAATTTGTTTGGTGGGAGGCGAGCCAGAAATTTAGATTTGAGTCAGAAATCCGGTCATGTGGTGAAAGAGATGGGCCAAAATTGCATTTCGTTTAGACATAATCACAAACATATATACTAAGGAGATTTCCTCTAGAGGAAAAAAAAAATACAATATAAAAGCGAAAAGGTATAGTTTTTTTTTTTATCGATTACCACCAGCTGTGAAGTCGCACCGTATGAATCCAAAACTCAAGATCACTTGTGATATATATATATATATATATATATATATATATATATATATATATATATATATATATAAAGATAGAAAAGGATGTAAGGAATAACTGTTAAAATAGTACAATAAAATTGATTAGATAGTTTTTTACATACAATAGTTATTGAGTTGATAGTTTACTTGATTTAAAACACAAGACTTGAGTAATTATACATCAAATCTGGAAGGATAAATCATTAATTAACTATTATATGTATAAAGCTTGTACGTTGATATTATTTTGGGGAATTAATATTCTGAGATACTATTCGTATTAATTTATTGTCGATCCACATCCAATGAATTCTAAAGTTTAGTTCAAGATATACTAGTCGTCACTCATCTGCTTCTAAAGATTAGTCCAAGATAAGATATCCAATAAATTCGAAGTTGGAATATGTCACATAAATGATAGCAAGTAGATGAAGATTACTTTGACTTCTCATTGGTCCTCTTTGTCCCATATATGTTGGCTTCTCCAATACCAACCAACTCTTCTCTATATATATATATCCACCAACATTACGTACATAGATCCCAAATGCTTGGACTTCACAATGACACGATAGCACCACATCTTTGACAATGAACATGACTTGATTTGAGATTGCGCCCCATCTTTGACAATGAGCATGACTTGATTTGAGCTCGTTTTATCCTATGACATATGTTCATACGATTCACTCGGAGCAGTATGTTTCCAATTTTAATATATGTCTTTTTAAACCACCTTCTAATTACTACTTCATGTAATTTGAAAGACACTCGAAATATTATTGATGAAATAATAATATATTTGATTTTTAGATCTAGTTGATGTTCTATTAGGTGTCAGGCTTGAAATGTACAAAAGCGAAAGCAACATGTAGCTACTCCTCAAAAATACTTTTAAGATACATTTTCAGGGATGCGGAGCACTACTCTTGTATATGTGCCAATATATCGGTCAATATTTGCTGTTATATATAAACAAGCAATCAAGATTCTACAATAAGACCTTTCATGATCAGTTTGGATCATTCCTAGTACCCATTTGGTCTACTTAAGTAGAACTTTTGAAAAAACAGCCTCCGCCTTGTTATTAAAATATTTTCTATACCTTTTGTTAGAGTAACAATAAAAGCTTTAAGCGCACGAATTTAATTATTTTTGAGCTCTAAAATTTTATTGTAGCTTCGTCTGCACTAAAAATTTTAAATATTTTTATTTGGTAAAAAAGATAATTTGATTATTTGATGCTGCGTGGGTCGATACGAAACATCTATCTCGGAGAAAATTATTGCTAACATCGATAAATATCATAGCATTAAAAACTTGGAATATTCTAGAGATGATCATGATCTTCATGAATGATCCAGTAGAAAGAAAACAGTGTCCTCTTGTGCATTGGATTTTTCCAATAATTGATTGGAAATACTTTAATAATTTTGCGCATACACTAGCTGGATAGAAAATATTTTTGTGATTCTTTTTTATTTTTTTTTGAAAAAAATATAGCATAAATTTCGAACTGATGATCTCGAATATCAATCACTAAACTCTTTGTCACTTGTGTTAGGAATAGTCAGTAAAATATTTTTGTGATTGATAGCACATTTGGGGGTCCAGTGGCTTTAGATTTAGGTATGAATTTATATTCGAATCTGATCTGAACCCGAATTAATTTTACGTTATAAAATATATGTGCATATAAATATTTGATATTATATTTAAATTTATATTTTAAAAATTTAGATTTAATGTAATATATTTTGAAATATTGTAAAGAGGAAAAGAGAAAAAATTATTTCGTGTTTGGATTTTCAAATTCGGATTTGAAATTTTTGGTCAGGTTCAGATTTAGATATGAATTTTTAAAATTCATTGAATTTGGTAGTCGGATTCAAATTCGAGTTTTTAAAAATTTGTCCCAAATTTGACTCGTCGGCATCCCTAGGCTGAGTAGTTCATGACCGTCTAGTCTGTTTTACGCTCCTAAATATCTAGTCTTTAGATAGGAAAGATGAACTTTCAGGACGATTCCATAGTTTATGATTATGATTATGGTGGAACTTTTGCTTTCTCTTCCTCTATGAATTTTTTTGAGGTAAATGTTCATATTCCATACCAAGGCATATATATATATTTTTTTCCCTCTCTTTTTCTTTTCCCTCTCAAGATGTTGGCTACATAATATATCTTGATAGAATAGGCCTAACAAAGATTTTTCCATGATATATGCGCACTCGCAAAAGCTCTAGGCCATTTTTTCGCAAAAAAGTGCTCTACGCCCACTATGCGTTTTGGGCCACAAAGCTCACGTATTTTGACCCCTAATTTATACTCCGCAAACAAGCATTTGAGTAGTAGTAGTAGTAGGATTTAAAACGTCACCTATGAGATGATCCTGATGTTGACAAAATGTCAAAATCCTTAGCAACCACAACAACTCATTAATTTTATTATTTTTTAAAAATAAAAAGGAAAAAAAATTACTAATTAACTAAACCAACAACCCAAAATTAAGATCACTGTGTCAGGCAGAGTTTGATTAAAAAATAAAAAAAAAATTGGACCGGACGAGCAATGTCGGAACAATTTGATCTATCTAATCCAATCATATAGTCATTTTTTACGGATTTACCAGTTTAGGACAGTTTTTTTTTGCGAATCAGATTTAAATCTAAATCCAATCTTATTTTTAGACTCAACTCTTTTGATCGAAATGGACTAGTTTGGATGGATTGTGGGTTGGTTTAGTGAGATTCATGCCAATTTTTTTTTTTTTAAATAATATGCTACATACTGCATTCATTAAAAAAATAATAATAATAAACTATAAAAATAAGATAAAAAAATTAAGTACGTACGCTAACTGCTGCATTCACGCCAATTCTTTGAATCCTAATTTAGGGGAGGGGTCCAATTTCCGAGACCATTATATCTCCTCACTTATACCACTAACCCAAGTCTTATGATTACATTACTTAGTGGCATCAACTTCTGATTATATATATATATATATATATATATATATATATATATATATATATATATATATATATATATATATATATATATATATTGTCTTTAGAAGGACACCTCAAATTATAACTACTAATATTCCCCTCTTTGTCCACTTATCCCCTCATTTGATTCCTTTTTCCCCTACTTTGCAACTTCAATGTCCCCCTCACCACAATCCAGCTTTTTAAAGCCATAATATAAGACAGGGTTTAACATAATCCGCGTCATTTAGTTCTCTAATCACCTTATAAACTATCCCCACAAATTGCTTTAATTAATTGAAATAACTATTATATTCTCTATGGTACAAAAAAGATTCCCTAACTAATAGTAGATCTCATAAATAAGTGGACTAGCAAGTACTAATTAACTAACAAATGGGTTTATTAGTTAGTACCAAAACAGTTACCAAGGGTATCTACATTAAATAATATCCCTACTTAATTTGGATATTTCGAACAAAATATAAAGTTATATTCAAATAAGCTAATTCAATCTCAAACTTGAAAAATATATTTATATCAAATCCGAATAATTAAGAAACACGAAAAGAAAGGTATCAATGTTTAGGTATAATAAGAAAAGAGAATGTGGGGAATTATATTATGGAGATATTAATAAAATGGGGATTGATAATGTCACATCATTATTTAATATCCCACCTAACGACGTACTATTATTTTCCAATTTCGAAAGGCACTGGACATATGGTGAAGATTACAAGAAAAAATGCTGGAGATAACTATGTGTTACAATAAAATTATATTATAGTAATATTTTTAAATATTTTTAAAATTTTAAAAAAAAATAATGTTAATAAAAGTATTAATATTTATTATTAATATTACTATATGTATAGTCGTTAGAAAGTATAGCAATATATTATTATAATATTTTTTAAAAATATATTTTTATAATTTAATTTTGAATATAAATAGAATATATATAAAATATTTACATAAAAATATTATAAAAATATATTTTTATAATTTAATTTTGTTATAATGACGGATAACCATATCAATGCGTGATAGTTAAGACGGAGGAAAATATAGTATTTTATATACACATCGTAATAATTTTTTTATCTAAAATAAATGTGCTGATGTTTGATCACCATCATATATATATATATATATATATATATATATATGATGGTCACTCTCTTTGACTTGGTCAAGTAATGAGAAGGGAGAGGTTGTCATTATCCATGGATAAGTAAATGTTTGGTTTTGTTTGTATTATTTTATCAATATTTATTATTTTTCATAGAATATTTGACAACTTAAGTGACGCATTATTTTGGTTATTGTGTGATTAAGAAAGATGATTGATATAGACGCTCAGATATGTAAACTCTAATTTCATATTTCTATCTTTGTTATTATTTAGACAGTAAATGACAATAAATATAAAAATATTTTCCTACATTTATTTGTGCCCTAATTTATTGAACAGTTCAAATATCTGGTTAACAAATTTAGAGTTTTTGCTAAGGTAAAAAACAAAATTCTAAACCTTAATTTTTTTATATTTGAAGATGTTGAACTACTTATTTAATTGTTATAAATGCTTTTTTCATTAGCACTCCGTTAAGCTGCTCTTAGTTAATTGATAGCTGAGCCGTAATAAATTGAAGTGCATTACTACTGGTCAAGCCCAGGTAGAACTCGGTCATATATTTACTTTTCTACATCTGGTACAAATGTAGTTGTTGTATTGTGATTGGTTAGTTCATAGGTGCCTATTGAGCTTACCTAGTTACAACCATTTTAAACACTACTATATATTTTTTGTGCCCCATATTTCAAAGTTTAAGAAAAATTCTCCATAAATTTTGCAGAAGTATTTGGACTAAGGAGGGATCTTCTCTATTAAAGAGAGCATAAATGTCACATGGAAAACAAAGTAGGATTGAGACACAATGTAATTAAAATGAAGATAAGACAAAACTAAAAAAATGACTATTAGATTACCACTCTTAAAGGAAGCAGAAGAGTTAAAGAGTGACAATTTAAGAATGATGTGAGATATTAACTATAAAAATTTCTAATGATCTAGTTGGAGTGTCATTCATTAGAGAGAAATTCAAATAAAGTAGTTGGCATTTCTTTTTCACTGTGCAATATTGTGTTTAAGAATTTGCTTATGATATATTTTTTATAACACCTCGAAAATTAAAGTTAAAATCTCTAGAGATGTATATTTCCAAAGCAATACTTAAAAAGAAAAAAAAAACACAAATTGATCATTAATCGGTCACCATAAAATCCTCTTAGCTCTAGGGTAAAAGAATAAAGAGAACTTCCCTATATACTAGCATATCCTCTAAAAGGGTTCTTTGGCAAACAGTATATAGGCCCAAAGCTCAAAAGGTACTTTCTTTTTTTCACTAATAAAAATGATACTAATAGCATCCACCACCAAATTTCATTATTAAGCCAAATAATGCAAAGCTGGCACACTTAACATGCCACTACCAAACACCAAAAGCTTATACTAAATTACTCACCCAAATGATGGAACTGCGCGACCGAGGAATAGTTTATTAATACTTTTATGTAAAATTTATTGTTGTTTATCTCTTTTCTTTAACTTAGTTGAATTGCGATTGTAGTAATAGATTAACCGGGTAATTAATCCATCGCTGGTTAAAGCAGAAAAAATTAGATTAATTTTAAATAATAGAAATAAACTGGCCAAATCAAAATGAGAGTGAGGCCAACTTAAACCAAATCTAGTTAGTTGGGTAGATAGATAAATAGATAGAGTGCTTTGGATCGCATAATGAGTTCTTCCTACAAAAGTTTAAGTTTTTAGTAACAACTGAAGTTTCTACTATTTTATATCGAAATAAAATTTGTTATCAAAATTTTAGAATATTTATAAGAGCAGCGGCGCATTTAGTTTATACCTTTGTAAAATTAATTTGCAAAAAAATTAATATATAAATTTTCAACGGGGAATTAAGAGGGCTCAACTGTAGATTTGAAATTATAAGGCAATCTAAATTGACCAAATTTTCATGATTAGACTCGAAGTTATGAGTACCATGGCCTAAAGTAGACGAAGGAACATCACGATTCTCAAACAATAATAATAATAAATACAATAGAACAAATGAATTAATTTTACTTTCCCAATTCTTAGTTTAAGAATTAACTTGCCCTTTTTACAGTGTTGGCCCCTATTAGCCTAGCAAATCAGAGAGGAAACGAAATAGTATGGGTAGGAGAATAAGGGATTTAAACATTCAATATAGCTAATATGGCGCACATCATCAGGTACAAAAAATTACCAAACTAAGATAGTGCTGAGGATGGAATTAAGTTAACATGAAAGATGCTTTTTGGTTAGGTAAATTAAGCCACACAAAAGGAGTGTATATACTTATTAGTAAATATTGTGCGCGCTATGTGTCTTTACTGCACTCATATATGCATTACAAAGCAAGGTAAAGCAAAAGCTTGGTATTCTTAATTGGGGGACTGGGTTAATAATTTTTAATAAAGAATTGGGCACCACATGTTAGTTGTGTAACAAAGATTATATTAGAGGATAGCCACATTGGGTTCAACGTCAGATTGGATGATGACTTAATTTGGATTTTGGTCGACGTGTACTATTATTATTAGACGTGCACATATTTCGATAGCACAAATTGCTTAGTATAACCGGACTATATATATATATATATATATATATGACTTTGATATATATACAGAGTCTATTTATAATTAAGCTTGCTGGAGTTTTCTTTTTTTCTAAAAAAAAAAAATACTGAAGTTTGTAATTAACAGAATAAAAATAAATTGATAAAAAAAGGTATAGCTAGTGATTTTACCATGTTTAGCTAGCATCGTGTCAAACAACTAAGACCTCTTGAGGAGACAACTACGTTGATGAGTCAAAAAAAAAAAAAAAAACTGATTAACAAATACAAAAGCAAAAAACAAAAAGTCAAATTATTTTTTTAAAAAAATCTAATCATTTTTCTATTTAAAATCTCTTCAACAGTTTTTAAAAGCAAGAAATTATAAGAGTTCATTTTAGAAATCATCAAACAAATTTTCATAGAGACAGATTGATAAATTAAATAATTTGAGCAATACTGCACTACTTACTTTTATAAATAATAATAAAAAATTTAATCGTTGATTGACAAAAAAATAAAAAATGTAATTTTATTTATTAACATGTTAAAAGGTACTTCACGAAGAGGATATTTTCGTAATTATATATCACAAAATTTTTTAAAAAATAATTAAAATACCTTTTATAAATTTAGCCATTAATTTTGTAATAATTTAAGAAGCTTAATTTTAAAAAAAATTGAATGCTAATTTAAGCATTAATTTAAAAAAAAAATAAATTACAAATCAGGTAATAATTTAAAGAGTTTTAAAATTAGAATTTAGACATTAATTTAAGGAGTTTAATTTAAATCATTTTACAATTATAATTTAGATATTAATTTAAAAAGTTTTAAAATTATAATTTAAACATTAATTTAAGAAGTATTAGAACTACAATTTAATAATTAATTTATATCAATATTTTTTTAAAAAAATTTAACGTAGGTTAATAATCAAATTCAATATATTTAATATGTATAATAAACTTTAGAATTCCTCTAATTTAGAAATTAATTTTGTATCACTATACCAAAAAATTTGAAAATGGATAAATTTTTTAATTCAACATATAATGAAAATTTTGATTTATATACATTTCACAAATTTAGACAGTAATTTTACACTAGTTTAAGCATTAATTTTTAAAATTTTTGAATTATAATTTAGGCATTAATTTAAAGAGTTTTAGAATTGTAAATTAGGCATTAATTTAAAGAGTTTTAAAATTATAATTTAGGTATTAATTTAAAGAGTTAAATTTTTAAAAAATAGAATTACAATTTAGACATTAATTTAAAGAGTTATAGAATCATAATTTAAATATTAATTTAAGAAGTATTAGAGTTACAATTTAGTGATTAATTTTTATCAATATTTTAAAAAAAAAATTAAACGTAGGTTAATAATCAAATTCAATATATTTAATATGTATAAAGAGTTTTAGAATTTCTCTAATTTAAAAATTAATTTTATAACACTATTCTAAAAAATTGAAAGTGAATAAATATTTAAATTTAACATATAATGAAAGTTTTGATTCATATACTTTTCGCAAATTTGGACATTAATTTTGCACTAATTTAGGCATTAATTTTAAAATCTTTTGAATACAATTTAGGTATTAATTTAAAGAGCTTTATAATTACAATTTAGGTATTAATTTAAAGAGTTTTACAATTTAGGCATTAATTTAAAAAGTTTAATTAAAAAAAATAGAATTACAATTTTGGTATTAATTTAAAGAGTTTTATAATTAAAATTTAGGCATTAATTTAGATAGTTTAATTTTAAAAAAATTAAAATTACAATTTAGGCATTAATTTAAAAAGTTTTAGAATTACAATTTAAACATTAATTTAAGGACTTTTAGAATTACAATATATATGGAAAAAGCTATTTGTACATCTGTTGAGTATACATCATACATCTTAGGTATGAATGTTCTAAAGTAATTTAAATATTTTATTTAAAAAAACTCAGATTAATTCGAGCTGTTTCTGTTAGGGCGCTAGCTTAGGTGTATCCACTATATATATATATATATATATATATATATATATATATATATATATATATATATTTATTGCCGCACTCGCTTAATTACTACTAGCTAAACAAATAATGGGACTCGACGACGAAAGTACAAAAATAAATAAATGTATTAAAACAAAGAAAAAAAAAAAAAAAAAAAAACTAAAAAGGCACGGTAGTGTAGCACCATACGATCGTAGAGGTGTGGTGTGGGGTTTGGACTATGCAACCATTTAATTTGTAGAGGGGAATGCAACCATTTAAGTTGTAGAGGGGAACCCCCCCTACCCCTTTAAATTCCTACTTGTACTTTGCCTGCTCGAACACCAAAATTTCCCTGCTCTTCTCCCTCCTTCAACCCTTCACACACTCTCTTTCCCTCTCTCTCTCTCTCTCTCACTACTATATCTCTCCTCTTTCAAAATGAACACTTGGTTGTTGATGTTACTGTACACAGCCGTGTTAGTGATAATTATTATTGTAGGAGTAATATCTATCTTTAGTGTTAAGAGTTGGGTACTCGGGAGAAGAAAGAAGAGAAGAGCCCAACTCCCGGGAGGCACTCTCGGGTGGCCTTTCGTCGGCGAAACTATTGACTTCATCTCCGCCGCCTACTCTCCGAGCCCAGAGAGCTTCGTGGAGAAGCGCCGCCTCTTGTGAGCCCCCCTTAATTCCCCTTCTAATTAACCAAGCCAATTATTTGTCATTATTTTTATACCTAGTATCACATCTTCAACTTATTCTTATGTTCATCTTATTATGGTCAGAATAAGTAATTTTCAAATTTCATCTATAATTTAAGCTAAAATAATATTCGAAGCAAAAGTAGAGAAGCTAGTTAGTTGATTTTATTTATTTATTTATTTAGAGAGAGATAATATATCACTGTTGAATTTTTTTTTTATTTTTTTAAAATAAAATATTACTATAAATTAATTTAAATTTAAAATATCTAAATATATATTCACATATAAATTACTAGTATATTATAAATAAAATAATAATAAAAATTAGATAAGATACTGTTTTAGAAATAAAATTATTTAAACTTCGAACTAACACGAATAAATTAGTTTCACTTTCAGAGATCAAACAAAAATAAAAATAGAAGATAAGTCAACTATAAAGCTCATGATATAATATATGTACTGCTCACTTAATCAAATTTCTGCTCCTGCTCCGTACGTAGATTAGATTGCAGCTCACCTCCACCCATCACGTTAATTATTTTCAAGATAAGACTCAACCGGGTTAAGACCGCGCGCTGTTCGTTCGACACAGTTCGTGTTCTGTCCGGATGCGTATTTTTTTTTTAAAAAAAATTATTCGTAATTTTTCAAATCAACCCATGCAAAAAAAATATAAAATATAAATATTATGATCATATGTAATGAATTTTTAATATAAAATTTAGTACCATACATATATGATAAGTAAAATTTTGAGTTATATAAAACTCAATAATATTGGACCACCCAGTGAAAATAAAATTTTAAATTATAAAAATAAATAAAATCTATCAATCAGTTCATTCAAATAAACTTTGAACGGGAGAGTAGTTAGTTAATTATTTAGTGAAATTTATTATATATGTACATGTGTATGTGTGGGTGTGTTTTGAAGCTAGGTACGGAAGAGTGTTCAAATCGCACATATTTGGGAGCCCGACGATCGTGTCGACGGACGCGGAGGTGAGCAGATTCGTGCTGCAGAGCGACGCGAGGACGTTCGTGCCGTCGTACCCGAAATCGCTGACGGAGTTGATGGGGAAGTCGTCGATCCTGCTGATCACCGGCAGTCTGCAGCGCCGCGTCCACGGGCTGATCGGCACCTTCTTCAAGTCGCCGCAGTTGAAGAAGCAGATCACCAGCGACATGCAGCGCTACGTGGCGTCGTCGATGGCCCGCTGGGTCGACGGTGCTGATCATCCGCAGCTCGTTTACATACAAGATGAAGCCAAATTGGTTTGTGCTTCTTATTTTTTTTTTATTTTTTTTAATTTTTTATCCTTTTTACTTGCAAACAGTTTATTTTAATTATTAAAATTATTAATTTTAAATATTTTTAATCACTAAATAAATAATATTAAAAAATTTTAAAATTTATTTTTTAAATATTTTAGATTAAGTCTAACATAACCAATCTTCGATTTGTGAAAACGATTTATAAGTATAGAGAACTCCGCGCTTCCATAAGCAAACCGGCCTTCTCTCTCTTTCTCTCTCTAGATCTCTCTCTATATAAGTTGGACTGAGCTATTATTAGGTTGCTATCGATTTACTTTTTATAATGAAGTTTACAAAACGAGAATCGACAACTTTAAATATAATTTAAATTATTTAAATTATTTAAAAATTAAATTTTTTATTTTTTTATTTTTTTGTTCTGAATATAAAAATAAATGACTGAAAATAAATATTATTTAAAAAACGTTGATAGAAGTTTTATAATCAAGATCAAAAGTATAGATCTTATTTTAAATATTTTTTTTTAAAAAATAATCAAAATTTAATTGATTTAGATTTTTTTATACTGTTAAACGAATAAATATCTCATATTTAACATTAAAATTATAAATTTTGTAATTTTTGATAATTAAATTCATAATATCAAAAAAATTTAAAATTTTATTTATAAATAATTTTAGTGATTTATATTATATTCAATGGTGCCGATCATTGATCCGGAGACTCTATCATCGAATTTTTTTTAATAACAATAGTAAAATTTTGCTACTAATAATAGCCTAGTACTCCTACTCTCTCTCTCTCTCTCTCTCTCTCTCTCTATATATATATATATATATATAAAATTAGAGTATTTATATGATTTAAAAATTTACCGTGAAATTCAAACTAATATATATAAGACTTGAATAGCGTGAATTGTTTTGTTTTTGCCGGTAAACAATTTTTTTTTTTTATTTTTTTTTTCTGTTATGCATATATATGGACGATTAGACAGAAATAGTTTTTTTATTTTGAAAATAATTATTTTTAGTAATATATTTGGTAAACTACAAAACAGCAAAAATAAAAAACAAGATTTAAAAAAAAAATAATTTAATATTTGTATATAAAATTTTTAAAATTAAATTTTTTTACTATTGATAATACAAAATTATTAGATTTTTATTTTTAAAATAAAGAAAAATGTGAGGATTAGAATAATAGTAATTTTTTAAAATTTAATAAATAATTAATAAAGTAATATGATTTATAAAATAAAAATAATTAAAAAAATAAATTTAAGGATAAAAAAATTAATAATATTAAATATTTAATGCAACCGATAATAGACAAATTCAAATTTTTACTCAGTAGATCATATTCTACAGCGGCAAAAATATCTAGCCACGTATTAACCGATCTCCTTTTATTTATTTATTTATTTATTGCTCTCTCTCTTGTTAGCTTTGCTTCATTCTCTGACACACATTAAGGATGCACGCGTGCACACCTGTGTCACCACATGGAAGGTCTAAGAAGAGGCACAGTGATTGAATTCAATGAGCTCTTAAGGGGTCGGGGCAATGCTTGTGCCTACCCATTGTTTTCGCCATTAATTTTGTGGGCCTTTACATTTCGTGGAATAAAAACATACTCATAGTGCAATGCACACTCTACATACGGAGCAAGAATTATTATTGATGACATGAACTTGATCATATTTAATTCATCTGTTTAATAATAATTTTTGCACGCTAAAATAATTGTTCGTATAATAATGATAGATACAAGATGGCATGTGGATATTGATGTTTTATGGAGTTGATAAACTAATTGTGGAATGGTATTTACCAACAGATTGTGTTCCAAATACTAGTGAAAGGGTTGATTGGGTTGGAGCCAGGGAAGGAAATGCACTTCCTGAAACAACAGTTCCAAGAATTTATTGCTGGGTTGATGTCCTTGCCAATTAAAGTACCAGGGAGTAGGCTTTATAGATCACTAAAGGTAATTTAATTTAACTCTTTTAATTGATGACATGATGCGCACCATTATTGCCAATCTACGTAATATTGTATGGGAATTAATATTCATTTTGATATATATATATTACTAAGAATATTAGAAATAATGCTTATATATTCCTGTAGGCGAAGAAGAGGATGGCTCGGCTAATTCAGAAAATAATCCAAGAGAAGAGGAAGAATAACAATGGCCGCACTCCTCGGGACGCTATCGATGTGTTGATTAACGACAGTAGCGATCTATTGACCGACGATTTGATATCGGATAATATGATCGATTTGATGATTCCTGCCGAGGACTCAGTTCCCGTTCTAGTCACGCTAGCGGTCAAGTATCTCAGTGAATGCCCTCTAGCTCTCAAACAAGTCGAGGTAATTATGCGATTTACATAACTACATTCTTAATTTGAAGTTTCTAATTATTGATATCTTTAATTTAAATTAATGGTTCTATCTATTATTAGTGTAAGATAATAGGTTAAAACAGACGGTACCACAATAAATATGTAGAAAAAGAAAACGTGGATAGAATATATGAGAGGGGTGAGGAATTAATTAAGCGAGGAATTAAGCAAATTAAGCACCAAGATATGGCAACTTGGTCTTTGCGCCTTAGTGTTCTCTTGTGTACTGTTCTAATTTATTGTGTTTCGCAATTAATGAGATATCATTTTTTAAGGCACTTGTCATGTGTTGGTCTCCTATCTAGCTACTAATCCATTCTAGTAGAAAATCGTAATAAAATTTGAACTCGGTCGCTTCTAGCTAGTGAATTATCAAGTCACCTACTGGTTGTTAGCTTCCACCAACAATTAATAATGCTACTAAATTTGTCCTTAGTAACTACATGTATAGTGAATTCTACAACTAAAAATGTTATAATACCCATGTCATATGTCAAGCTTTTAGGTTAATAATATCTGGCTCTTTTAGTCAAAATAATCTATATATATATATATATATATATATATATATATATATATATATGGTCTTGGTGATCGTATATCAAATTAAATTGCTTGGAACTATATATCTCAGGAAGAAAACATACAACTAAGGGAGCAAAAGCTAATGAAGGGGGAGAATTTAGAGTGGACCGACTACATGTCTTTATCATTCACACAACATGTAAGTATCTCTCTCTCTCTCTCTCTCTCTCTCTCTCTCTCTCTCTCTCTCTCTCTCTCTCTCTCTCTCTCTCTCTATATATATATATATATATATATATATATATATATGATCATAGTAGGTTAAGGCTAGTAAATAGTAATTAAGTGTAATGCGTACTAACTCGACAGGCGATAACGGAAACCCTACGCCTGGGGAACATAATCAGCGGCATAATGCGTAAAGCGGTGAGGGACGTCGAGATCAAAGGGCACTTCATCCCGAAAGGGTGGTGCATGTTCATGTACTTCCGATCGGTTCACCTCGACGAGAACCTTTATGAGGAGCCCTACAAGTTTAATCCATGGAGGTGGAAGGTAAAAGAGAGAGAGAGAGAATTATAAATAGCTCCACTTTGTATTACGATTGATATAAATAGAGAGATCTGCCTCTCCTTTACACAACACAAGGGAAATAAAAGTGAGGAGATCTAGGAGAGGGTGTTTGGCAACTTCATGCAAATTGCTAGTATATATCTCTCTCTCCTTTTCTTTTCTCTCTCTATCTATATGCCTATCTCTATCTATGTATACTGATTGCTTATCTTATCTAAGATCTAATATTTAGGTATCTTTAATCTTTTTTGTTTTCCCAATTATCATTTTTCTATTATTATTTTATGTATCTAAACCCCACATGTGCACAGGAGAAGGACATTAGTACTTTGAGCTTTACTCCTTTTGGAGGTGGGCAGAGGCTGTGCCCAGGGCATGATCTGGCCAGGCTGGAAGCTTCCATCTTTCTACATCACTTGGTCACCAACTTCACGTAAGGATATTCTTTTATATATATATAACATAACAAAAATATCTCCTTTGCTTCGCGGATTTAATTTTTATAATATCAAATCTACTGCAATTGAGTTTTATTATTTCATAAAATTATTGAACGTACAAATACCAAATTACATATGTTAAAAATAATTTGGTTGTAAGCCTCTCGATAATAGTAGAACTAAAACGCATCCAAATTAAAGTTCGAGAATGTTAATTAAGTAGAATCTGCACAATAATTTGAGGATTCGATTGATAGTATAATTTATACTTTATTTACTCATTTACCAATTATACGTATTTATTTATTTGCACATTAAGATGGGGCATGGAACACACATGTGTGCATGGCATGTGTCCCACGTACCTGCTCTTTTTTATTACGCCGGGGGGGTGCGTACACATGTGAGGGGATGAGCTAAGCTTAGGCACCAGGCGCACGCACCAAACCGCACGTGCACACGAACTTTAAAGAATATTGGTGAGCATATATATACATACACACGTGGCTAATGATCCAAGGCGGACCAATGGGGATGTTCCATGTCAGTATGGTCACGTGTCCTTGGCACGTGTCATCCTTATTATTTGAGCAATTAGTACCTCCCAGAAGATATATTTTACATTATCATTTATTAAAAGATGGGGTATTTTTTTAAGATCACTTCATAATTTATAAAATAATTTTTTACCATATTTTTTATTTATTGGATGGATGAAATATAAAATATACATTCTAAAATAAATGTACAAATAATATTTTTCATAATATTTATAGCTTGCTAGGGTACGTAAGTAGTTTTTTTATTTTTTATTTTTTTTTTGTCCTCCAGGAAACTTTTGCTTCTATCATGGTTCATTAATTCTATTTACTATCCAAAGAAACTTTTTTTTTTTCAAGTTATTATTTTTGAATCTTTTAAGTCATGAGGAACTTTCGTAATCTTTTAAGCGAGTAACTTTGTTAGCGAAAAAAATCCAATTTGATTGATCAAATAAAAATATAATAGATAATTTAGGGTATATAATAAATGATATAAAAAATATAATTAGATAATATAATAGATTTAATCAAAATAAGAAAGCAATATATACCCAAGTGCAAACTTATCGGCATCTTTTTATCACCAAAATATTTTTCAAATCAATACTATTAGATACTCTACAAAAAAATTCTTATTATAAAAACATTTTTAGACGAGACTTGGGGAGAGTGAGCATTCTTATAACATAGTAAATAATGATATTTCAAAAAGTATATATCTATTGTTTCAAACCAAATATAAAAACGTATCGATTTTTTATTTGCCGATTTTTTTTTATTTTACGATAAATAATTTTGAAATACTTAATCATTATTAAATACCGAAAATGTTTTTAAATATTAATTTTCTTTTGTAGTCATATATGATTTGGCAATATTCCCAAATTTGTCTTATTTATTATTTTTGTCCTATTTATTTATTGACGCAGTATGTTGGGTGCACATTTTTGTTGTCCATTAATGCTTGCCATTTATTCCATAACAGATGAAAAATGGAATAAAATTAGTTTGTCATCTATTGCTTATAGGTGTTAATTTACTTCATTCTCAATTTGTTCTTTTTTACTCATACTTCTTGCTATTTATATATTTATACAAAAAAAGATTTATTTTTTTTCCTGAAAATAGAATGGTAAAATCCGTTTCATTTAATTAGTTGATATCTAAACTAATTAATTCTTAATTTAGCATAAATTGCATGTTCGAGGAGTTCGATGTGTATGCATATGTAGTACAATTTGAAGTAGCTATGCATGTTCTCAAACTATGATTTTTTTTTTCTTCTTTTTCTTTAAATTTTCGAACCATTAATTAATTATGTTTTCTTTGCTTTGCGAACTATCACCCTAAACTTGCATAAAAATGTACACTATAAAAAAAAGTCTAAAGCTAACACTACCTTAGATCAAAACATTCAATAATTTTTGTTTTTTTAAATCCTATTGCCTTTGATGTGATCTTCAGAGAAAATGTATGCATGTGTCATTCTCCTGATGATGATGTGCATAATTATATATCCCATGCATGATTCATGGTTATATAGCGCATGGATATATGCATCCTGATGTACATGTGTGATGTGTGTGTATGTTCACATGTGCTCACAGGTGGGTAACCGAGGAGGACCAAATTGTAAATTTCCCAACAGTAAGAATGAAGGGGAGGATGCCCATCCGTGTGAAAAGGAAGAGTTAAAACCCACTACACATGCAACTCTGACTCGGTCCAAGATCCTCTTCTGCGCACGTGTGAACGCAGGATGAGAACAGAAGCGCACGTGGGGTGGTATAGCCCTTTTTGCACAAGAGACCCTGTATATATATATATATATATGTGTGTGTATAATTACTATATCCACTGTAGATCTACAGTTTATAATAAGATAGAAATGTATGGAAACAGCCTTTTCAGAATAGGCATGCAATTTTGGAATATACCTCTCAACTTCACTTTCCTTCTTAGACGCTCTCTAAACTTGTTGTTTTAATTAGTTAAGTAAAAATGTGTTATTATTAGTTATTAATTATTCTAAGTTTATTTGTCAAAAAAATGGTTAAAATTATAAATTGTTCGTAGTCTTTTCAAATTATGTGGCTTTTAGTTGAGGGAGAGTCCCCATACACTTTTTTTTTTTTTTTTACGGAGATAAAAGAGCAATGCTACATATATACCCATTTTAGAAATATATATTTTATATTCATTCATCTAAGAATGAAAGAGTCACTTTCATACAAAAAATGTGGTGTGTAATGTACACCATACAAAAAATGTACACTTAGTATTTTTCATATATATATATATATATATATATATATATATATATATATATATATATATATATATATAAAAGTAGAATTTATATGTTTTTAAAAGTATAAGTATATTCATATTTATAAATTTTTTAACATTAAATTTGTGTTGAAATTTATATTTTTTACTTTATTTTTTTTAAGTTGACTTTATAAAAATACAAATTTAATAATAAAAAATTTAAATAAATTTATATTTTTAAAAATATATAAACTTTATATATATATATATATATATATATATATATATATATATATATATATATATATATAGAGTTGGGCTGGAATGCTATTGATAGCACCCACTCAACTTTGCCACCCATTTTGTAGCTTTGGATCGCATTGAGATTTGTGCAGACTCTTTAATAAAAAAAAGAAAAAACAAAAAGTAAAAATAAAAAATAAAAAATAAAAAGTTTTTCTTTTTAATTAAAGGACTTGCACGAATCTCAATGCGATCCAAGGGCTACAAAATGAATAGCAAAGTTAGATTTGTGCTATCAATAGCAATCCAGCACAACTCTATATATATATATATATATATATATATATATATATATATATATATATATATATAACTTCACAATATCCAAGAAGAGTATTAAAATTGATGAGGACAGTGTTTAGTCAAGAAAGGGGTCTGAAGTTTGACCAGTTAAAGCTGGTTTTTGGGAAGTGTGGACTTTGGAGTAGAGGAGGAGGCTGGGTGAATGAAGAGCCTAGAGAGAAGCCAACAAAAGCTACGTACGGCTGCAGCTTCATAGGGAAGCCCGATGTCACGGATTTAAACAAAATAGTTTGTAAAATGGGTATATATAAATATATATTTTTTGAGAAGTGTATATTTTATACCACACTTTATTTTGGAATGAGATAAATTCTATTCGTCACTCGATGTGACGAATAGAATAATACTCACTTCAGAATAAGATGAGGTGTAGGATGTATATTCCTAAAGGGGTGTACATCTAGCATCCCTCTTGTAAAATCTATACAATACTTATTTTTCTGTGCAAAATAAGTACAACTATTTCTTTCTTCATAATTTGTATACACAAGCAAAAATAAAATAAAAAATAATTATAAAAATATGATAGAAAAAATAAAAAATACAGACTTATGTATAAAAATTATTTATAAAAAAAAATAAAATTTCACTATTTAAAAGAGAAAATATGAAATTACTCAAGAGTATATTGATCGCATGATCATGCTAGGACAAAAAAAATAAAAAATAAATATTCTTTAATAAGATTTTTTTTATCTTCATTCCCTCCATTGCATCTACTTCTTATCAGAAGCATCTAATTATTTTTTAAAAAATATTTTTAAAAAATTTATCGCACCACAAAGTTATTAGTAAAATAGAAGTAAAAATTCAAATATAATTACCAATTTTGAAGCAGATCTAACATGCCCTAAAACTAAGATTTAAAAAATAATATAAAATATATTACTTGAAAATAAAAAGTACAAATAAATTTGTCAGAATTAGAAATGGAGATAACAAATTTGTATAGACTACTGGCCACCTAGCTAGCTAATGGCTTTGTAGCACAAAAATACAAGCCATGAATGCTACAAGCTCTCAAAAAACAATACTTATTGTTATTTCTAGAAACTCTAATAAAAGACTTTTGACCTCTTAATTAGTATCTGTATCTGCGGCTTTGAAATTCGAAGAGATGCGCCTAAAAGATTTAGGCACAACTTCCATTGGTGATCTTCTTTGAAATTTAAGTGATTGTAGAGAAAAAACAATCTTCTTTAAAATTTAACTGGTTGTAAAGAAAAAATTAACAGAAAAATTAGGAAAAAAATTTATACAGTGACACCAAGCTCTCGCTTCTTGCATCTGCTCCTTGACTCCGTAGAAATTGTTGCCATAACAATACATATCACACTAATAATAAAAAATATATGTATATTAGTTATTAGCTAGAGGTGTGGCTTTTCTATGATGTTTAATCATCAAATATGAGAAATAAGGGGTGAGGGTTCAGCTTAGAGTTTTGTGGAGTTGTATGTATTTACTATTTTTATTGTAGGTTGTGAGAGTCGTGTTTATGTGTGTTGATGTCAAATATATAAACAGATATAGAAAAAATATATATATTATCTATGCGTTCTATTATTAAATGAGTATTTTATATTTTATAATTTTGAAATTTAATAACTTATTTTAGATTTTTAATATTCAAAAAAATGATTAGACAAGTGATAAAATCTGGGTCATGGAGAGTGTAGAGAGTAAAATTTGCACCTATGTTGATTTAGCATTGCTCATGGGGAAATGACCTCATGATGGAGATTATAAATCATTGAAGATTTTTTGTATTGATAATGAAAACTCCATAGCCATTTGACACCCCCTTGTCCTAGCTATTTTTTTTGTTCGATTACACATATGACCTTAATAACATCTGGACCCTCATCAAGTGAGTGAGAAAAGGAATAAGAGCTTTACTGAAACCATCCCCATAATGAGGTCATCAAATTCATCATTGAACATAGAGAAAAATATATATAATTTATGTGAACTATATACTATTTTAAATTAATTGACTGTTTAATCTAATTTTTTAAAAAATTTAATATTATTATATAATTTTTTATTATGTTTGATTCGAGTCGGTCAATAATATTTTAATTTTAATTTTTGAATTCGTCATTTATTTTTAATAGATTTAATTAATATACTTCATATAATTTTCACAATTATAAATTTATTAAAATACGTTATTCAAAATGATTCATATTTTAAATAATTTCTATATACAAATTAATAGATTGTTAAGTAAAATAAAAAATTTGAAAAAACGAACGACTGACTCAAAATGATTCATATTTTAGATAATTTCTACATAAGATACCTAAATCTCAAACAATAATAGATGATAGATTTAACGATCTCATGGCAAGAATGGTCCTGTAAACTTTTCTTCTTGCCAGGATAGGACTCAAAATCCCTCTGATTTAGACCATTACTTTCAAGGAGTTTTCTTCTCAAGTGGCGCTTTTTTAAAGTAATATCACATACCAAGTGTGGAGGGATCTTGGAGTAAGAGAATTATGGATTTAAGGGAAATGATAAGATCTTCCAAAAGCCATTTCGACATCAATGAAATCCTATGCTAAATAAGAACCACAAAATTTATTGAGGTCCATTAGTCAAAAGCTTATTACTAACGCAGAATGAGTGCGTGTACACAAAATATGTGACATAGATGGCATTTGAGAATTTGAGCTGTGAGGATATGAACACTATGCATTCGGATAATTGAAAATTCATTGAGGTTGTTTTTGGATGTCAGAATTATAAGACTAGTGTTTATGTATTATATATTGATCTTTTCTTGCTCGAGCAGTTAACTAGTACTCTTCTCGCTGAGCAATACATCCTTACTATTCATGTGTTATGGGAAATTTCGTTTGCGAACGCGCAGGGGCCTATTTGGATGCTTAAGTATATTATTCAATATTTTTCTTTTTTCATTTTCTTAGTGGTTTTACAGTGATTGGTAAATGAGAATGTCTACAAAAACAAAACATATAAGAACTTTAAATTATACCATATGTAAAATGAAATATTTTACATGATTCTTACGTTAAACTGAAAGCAAAAGTTTTGAATCACAACCATACAAAATATATATATATATATATATATATGGAGCGCAAATTTATCATTGAATGACTTGTTCAGACATCCAAATAAACTTTTAAGCAACAAGGAATTGATTGGTTACATATAAAAAGGCAACTAGTGAAGAAATTTACATCTTAGAATGAATGAGATGTACATCATATATATGATTTCGGATGTACGGATAGTATTGTTCACAAAGAAAAATACTTCTTGTACACTTAAAGTCGGGTGTACATCTTACATTCCATCTATCTGAAATGAATAAATTTTACTGGTCACTTCGAAGTGACCAGTAAATAAGTTTATACCCTAGGATTGGTGAGATATACATTGTACATCCGATTTCGGATGTACAGATAGCATTGCTCTTCCACAAGAACAGGTCCATAGAAAAATTTCACCTAATGTTGGCCCAGATGACCTAACAACAGTCCCTTACCACACGAACCTGACTGAGACCCTACACCAACTGTGGCAACACAAAATGTCCTTCTCACCGCTTTAGTGCACAATGCAGAGTTATGAAAGAGACCCACCCACTCCTTTCCATAAAGGGTGGGGGAGAGTTGAGATCAGTAATAGCAGAGATCATTGTTGAGTGGGTTTGGACCCCTACCTATCCACACACTTGATCTCAACCAAGTAGAGACATACACTTTTTGCCACGAGTAAAATGTATGCACATATATCCCCTCTACTATTCCGATATGGGAACTCATTCTTTTGAACTCGAAAAAAGAATATAATAATTCTTACATAATGACTATTTTACCTTTCTATCTTTAAGTGATTTAGTTACTTCAGTTTACTTCAAGTATGATTATACATACATTGTTTTACTACAAAAGTCTGATTTTCCGGAAGTTCAGAGACTAAAGTATAGCGTGCAGAAACTAAACTGATGTATTGGGATAGTACATGGATCATTCATATATATATTTGAGTCCTTTTTGATCTAGTGGTGGGCTGCAGTAATAGGTGCTCTAATGGTCCACACCCACACCCTCCATCTTCCTCTTTTCGTGAATGGTCCTCTATATGTTGTGTCTCTTGAAGTTTCTTTCCCCCCACCCTTTTTACATAAGGTATCTTCCTGTTAAGGAAACTATGCTCTGTTATATGTTGTCTCTGGAAGTTTTTTTTTTTTTTTTTTTTTTTCCCTTTTTTATATAAGGTATCTTCCTGTTTGGGAAACTATGCTAGGTTTTACATAGATCAGAAGCAAAGAAAAAAAAAGAAAAAAAGAAAAAAAAAGAAAAGAAAGGTAAAAGAGGAGACGAGAGGGTCCAGTTGATGCTCCCCCAATTGGAAGTGTACCTTGCACAATAGGGCACTTGCGTGAGGAGAAGGTTAGGCCACCTCTAGGGCATTAAAAGAAAAGGTGTTAGATGAAGAGCCACCTCTAGAGAGGAGAAGGTTTGTTGAGGGTCTATTTATTTATTATTATGAGGACATAATTTTGCCCTGCCCCAGTGTCCAGAGTAGGTTGTGAAATGTTCTCCTAGGAATATATGGTGAGAAGAGTTGGTTTCAAACAGAAAATTATAAATTAACAACAAATAAGGCATTTTTGTTTCGAAATAGTACAAATCAATGAAACCAATGCATCCAAACTCTAGCTTGTCCCACTTAATAATGCATATGATAAGGGGCCTCCTTTTTTGTTAACAATAATAATAAGCATGATAATAAATAGCTAGCCCTGAAGCAAATTTAGCCTCGAAATCTTTAGTCACTCTCTACGTGATCAAATGTAATAATATAAGGCAATCAAGCAGGAAAAAGAGAAAAAAAGGACCAGAAACTAACATCATCAAAGTAAATATATAAGGCAGAGACACATTAATCATTTACTCCAATTAAATTTTTTTGTATCACAAATCGGATCTAAGTTTGTACCACACACAAACAAATTCTCTGGTAGATTCTATTCTATGTGATTAAGCCCGAGGAACGTACTAGTAGATGTGATATGCTACCAGCAGTACAATGTATTACAAGGCAATCAATTCTGCTAACCGCACATCAACTGGGACGCAAGAGAGAAGAAAAAAAAACCAAAAACAATATCGACGGCCGAAGGCAGAAGCATGAAACTAGAGAGAGATCAACAAAAGTCCGTAAAAGTCAAAACTTAAGTAAGAGAACTCATAGACTCAACTGATGTGCATATTAAGTCCACATATATTTGATACTATTCAGAATATCAGCTAAATAAACATGAAGAATGAAATCTCAAGGTTCAACATTAATATTTAAACATTTAATTCTAATAAGATTTTGAGATTAATACATTCCTAGAGCAAAAAGCTCAAACAGTATGCAATAGACAGTCTGTTATATATATGTTACCGCCTATTTCTTCGGGTGTTGAATGTATTTTCACGAAATAAGGGGGAAGAAAAACATGACTTCACATCAAGACTTGCTAGTCTTTAATGGGAAAGGCTACAGTATCTATCTTGAAAAAGGATGATAAAAAAAAGTACATGTTACTGGAGTGCTTAATAGTAGCAGCCCAAGCAAGCCAAAAGTGCATGCCGGATTTACATGGCCTCAGAAACAGAGTCTACTCACCTTCACTTCTAGCAGTAATGTGCCAAATGAATGAAAAGTAGATAAATCAATTCCATGAGCGGCCGCCACCAAAACCCCTTCCCCGATCACGAAAACCTCCATGACCTGTCCAAAAGTAATTATTCAGAACGGTCCCTAATGTAATATATAGAATTGGAAAACTAATCTGGATCAATTCTTAGTGTGAAGAACAATCAAAATTCATGACCAAATCACACCTCATAGTCCATCAGTCACTTAAAATCTACTGTTGCTCACACAAATTATGGTTACTACAAAATTTCTCTTCGACATTAATTATATTAGACAGGACCCTAAAGATCGAAATAATATCAGCAACCAAATTAATTAGATGGTCAGGATAGAGACCAAATAAACATTCACTAGCAGCTAGAAAAGATGCACTCTTCCATTGCTGACCAGTGTATTGCCAAGTGGTTACCTCTCTCCCTTGTGAGAGGTCTTTAAGTTTAATTTGCTGTTATGGGGATCTTCCTTGTTCCCCAACACCATATGTTGGTATTTTAAAAAGGTCAAAAAAAAATTAAATAATAAGAGAGGCACAAGCAAGCAGCCAAATGCTATTGCATGTACAATGGAAGCAAGGAATGTTAAAAAACAAGAATATATAAGAGGGAATAGAATACAAACCTGAAGAGGGAGGTGGGGGACCGCGACCCATCGCAGCCAGTTCAGGACTTACTTTTTGCCCTGCTTCTTCTAGTATATTGATTAGATCCTTGGCGAATCTCGCATTAGCTGCGGTGAAGAAGGTATATGCCGTTCCTTTGGCTCCTGCTCTCCCAGTACGACCAATACGATGAACATAGTCCTCCAAAGAACCCGGAAAATCGTAGTTGATCACATATTTCACGTCTTTCACATCTATTTTAGAAAAAAGAACAGCAGTTAAGGCAATTTAATAAACTTCCTGATGTAGTGCCTATTTGGCATGGATTCTTGATCATCTTCTACGTTCATGAATGTAAGAGTTCCCAGAAACAATGCATCGAGCTAACGAGTAATCTGGAACTTTTGCTTTAGTGTGAAGCCGAAATGAGCTTTTTTGGCCCAAAAACAAAAGCTCCAGCTTGTAGCTTTTGACGCAGCAAGAAGCTGGGTAAGGGATTTTATAGAAAAGCTATATGTGATTCTTCAAACAGTTATCCAAACAGCAGTTCTCTATAAGAACCAGCTGTCCCAAACAGGCCTTAAGGGCATTAACAAGATGTCATCCGTGAACATACCCAAACCACGAGCAGCAACATCAGTAGCCGTCATAATAGGACTTTTCCCAGATTTAAACTCGGAGAGAACCCAGTCTCTTTCCGCTTGGCTCTTATCCCCATGGATAGATAAAGCAGGCCAACCATCTGTCCTCAACTGTCTTGTGATTTGGTCGCATCCTTTCTTGGTGTCCATGAAAATCAATATCCGGCTACCATCCATTATATCTTCCAATAACTTGACCAATCTGGAAAGAATAATGGAAAAATATTATAATATCACATATAGAAATATGCTCCTTTAGCAAAATCGTTGATATAAGGGACTCCTACTTGTTATATTTCTGACTCTCTGATACAATCTCTACACGCTGATGAATAGCATGATTAGCTTTCAAGTCTATAGAACCAATAATCACCTGTGCCACAAGTCAGGAGCCGATCGGGTCAGATGTGGAAAAGATGATATAATGCAACGAACCCACCTGCAAAGCCTTGCTTGGCCACGATATATTTACCTTGTATGGATTGTAGAGGAACTGCCTTGCAAGCTGTTCGACTTCCTTTGGCCAAGTAGCACTCCAGTAGAGAGTTTGACGATCAGGGCGGATCTATAAAGCAGTGAACAATTAAAAACAGCTGTAAGCAATTTTCCTATAATAAAGCCAGAAGATAAGTAGTAAATCTCTAAAATGTAACAATTGTAACAATTGAAGAATAAATTATCCAACCTGTTTTTACAGGTAATAACTTAATGGTGTGAATATAAAAGCCAATAATAAGTGAAGAGGTAATGCAAGTTCAACTCATTAGAATTTAGAGCAACCATTCTGTCCAAAAGCACTGAGAAGATAGAACTGTCTGCATAGTCTCCCTCCCACAACCCCATTTTAGGGGAATCATGACTGGGAAATGACCTTTTACTGGTTTAGATAAAATAATGTTACTCCATAAGAAGGGAGCATAACATTAATCATTAAGAAGACAAACTGCATCATCGAAAAACATGTATGGATACTCTGTAGCTGACCTCAATAGAGGATACTTGTGAGGTGTTGCTAGAGTAAAAAAGCCATGACAAATAGCATCTCCACAGTCCTCAATTTACAAATATTTTGTCATGAAATATATCCTAAGAACAACTGCAGAAGTGGGAGGTAAACTTTGTGCACCTGAGAAACAATTTTCCTGATCTGAGGTTCAAACCCCATGTCTAGCATACGATCTGCCTCATCCAGAACAAGATATGTAACCCTTCTTAAGTTTGTATGATGAGACTCTAACATATCGATCAATCGCCCGGGTGTAGCTATTACGACTTCAACACCTGATACAAAAGCATTATAACAAAAAAGAATATCAACATTAAGTTTTTCTAGTTTAGCACAATATTGCCATGCCAATATTTTACCAGACAAGTCTAATCCTTACCATTAAATTCATTCATTTTACCCTCTTTATCTCACTAAAAATCAGGGATATGAAGCATGGAAAACCACACCCTGATAAAGAAAAGAAAAACTAAGGGTGTATTGGGGATCATTATTGTCCTTTCTCTTTTTTAAGGTCGCCATTTTGTTTCATATTAAGACATGGCTGGCATCAACAATTGCCATAATGGGCCCTAATTAATTCAAATGAAACAGCAAATAGAGTGAAATATTCAACAAGAAATTAGCACCTTTCTGGAGATCACGAACTTGAGGTCCCTTTGGAACACCACCATATATACAAGTGCTTTTAATCTTTGAAGATGCCCCGAATTTGGTTGCCTCCTGTTGTATCTGGACAGCAAGTTCACGGGTTGGGGCCAATACCAAGACAATTGGACCATCACCAGGTGCTTAAGAGACAACAAGATGAAGAATTTAGAAAGTAATCACAAAGTAATCAAATTTGATTGGTGTCTGACATGGAAAGGCAACAAGTTTGTACCTAAAAATGGCTGAGCATTAACATGAACGATAGCAGGTAGGAGATATGCAAGTGTTTTTCCTGATCCTGTTTCAGCGATGCCAATAAGATCACGACCTTTCAATGCCATTGGCCAGCCTTGTGCTTGAATAGGAGTAGGCTCAACAAAACCAGCTCTTGAGATTTCCTGCATAACATAATCTACAAAATGAAAGGTAAAATTGTTATGCTATCCCCTAGTGCAGAACAGAAACATCTCTCCCAGAATGTAGTGATGAGTGTGACAAAAGTAGAACCGAGTTTGCATTAAAAGCAAGAGTTTGGCATTAGAAAGCTAAAAAGAGAACACAACCCATCAACATTTGATGAAAATTATAGCTAACAAGCACAACTTATGTTAGTCATTCATCAGAGAGAGAGACGGAGAACTCAAATACTATCAGCCGATGAAAGAGAAAGCACGGCTGAAAAGTAAAGAAAATATTGCATTGTATGAGATAAATACAAAATAGTTCGAACAGCACTACACAATGTAACAGCAGAGTGGAAAAAAAATTCTCTTTCATGGCAAAAAAGCAAACAGAGAAACCGAACTACCCTTCCATGGAAGTGGAATTATCTTCCCTCTTGTGTACAATCTACTTAAGCAATCTGCAACCACTGCTCTTGACATTCCTCCAAGTATAGACTCTACAATAAGTGAAAGATGATACCTTTAATTGAGGATCTGCTTTTGATATATCACTTCCAAACATACTTCACTTTATTTCTTCAACACTTCATTGACCAAAAATTTCCTTTTCATTTTGTGAAATTACTAGCGGGATAAAGAGCATCCAACCGCCTCTTAGAATATCTTCTATAAAGAGCCAATTATAAAGAATCTGTTCCCTCGCGCTCTTATTAATTGGATATCAATAATGGAGTCTTTCTAAAATTCAAAGATGGAGAAGGTTGTGCTGTCCAATTTACCTCCTTTGATACTTTTGCTAAAAAACTAGAAAAGTGATTTATATTATTTGATAGTTTGCCCCAGCAAAAAGTAATCGTATCGCACCATCCGTGGACGATTGGAACTACAATTACCATATCTCTGCCGCATCACTAATAGTTCAACGTTTTCCATTAAAGATTGTTCAAACATAATTAAATATTGTTGAGTCGCCCATTCTGATTCTTTTCACCTTAATTGCATTCTCCATTTTCGGAACCACAAAATCCAATTCACTAAGTAAAATCGCAACACCGTTGCTACTTAGGTCGAGCTACAAGTGAGGCGGAGTATACACTAGTCAATTCGTAAGCTCGAGAAAGAATACAGGAAGCGCACTTGTATCATATGTTATACAACAAACTAGAACCCATGAGAGAGAGAGAGAGAGAGAGAGAGAGAGAGAGAGAGAGACCTGGGAAGCCGATATCGCGGAACTCCCTGACCGGCTTGGGCACGTCGCGGCCCTCGATGGTGATCTCCCTCTTGCGGCGGTAGGCCTCCACCTCCGACTCCGTCATCGCCGCCACCGCCGGGGGCTCCACGTAGAAGTTCTTCTCAAATGGCGTCAGCCCGTCCAACTCGGCGGCGGCGCCGCCACCTCCGCCCTCCGCCTCCCTCCTGCTCGAGGACTCGAACCCCCTCCCCCTCCCGCCGCCACCGAATCCCGCATCACTGGAACAAGAAAGGAAAAACCAAATTAAAGCACCAAAAACTCGAAGCATCGTCTCCTTCCCTAGTATAAGGTTAGGATTAAGGTTAGGGTTAGGGTTTTGGGAAAGGGGGGGAGGTCACCTTCTCCGGTCGCGGTAGGAGCCGGGGTCGCCGGCACGGCTATCGTAGCGGCTCATGGTAGGATCGCCTCCGTAGTAATCTCTCTTCGCCCCCACTCAAGTTAGAGAGAGAGAGAGAGAGAGAGAGAGGGGAGGAGCGTAAGGAACTGGGTTTTGAGTATCGGAGAGGTTTCGGTGGAGTTCAAGGGAAGAAGGGGCTAGAGCTCAAAACTTTCTCAAAGGGCTTGAACGCGAAAGTAAATTATAGGGACGACGACGAAGCCCGTTACTTCGTGCTTTTGGACCTGATGAACCAAATGGGCCGGATGAGGGCCCGATTCCACCAATAAATAAGCCCGTTTTGAAAACTGCTGGCCCCACACGTCAGTGATACAGCCGAACAGATAAGCCCAAGCCCCAGCCCCCGCATTGATGATGCCACGTGGACCCGACTAATCGTGGGCCCTACATGTCAGAGCAACAATGAATCCAATGCAACCGTTACACCGAATCCACTCAATATATATATATATATATATATATATATATATATATATATATATATATATATATATATATATATATATAAATATCCCTAAATCCGAAGCCTTTGACTCGAAAGCAATCCCAACCCTCCGCTTCGCGACTCCACTCCGATCACTCACTCTCTCTCTCTCTCCCCACCCCCTTTCTCTTCTCTCAGTTCTCTTTGTGGGATGTCGAGCTCCCATCCATGGAGGCGACATCATCGCCACTCCCACCACCCTCATCACTAGGTCTCCTCCTCTTCCTCGCCTCCTCCCTCTTCTTCCTCCTCATCCTCCTCCTCTCTCTTTACCTCAAGGCTCAGCACAAGAACAACAAGGCCCACGAAGCCCAACGCTGCTCGCACGCTCCCCCGGAGGCGGCGTGCGGAGGAGGGGAAGGGGAGGAGGAGGCGGGCGAGCGGAGGAAGGGGGAGGAGGAGAAGAAGAGGAAGAAGCGGGGGCGGAAGAAGCGGCAGGGAGGAGAGGAGGCGAAGGATGTGTCTGCGGCGGCGGTGGGTTGCCCCTTCCCCTCGTCCTCGTTCGGGAGCGCGATGCAGAGGAGGATCAAGTCGCAGTACGACGAGCTCGTCAAATCCAGCCATGCTAAGGTCTTGACCATCGCTCAGGTTCTCTCTCTCGCGTAACCCTACCCTAACTTGTATGCTCTGTGATGGGATTAGCTATGATTTTGGATAGTTCGAACAAGTTAGGATTAAAACGATTGTAATTTTAACTGGTAGGATTCATGTGGGATTATGTTTTGATGTGAATTGATAGCATGAATTGTTATGTAATTATTCATAGTTTTGATCTTATTTTGTTGTGTTAACGACTAGTGAAATGGTGATCATCCTAGGAAACCTTTCAATTACATCTTCCTGCTGATAAAATGCCAATGCCCGAACAATCTGAATAGAAGATCAAAATGTTAGCGTTGGTTTTAATCCACACGCTTTGTGTGTGTGTCATACGGATAATTCGGTCCAGCAACTCTCTAGAATTTGCCTTACTGCCTTGGAATACTTTTAAAAGTTTTACCTTCAGAATCTTGCCTTGTTAGTATATTTTTTCCAATTTTTGATTAAATTTTTGGTCTTATTGATAGTCATGTAAAGAACTTGATAGAATGTAGAATTGGACACACAAGTTTCATTCGGTTTATTAGTTTCACAACTGGAGTTACATGGTGCTCCAAAAGAACTTAGAAGGTAAATTTGAAGGTCTCATAATTTCGTTTCTATGAAATCTTGTGTGACTAGCTCTAATTGGAAGTGTAGGCAGCGTGTATTAACAAAAATTGGACTTCTTGTTCTACTGGAGTTGTAAAAAATATTGCATATTTTCTACAACGATTTAGACGTAAACCACTTAGAAGAACAATATAGGATACTATTATTCATAGTTGCTGATTGTTTCTCTTATGCAAACATCTAATTCCATCATATGGAGAAGTAACAAAATGCTAATCTCATTGTATTTTCATGTGTGCTGAAATGTTCATGTTTTCTATTACTATTTTTCGTTCAACTCTACTCTTTGTTTCTATTATCTCAATAGAGCCTATAATGATTTTCCTTATTCAGCATTGCGTGCCCCAGCTACTCTACCACCAAAATTTCTCATTTGTTATGTTTTATACATTTCATTCATTGCATTACATAGACTTTTACTTTATTTTGCAGGTTGGTCAGTTTATCAACTGCCTCGTTGAGGCAAGAAATGAATTGCAACACAAGTATGTATTCCCTTTTTTAAGTCTGATCCACTTGCTGGCATTATATAATGTGCTTATTTTATTTTGTAAATTTTAAAAGATAATTTTGATTACAACAGGTCTGAGATCATTCAACGGAGTTTTAAAATAAAGAAGGCATTGTTATTCAAGGCCGATCGGTCTTCATTTGATCGTCTTTGTCAACAGGTTTGCTGTGCTATTTTCAGTCTGTTAGCATGCATTTTCGGTGGTGGAGTACAAAGTTGTTGCCGTTCTCCTCTAACTGCTGTTTGCAATTTTTCGCAGATGTACAAGTTAGAATCAGAACATAAGAGGCTAAAAGAGGATGCTGCAGTCTATAATTTAGTTCAAGAGCAGCTTAAGTTGTCACCTGCATACAAAATGGTACTCATCCTTCTTTATTGCTGAGTGCTTGTTTGGGCGGGCTCTGGAACGGCTTCTTCCACAAAGCAAAAGCTTCTAGATGTTTGACTAATGAAAAAGGAATGAAAATTTTTGTTGCGGTGTGAAGCTAAAACATGCTTTTGTGTCCTGGAAGTAGAAGCGCAATTTGTCACTCTGGCTTCTGCTGCAGGAGAAACTGCTGAGGAGATCTAATGAAAAAGCTATTAATGCTTTTTAAACAGCTGCACTCAAGTAGCACATAAGTTCGATCCAGACGGACTAAAAACAAGCTCTAAATAAATAAACAGAATTAGATTGTTTAATATCTGAATTACTATTTTAATTTTATTATAGATGCTTGAGGTCAGTGCAAGCACGGAGAAAGCTCCGACAAGACGGGCTGCGGAAATTCCTGATATCTCATTCGAAGAGCTACTAGCCCAAGAAAAGAAGGATTCGTTTTGGTTTGTTATTTTGATCTCTCTCGCATCCTAAATTAGGTTTTACTTCAGTAGTATTCCTGTTAAGTGATTTTGCAAACTTATTTCAGGCTAAGAAACGGGAAGCTTAGGTCATTTCCAAGCTAATACGTGGAGCCATCTCAATCACGCGATTCTGCAGTCGAACGCGATTCTGCACGTACAATTTACTAGGTCTTTTTAATCTTTGATTTTCCTTGTACTTTTGTGCTGAGCTGTGCATTCATTGAGTTTTCGTACTAAAACTCGGTTTGTTGAATGCTAATCCAGTGGTAAACTACATCACTCATGAGAAATGATAGTCGACTTCTGGATTCTGAGAGTTTGTAGAATATTATCGAATTTGATTGTTGTTCGCAGGATGTAATCTATTACAAGGAAAGCGAAGCTTGAAACTGAGAATTAAACTGCTACATGGCCAAAGGCCCCTCTTAAATGCAGCCTTGTGCAGTTCACAAGTGTCTCTTGATCACTCAAAATTTGGTGGAATTTATTGTTCAGATGTGCTGGATAAGCTGAGATTGGTGAGTTAAGATGATCATGTCTTTATTCAGGGGTTTATGGCTCCTTCACTACTAAAATGATTAAATGTACAAACATTGTGGGTGTACAATTTGAATTCAAGTGCTCTGGTATGAACCATTCTTGATTCCCTTGTGGTCCATACCTATCAATTAAAGCACCCAATTCACGGGAATTGTGTGCGTGCTGTTACAAACAGAATCAAAATTGAAGCGCAGTAGTACAAGCAAGCAATTTCTCTATCATGCCTTTAAATTTTGAACATTCCCGGGGCGTCGAAAGTGGGCTAAGTGGGCCCCCCCTCCAACTGAGTCGATGTATATGGGCTTTGCTTTAGTGGGCCACTCCCAAACTAAAAAGCTTCTAATTCGGATCGCAATTTATCGGGTCGGATCCTGTGACCTGGTCGAGACCACCAACCGATTTGCATTCCTCGATTCCCGCTTTTGGTTGTACGCGGTGCATGCAATTATTCCTCTGCTCTCGTTTGAAACGCGCGAGCGGGTGCACACCAGCTGTTATGCACACAACAGCAAAACAGCCTAGTCTATATTACGTGTCAGCTTGTTATTGGTTGTTGGGCGGCAAATGAATGTACTGTTTGTGGACCGGACCCCACATCGACAAAGTGCCTCGACGGTCTACAGAGCATATTCCTCCGATCCGCAAGCCGGAATTTTTGCAGAAAGGTCCCTCAGTTCTTCAATTTTCCAAACAATCGAGTTTTAAAATCACAAGAAGCCATAGAAAACTAAATTAGTATGGTAAAATAATATTATTAGGCGATATCTAAGTAGGTAAAAATGTATGTGATTATTTAGTACTCATATATTTTAAAGATGGGGTGTATCAGTGTATGGGTAATTAATGAATGTGCACCAGATCGAACGTGCGGCGGATCTTAATCCGATCGCTCCGCTTCGACTTAAAAAAAAGAAAAAAAAAGAGAAAAAAAAAAAAGAAGAGGCGTGTAAAACCCTACTGGTGCTCACGCAATTTCCCATTGTGTTATATATAAACACAACAAACCCCACTTTCTGTCCCCTCGTTCCTCCACCTCCTCTCTCTCTCTCTCTCTCTCTCTCTCGTAATCGCCTCGCTCTCTAGGGTTTCTCTCCCTCGCCGTACCCTCTCTGATCCACAAGGCGAAGAAGAGGAAGCAGCGGCGGCGGCGGAGGAAGAGGAGAAGAAGAAGAAGAAGAAGAAGAAGCCATGAGCAACAACAAGCAGCAGAACACCCTCAACCTCAACGATCTCGGCTCCGCCCTCCCCGCCGTCGCCGCAGGTTCTCTCTCTCTCTACATCCCTCTCTTTAGGGTTTTCGCTTTGTGTCGTTAGATCTTGTAATCGATGTTTGTGTCCTTTGTTTTGATGCGTGGACGTGTGTGTGACGTCTAGGGTTAAGCGCGGAGGACCGAGCGGGGCTCGTCAATGCCCTAAAGGTGGTGTTTGATCTCTGTATTTGGTGATTTTTGACTTTTGTTTGTGATCTAGATCTTGTTTATCCTTGTATTGGTCTGAAAGATTTGGGGTTTCTACTGAGAAGGAGCTTTTTGCTTCTGCAGAATAAGCTGCAGAGCTTGGCTGTGGAACACAAAGATGTGCTCGAGACGCTCCCGCCGAATGTGAGGAAGCGCGTCGAGGTGCTGAGGGAAATCCAGGTTTGGTCTTTATTCCTTGTCCTAATCCTAATAATGATCTATTTGGCCTTGTTTTGTGGGGTGTCGTTAGGGTTTTGCATGTCCTGCTTTTTGTTTGGGGGTTAAGTTCTCAGTTTTCATTCTTGTTTGAGTTTCAATCCAGAGTTCTTTCCTGTTAATTTCCGTTGGTTGTAATTCCTATTACTTTTATAATAATAGTTGGTCAAAGTAGCTAATGCGATTGTATCAAAGTGAGCAACTGTGACTCTTCGCCTCCCAGGGGTTCACCCATTCTAGAACTCCTCTACCTCTAGCACGGTTAACCTTTTTAACCTATTGGGCCTTGCCACCACCCAACATGCTATAATCGGGTTAAATCAGTCCTATTATATCTTATATATTGAACTATTCCAAATCTTGGGGTGTCACGGCAATAATTTACTAAAATTTCAGTGAACAATGGAAATTTCTATGATAATAAGCGCTTATTGTTTGTGGAATTTACGCTTAGTGTTTTGCGATTCTAGTATGTATTTTTGCTGAACACCAGATTCGTGTAGCTCTCCATTAACATGCTGTTTAAATGAGATGAAAGTGCTATTTTGGAAAGTTGGCATGTGCAGCTCATGCTTAATTGGGTGTGTCTTGCAAAGTGTTTGTTGTATGTGATTAGAGCTTCTGATGTTTGTTTAATGATTAGAAATTTGTATCAGCTAGAACTTTTGGGAATTGGGGATGCTTAATATGTGATGGTGTTGCTACACGTATTTTCCTGTAGTGTAGGTTTGGAACTTTTTCTCCTCTTGTAATTTCAACATCCTCGTGTTTTCTCAGTACATACTTGGTTAGGTTTGTTTAGTTTTTTTAAGTTGTGGCACGGTGACACTTTTCCTTAATTCTACAAGTTGAAACTTTGTGTGTTATTGTGGTATTGTAGTCCCCATATAGTAAAAGGAGATGTGGTAATATGGCATGGAGTAAATGCATTTGTGACATGATGTACAGGCAATGTGAAGTGTACGAAGCTTGCGTCTCTCTTCCACATTGAACTGGTTTCCTTATTCATTGGGTGTCATAGCTAACTGATTTCGTAGTATGAGACTCTAATGGAAAGAAGCTTCTACTCCCATGTCTCAAATTTGAGCAACTTAATGTGGACAGTTTTTGTCGAGCCTTTTGTCAGCTTACAGCCTTACTCAACAAAGATCAATTCAAAAAAGCTATTTGATAGATTAAAAGGACTGTCCCTTAGTGAAGTCTGCTTGTACTTTGCTTGTTTACTTGATAGGCATGCCGCATATGATAATGAGCATAAGATGATAACCATTCCTTTGAATAGTCACATTCATAATCTGAACGATTTTCTCTCTACCACAGCTTTGGCATAGATGTAATAGATTTTGCTTGTCTACTCGAAAGTACTAAAAGTCCTACTTGCGAACTGATCAAAAATTACTTTATGGTTCTAGAGCCAACATGATGAGTTTGAGGCAAAATTTTTCGAGGAGAGAGCTGCTCTTGAAGCTAAATATCAGAAGCTTTATGAGCCGCTATACACCAAGGTACTTTTTCTAATGTTGTATGGTAAAGACTTTCTTTATCTCTTCTGTGCTTCATTACCATGTGCAAACAAGACATTCAAGGAATAATTATTGTTCTAATTGACATCACTTGGGTGACAAGGTGCCAGTTTCCTATTGCCATTCTAGATTTTGCCACAAGTATTATTTTGATTTCCTACTGAAAATTTTGCAGAGATACGATATTGTGAATGGAATAGTGGAAGTCAACGGTATTACAAATGAAACAGCAGAGGAAGCCACTGTTGATGGTGAAAAGACCGAAGGTTTTTAAAGGAACTTGGTAGATAGAATCTCCCCCCTTTCTCTTTCTGCATTATTTAATTCTTTATTTTGCTCTATTGATTCAGAAAAAGGTGTTCCTGGTTTTTGGCTCAATGCTATGAAAATGAATGAAGTGCTGACTGAAGAGGTAATAAGAAAGTAAACAACTTTTCTTTTATCAATTTTTTTTTTTCTTATTAGCATCTTTTAATGAAATTTTTCCTCATGTAGATTCAAGAGCGTGATGAGGACGCCCTCAAGTATCTCAAAGACATCAAGTGGTGCAGAATTGATAATCCCAAGGGTTTCAAGCTTGATTTCTTCTTTGATGACAACCCTTATTTCAAAAATTCAGTCTTGACAAAAACATATCACATGATAGATGATGATGAACCAATCTTAGAGAAAGCAATAGGGTAAATTATATCCTTTATTGTATATTAGTTATAATTTTTTCCTTATTGGTACTTTATATCTCTTAATCTTACATATTTAGTCATGACACTTTTATTGTAGGACTGAGATAGAGTGGTATCCAGGGAAGTGCTTGACCCAGAAGATTTTGAAAAGGAAACCAAAAAAGGGTTCGAAGAACGCCAAGCCCGTCACTAAAACTGAAACTTGTGAGAGCTTTTTTAACTTTTTCAATCCTCCACAAGTCCCTGAGGATGATGAGGATATCGATGAAGAGACTGTAAGTTAACAATGACTTGCTTATTAGTAAAAAAAAAATGTTTGAGAAAAATAAGAATATATATATTTATAAGGCTCATCTTTTGCTAATGGACCAGGCTGAGGAACTGCAGAATCAAATGGAGCAAGATTATGATATTGGGTAAGCGATTTATTCATAGTTTCTGTTGTTCCACTAGCTTTCTACAATTTTTTTTTTTTTTTTTTTTGTAATGTATATATTTTTGAACCCTGGTTTCTTAAAAAGCCTCTAGCCTAGGAGCATAGAAAATAAGAAGTATGTAGCTTTTGCTGTCGTGGGAATAAAAAAAGAGCTTTTAGGTTCAAAAAGCAGAAACTTTAATTTAAAACTCGTTTGCTTCTGCGACGTTGGGAGAGATTATAATTAGAAAGCTGTTAGACTTTCTTCAAGTAAGTTTGCTTAAATACAACTTTTGCAGAAGTTCTAGCAGTGTAAGCATTTTTTTTTCTCTCTCTTCCATGCAGATCCACTATTAGAGATAAAATTATACCTCATGCGGTCTCGTGGTTTACTGGCGAGGCTGTTCAATCGGATGATTTTGAGGGCTTAGAAGATGATGATGATGAAGAGGATGAAGACGAGGAAGATGAGGATGAAGAAGAAGACGAGGAGAATGACGATGATGACGACGATGCAGATGAAGAAGAGGAGGGAAAGATCAATAAGAAGGTAAAAATTCCATGTTCATCATAATTGTGTCCGATTTTCAGTTTAGAAACTACCAAAATATGTTCTGGCTTCTGATGCTAATTTACCTTTTCGGATTGTCCCAAGCAGTTGGCCAGCGGGCAAAAGGTGCGGTTTCTATTCTTACAACCTGTCTGTATCCACACAACACACGCGCGCGCGCACACACAAAGCAAATCATTTCATATAATTTTTGATAAATTTCTAAGTTGCTCTGATTTTGGACTGCAGAAGAGTGGATTGGAAGGTCAAGAGAGGCCAGCTGAGTGCAAGCAACAGTAATTAAATGGAGAACGGAAGGAAGCGTTTTCAGATTAGTTTGGTTTGGAAAAACTGTTTCTTGGTGTTGCTGAGTATAGTGATTCCCTTGCTTATAATTTCTGTTGGGGACTGAGAGCTGCTATTTTTGGTATCTTTAAATCATTTGGTATTACCGGTGGTCAATCATTTTTTACCCCATTGTTTGTGGGTACGGGAGGGTGCTTGTTATGCTGGAGTCATTTTCGTTCTCAATAGTTTGACTGTCCTCATCTTAGCTACTAGTGTATGCAAATGATATATATTATATATTCTTAATTTTATATAGCGGGGAATTAATTTTTTTAAAGCTTTTATATTCTTCTATATATATATATATAGAGAGAGAGAGAGAGAGAGAGAGAGAGAGAGAGAGAGAGTAGAGTTTATATGTTTTTAAAAGTACAAGATAATTTATATATGTAAATTTTTATTATTGAATTTGTATTAAGATTAGTGTTTTTATAAAGTCAACTAAAAAGAGAAAGATAAAATAAAAAATATAAATTTAATAGTAAAAAATTTGTATGTATGAATTATTGTGTTTTTTGAAGTATATAAGTTTTACTATATATACATATATTTACTTTCTATCTAGAGTATAAAGAATATGTGAAGTAGTGCTGGTCAGATTTTGCACATGTTAAAGGAAAAAAAAGTTAACTGTACATTTCAAATAGAGTGTACATCTCTTTTAAAATGTAAACATTCCTTTTAAATTCCTAATGGGTTCATCATTATAGTCTGGTGTCCCCTCCTGTACTTATATTAGAACAGTAGAACTCTCTATCTGCGTTTTCTTTCATTTCTTCAAACAATGGAAAAGAATGTGCTCAATACTGTCTTAGTTATAAATTTCTCTGATTAAGATTAAACTCTTCTTCCAATCCCTCATTTGCCGATAGAGATCTTCGAGAACTGCATACACATCCTCTCCGCCAGGCGGCGACGCATCTCCCGCCGAGAAAACACACACCTTGTTCTTCAACTCAATCCAGCTCTGTCCCGGGCTCTTCTTCAAACCCTTCTCCTTGGTCTTCACTCGCACCCTCTTCGCCTGCTCCCACATCCCACAAGCTGCATATATATTCGAAAGCATCATATAATTCCCCGTACTATCTTCTTCTTCTTCGATCCACAACCTCTTCATGGCATCTTCGGCAATCGCAGCATTCCCGTATATTCTACAAGAGTTAAGAAGCGCTCCCCAGACGGAAACACTGGGCTTCATTGCCATCTTCTCTATCAGCACAATTGCTTCTTTTAGCAGGCCGGCACGCCCAAGAAGGTCCACCATGCATGTGTAATGTTCAATTCCGGGCGAGACTTTATATTTGTTAAGCATTTGATCAAACACCTTACGACCATCCGATACTCGCCCAGCATGGCTACATGCAGAAAGAACCGCCACGAAAGTAATATTATCTGGCTCAACACCGGCCCCAACCATATCGTTAAGGGTATCGAGAGCTTCGTCACAAAGACCATGCATTCCATAACCAGCAGCCACAGTGTTCCAAGATATCAAATCCCTTTTCCTCATTCCAACGAACATCAACCGCACGCTACGAAGGTTCCCGCTCTTCGAATACACATTGAGAAGTCCATTTGCTATCAACAAATTATGAACCATTGATCCTCTAATGGCGTGTCCATGAACCTCTCGGCCCAACCTCAATGCCGACAACTCTGCGCACGAAGATAGAACAGTAGCAAGGGTAACCGAATTGGGCACGACCCGACATTGCTGCATCTTCCGGAAGAGGTCCAGCGACTGCTCAATCATGCCGCTCGATGCAAACCCACCGATCACTGCGCTCCAACTCACCACATTGGGCGCCAACTCCCTGGTTTGATCCATCTGTAGAAAGATGCCGTAAGCTTCATTGCATAAACCAGCTGCCGCATAGCTCGATATCAACGAATTCCAAGCTACTAAATCTCTAGAGCTCGTATCCAGAAACAACCGCTCGGCGTCCTCTCTGCTTCCGAGCTTACCGTACATGCATATAAGCGAGTTGTTCACAAAGGAATAAGCTTCGAAGCTGTTTCGGACCGCGTAGCCGTGGATTTCTCTACCTTTATGCAACAACGCGCCGTCAACATACGGGCAAACGGAGAGCGCCACGGCGAGGGACTCCGGAGTGCCTCTGCATCCTTTGGCCCTCATTTTGTCGAACAGGTTGACGACATCGCCGTGGCGCCGGCACTTGGCGTGCGCCGATAGGAGTGCCGTCCACGTGACGGCGTCGGGCGCGGGGCCTGCCTCCTCCATCCGCGCAAAGACCTCGCGCGCGCGCTCCAGATCGAGACTCGAGGAGTACCCGGAGAGGAGGGCGTTCCAAGAGAACACGCTTCGGTGCGGCATATCGTCGAACACCTTACGGGCGGTTTCCACGAGACCCAGGCGGGCGTACATGACGACGAGCTCGTTGGCGACGTGGAGGCGGCGGTGGAGGCCCATGGCGACGGCGTGGGCGTGGACGGGGAAGCAGGCGCGGGGAGCGCGGGCGCCGGAGCAGGCTCGGAGGGCGAGGGGTAGGGTGAAGTGGTCGGGGAGGGCGCCGAGGGAGCGCATGCGGAGGTAAAGGGCGATCGCCGCGGTGGGCTTGCCGCGGGCGAGGTGGGCGCGGAGGTGGGCGTTCCATTGGAAGGTGGAGCGGTGGTGGTGGTCGCGGTCGAGCTCGGCGGGGTCGTGGCCATGGTGGTAGCGGGAGGAGGAAACAGGAAGAGGATGAAGAAGAAGAAGAGTGGAGCATCGTCGACTTGCGCCGAGGATGAGTTGGCGCCGTAGCATGTGGGTACCATTTTGGGGAACGCCCAACGGATACAAGGAACAAAAAAAAAAAAACAGGGTGTGTGAATATCATCTCACACACTGGCCATTTTAAATATATTTCTTTATTGATATTATTCTTACTTGATATTATTCTTACCACATAAATTAGAAGTTCCACTAAATTAACATAGTCTTACAAAAATAACATCCTCGCTTATGCCACCTCTCATGTTCAGCATTGCTATTTATGATGATAATAAATAAATATTAAAAAAAAAAAAAAAAAAGCAACAAATCGTAAACAAAATGAACCTAAGCTCATTAGTGATGTATATCCAACAAAACATGCGAATTTCATCAACTCATACATGTTATTCAATAAAGCTAAAAAACAAGATTCCGCGACCTACTCTGCTGCAAAGATCACAAGGTACAGAAGAACATGAAAGAAATTGTACCAGTCGACTACAAAACTGTCCTATCCAAGTTCATGGTCGATATCAGTTCTCGATATATTCTTCACTACTACCCAGTTTAATTCACAAATGTCTCAATCCCGGATCCCTTCTAGCAATCTCTGCAGGAAGAAATGGTTGAGCCCTTATCAGTATGTAATCTACAAAGATTTCATTTCGAATATGAACCGCTTATGTTTCTACGAAAAACCAAAAAAAATGTACATTATCTTATGCTTATGTAGATACCTGGCAATCTTAATACTTCTGAGACACAGCATTACTGTAAGTATGATGGAAACCATTGCCAAAAAGAGATGCTCCAACGAGTGGCCGCTGATGAAATATCGATTCACGCTATAAACCTTTTTATCAGCAATACCTTCAAACCTCGCCAGAAGGTAGAAACCTGAATTTTGACAACCATCAGAGCAACGATAGGAAGAGCAATAATGAGAAGATGACTACGACCTTATCACTCGAAAGATCACCTTTTGTTTGTAATCTTAGGACCTGTTTGGTTCACGATTTGTAATATTCCGGTAATACTCTATATTTTATATTGTAAATATTCAAATTATTACTGTTCAACTCGAACTAGATAGTTGTAAAAGACGTTAGTGAAGTAGTGGAACCATTGTAAATTCCTAGCTGATAGGAATACTAGATTATTACGGGTTATGAGGTATTTCATTCCATTCCCGTACTTAATGGGAATCATTAGTAGTCCATTAATTAGAATACACTAGTTACCAACAACCTCCCAAAACCAAGTGGTTTGATAAGTTTAGTAAAAAATTTGCCATTCCAAATATAAAATATAAAACATTTTCGGAATATTACAAACTTGGAACCAACCGGTCCCTTAGTATACTAAATGTTGTTATTTGGCATATAAGATTTATAATATTAGCTCGAAAAGACATTAAAAATCAGTCAGAATATCTGAGTTAATGTAAACTTTATCTTCTTGAGTACATCTAGCATTACAACTCCTTTAAAATGTTGGCAGACCTTAATATGAACGAACCGTCTTGAGTATTTGCAGCAACAACCTCTTACACGCAACAGCTTTTTGTACAACTTTAACCACATATAAATAGAAAATAAAAGAAGATGCATAGTTTGAAAACCTAGAAAAATCAATTCTAACAAATTCTCTTATATTAGCTTATTATTAAAAGTGAAACTTTGGCCTCAAGTTCATGGACTTGTAAATAATTTTACCCATTATATTTACATGGAGAATCAATCGGCTTAAGCCTTAACAGAGAGAGAAAAGAATTCACTATTGCACTTCACAAAATCAGACACTTCCTACTTGTTAAGGGCTGGACGATGTTTAGGATCCAGAATTCAATTTATATATCCTAGTTAGAGATTGTACAGATTTCCATAGTGAAAAGTTGGAACTGTTATATGCAAAACTAGAGTAAAAATTTGGCCAAATTGGGTTTTTGCAGATAACAAAAAGAATGGAGGATACTAAAAACTGGAAATGTGCTCACTGGTCACAGTTTAGAAATGACCTGTTGCCAAAATCCAAAATCTCGAATGTGTATACTTCGGTGGCAACAAGAAAACCATTGCAGGAATTGCAATGCAGGGAAAAACATGGAACACCATGCACAGCCGAAGATCATTAAAGGTCCTGCAACCAGCTAACATAGCGCATTCAACAGAAAAATATGTTAGCCATTCGTTAAGCAATTTGAGTTTGTACAAAAAAATCGAGCATACTATGGAGAAAAATTTTGAATTACCTTTCACATGCGATGCTGACGAGTACGAGGGCTAAGAGTGAAAACAAACAAGATACTCCAATCCGTTCATCCACTCTTTCTATCACTAAGATAGACAATAGCGAAGAAGCTGAGATCATCATCTGCTTGAAAGAACAGGGGTTGTAATAGAATCATCAAAAGAGAAATGTGCAAGTATCTTTTTAACAAAAAAATACAATACCACAATTCCAAAGTTTCCGAAGTGAATTAAAAACTACATATTCAAAGATTACAAGAAAGATAGCTGTCGAAGATTACTATTAATCCAACTACTATTAAGCAGATGCTTCTATTTAACAAAATAACATCACAAACTCAAATGTTCACGAAACAATGCAGAATAATAAGGACATTATAGAAGATTGGATTCGTATATACCGGTAACCTGTCCCAAGCAATTCGATCATCATCCGGCTTAAGGTGATAATACGCGGACCCAAACGCCAACGCCGCATTCCCCGCATAGAAGAGAGCCCAACCCAAGACCTCTCCTTTCAAGCTACAACACACACGAAGCATCCATCAAACACTTATCTAGCAATCTCATTGTCACCAAACCATGTAAACAGAACAGGCCCGAGAAAGAGAGAGAGCACAAGATGTACATGGACCCACCCCTTCAACTGTACGCCATTTTGAAAACAGACTCTCCTCTCCTCGCAAAATTGGCCATTTTTGAAATGGTAATTGTGAATTTCGTTCGATTGTCACCTGCTGATGACTATCAAAGTCGCTAATTTTGATAAATCCTTCGACAAAAAAACAAAATATAAGGGGTCTACTCCAAAACGGCGCAACGTCGGAGGGGAACACCACACATTTCCAGGAAAATCGAGCGTAGGCTAAACCCTAGCGCACCTGATGCCGAAGCAACTCCCGGAGAGGCAGAGGACGAGGGAGGGGACTCCGACGAGCAAGAAGGGGAAGCTGGTGAGCACGTTGAGCGTGTTGGGCACCCCTGCGGAGGAAGAGGGAGCGAGCAATAGGGGACGATTAGGGTTCGTAGAGCGATGCAGCATTGCAGCGAGAGAGAGAGAGAGAGAGAGGGAGGAGGGGTTACAACCGAGGAAGTTGCGCATGTCGGCGAAGATGTGGAGCGAGGGGGAGTGGGGGATCCGCGGGGCGAGGAGGAGGACGAGGATGAGGGAGACGACCGCTGCGCCGACCCACAGCCGCGCTCGGTTCTCGCGGCGGAGGAGGAGTGAGATGGGGAGGAGGAGGCGGTGGTGGTCCTCCGCCGCGAACTGCATCGCCCTCCGCTCGATTCGTTTCCCGAAGAAGAAGAAGAAGAAGAAGCAGAAGAAAAAGAGGCCCAGGGCCGCGTCCGTTGCTCGCTTAATACACCAGGCCTGTTTGTTTCTCTGAACCTCAACCTGATTTGTATTTTAATGGAATTAAATTAACTCTTTTTTTTTTTCCTTTTTTTTTCTACTTGATTTCGATCTACACTGGGTCGAAAATTATTTCTCTCATCATTATTTTTTTGAGAAAAGGCAGTATGCTGCCGCTTCATTCAAAAGGGAAATGAACTCAGCTACAGGACTGGAGCCATCAGGCCTCGAACCCGGGAGAAGAATGAGAGAAAGAGGGGTTAGAAAAGCGAAAAAAACAAAAGAAGTTAAAACTAGCGAAACGAAAGAAGGCAGAGGTAGGTCCCAGGCCTAAGTACAGAACCTAGACCATTGCGAACGGCAAGTCCTGATTTCGGCGAGGACAGCATCAAGACTACGACTCTTATTTTCAAAAACCCTTCTATTTCTTTCAAGCCACACCGTCCACCAGGTGGTCGCGATGGTGGTGAGAGTCGCTCCGCCCCAAGCCCCCCTCTTGTGTGAGCTAGCCTCCCACAGCAAGGCGACGGTCAGGCAGAATTTCTCTCATCAATATTTTAAATGTAGGATCATTGGCGCTAACCATTAATTCCAAAAGCTCGAGCTGTTAGAAATACGCAACCAATTCACTTAAAGCGTACAGACACAGCGCCCACGGGTCTCGACCGGACTCAACCCACCTGGACGTTGGGTCTATTGTTGGGCCTCTTGCCGTTAGGTCTATTGTGGACCGCAGCCCCACTCAACTTATTGAGCTCACCCAACTCAACTTATTAGTCTCCTGGGCCTATTGTCACGGGCAGGAAGTTGGACCTATTTTTAATCCATAAATAAATAGCCAACATTAAATGCCAGTTTGATTCACATAGATCCAAAACAAATGTTGGACTTGCCCATAAAGCTAAACATTCTTAGTCCAAATTGTTCCGGCCCATATTTTTCCTGCTCCTATGATGAAGAAATTCTAGTTGTTTTTACTAATTAGGTAACTTTTTTTTTTAACTAAGAAAGACATCTGCTCCTTATTCTAACATTAATGTAGAATTTTGTTTTATACAATCATGAGCAAATTCTAGTTATTCACTGATAGCTTGTATGCGAGCGATGTAACTTTCGACAAAAACCTAATTGTGCAACATCCAAAAAGATACCAATGCCATCGATAGGATTTTCCACGCATAAAATTTAAAAAAATATGAACTTTACTCGCCAAATCAGCATCTTCTCCTAGAAAGATTAAATCAACAATTTTTGTCATTTTTGCAGACCAAGCGAATATAGAGTGGTCCATGATGCAATAGAGGTGGCCGAAGTCAAGTACATGTTATGTTCCATCATATATTTTCGCTTTCACTAGAAGTAAGCTGGTCTACCCCCATCCAAACATGCAGTAGCTAGAAACATCATGTACATCTATAAAATTGATCGGTTCTAAAAGATTGATGAGCACGACCTTGGAACAAGTTGAATTTCCGTGTCGATTGCACTGTTCTCAATTTGAATTCTAATTTGGCATGTTTAGAATGAGCAGAAACTAGGATCAGAGTTGATTGAATTTGTTGCGGCTCTTTTGGCAGCTGGATTGAGACTTCAATTGAGATTGAAAAAATGGTTCCATTTTTCGACTGATGTCTCAGTTTTAGGTCGCTTGGAACGGGAATAATATGTTAAACCTACTTAATCGTGCGCGCATTATATATGTAGATCATTCATGGACAAACGATCGAAGACTCGAAAAAGTGGAATAGCTTAATTAATTTCTACAAACTGTGGCTCGCATTCTACAAGATGTACATCAAAGTATTGGGACCCAAAATTAGATGTAAATCTCTTTGAGTTACTCTGCGGCGTAACCCTCTATCAATGGAGTAAATATTCTTTGCCCTGGGGATAAAAGCGCCTTTGGATCATACTTCATCTTCATCTGTGCAAACTTATCCCATTTTGGACCAAAGTGTTTCATCCAGTCACTTTGAGTTGTGTAGTGAGGTAGATACTTCTTAAGTTCAATGCCAGCCTCATTACAAAATCGGAGTATTTCAGCATTTTCGGCCTCCAAATATTCCAAATCATCGTTCATTGCTGATCTCAACAGGCCTATGGTGTAGAAAACTTCTTCGTCGGGGACCACTGCGGACGTCCGATCATCCCACCTGCAGAAAACACCCTCAACTAACTCATGTACAATTCAATGTTTAAGATGAATTCTCAATTTGTCAATGAATCGGCGCCTAGCTATTTGTCTTGACTTTTAGAACAACATTACTCGCCACATAAAAAGTCTGCAGTTTTTGTTGTAGCGAAAATCAAAAGTCAGAACCGTTGAAGTTAATCTTCACCTGCTGGTGCAGAAGAAAGATAACAAACAAACGCTACTCAAACGGTACTTTTCTTCAAACTTTTTGACTCCTAGTTATCCAAATTGAGTAACTAATTAATGCACTTACTTGCTTTTGTTCAGGGGGTAAATTAGAATGGGGCCCATGGCCTTATTGTGCTTAAGAATTCCCTTAAACACTCCGCGATCAAAATCTAGTATTCGAGACCTGGGAATGAAGATGTTCAGCCAAGGATGAGGGACATCCCAAAGTCCGGCCGATCGGAGCTTTTGCTCGCCTTCGTGGACTCTTTCAAGGAACGCCACGATCGATACGTCTCGTGTGAACACAAACCCCGGCTCGAAGTTTAGCTCTTGAAGCAGTGAGTTGAGTTCCTGTTAAGAAACCTTACTTGTCAATGTAGATTCCAATTAATAGCAAATATATGGTAGGTACGTATATGTAATCAATTAATGTCAAAGTTGAACACTTCCTCTGTTCATACGCATCAGATCTTCAGTGTAGGACAACAAGTCCTAGAGTTATTTGTTGATCATTTAGGCTACTGAAAGCCATAAGGGCCATCTAATGGGGAAAATCGAAGTGATTAATTGATCATAAATGGACTTAGCACGTTGCTAACATTTTTATGGTTTCTAATCAGTATGTAGTGATGATCAGGTTGCAAACACTGGCATATATATATATATATATATATATATATATATGACATGTGTTGCTAACATTTTGAAGGTTCCTAACACGTAGTGGTGAGGATCCAAACGCATCAACAAATTGTCCTAGCTAGCACAGCTTAATTAGCACAAATGAGTGCTGGGATTATCTTGAATGTAACATTTTTTTTGTGCAGGACACTGGAAAAAAAAAAAACTAAACCTATCCAAAAGGTAAAAAACAAACGGTAGAGAATCTCCAAGGCAACTTCGAAAAAAGATTGTGTGTGTACAGAGAGGGAGAGACTCAAGTACGAAAAGGTAAACAGAGGCATAAAAGCTCGACGTACCATCATGTCCACATAATGCCTCCAAAAAAACAAATATGGGACCACACATTGCACACACCGAACCCAAACTCAGATGACACACAGCCACAACTTGGCTCGGTCCGACTTAGCGGTTGACAACCATATTCGGTCAGTGAACCACCCTAGCACACCCAATACGTACCCACACCTCCCCAAAATGGAAACCCAACTCCTCAAAAGTTCAAATTTACGACCAAAGTTTCCATTTCGGGTTGTTTAGGGACACACACACGCGGATCTCTCGCTGTGGACCGAATCACGTGGGTCCTATGAAAAGAGACATGAGATCTTTAATACGATATGGGAGCGAAGCATCAATTTTCGTGTATTTTAGCGTACATAAATAAACCAATTTTCTTTTTCTTTTTTTTTTTAAAAAAAATTCTAATAATACTTTATAAATATCATCACGAGGAATTTTATTTAATTTTTACCTGATCTACCGAAGCTGAGGTGGTGTCATCGTAGTAAACGGCGGCTTCGATGCAGTACACGGTGCGGACCGCGCGGCGAGTTGCGAGCATGCTTATTCGAGCGATATCCGGCTCGGAGAAGAAAGACGATGATCGCCAGCTTCCGATGAGACTGTGGTCGGCGATGATCGAGCCCTCCAAGTAGTCGAGCCGAAGCCGAGAGGCGCCGAAGCTGGAGGATATGAGCCGCTCCTGGTCCACGGTGAACGTGGCGGAGTCGGCGTAGATGAGCCGGGCCCACCGGACCATGCTGGGGGCCGGGTCCAGCGCGATTCGGGCCCGGGTTATAATCCCGAACTGGCCTAAACCGCCTAACGCGGCGTAGAACAGGTCCGGGTTCAGTTCCCCGGAGCACGTGAGGGTCTCGCCCGTTCCTGTGTTAAGAAGCGCACGTGCCCGACGCGACGTGGTCGGCACATCAGTAGCTAGTCAGCTAGGGCGAACGAGGAGGTTACGTGGGTGCTAAAATTATGGGGAGAAACTGTTAATTAGCTGCACCCGGTGTATTTGTACATTCCGTGCACCACCGTCTACAAATCAAGATTGACCCATCAATCATCTCTCACGATTCATGACCTCTCTCCGTGTCGTCGTCATGTCATGTAAACAAACAAATCTCAAAACTCCCATTCGGTTCTTAAATGCAGCATTTTCTTTATTTTGAAGTTTGATGGTTGAATAATTAATGAACTGTGAATCTGCACGAGATATACGAATGCACCGGGTGCGGGCCTTAATTGTTCCACAACTAGTAAACTATTGACCTACATGTGATTGCTTATATAACTTTAATATTATTAATGGACTAAAAATAAAAGTGAGAATTATATATATAATAGGATAATAAAAATAGCAGGGTGTACATGTTAATTGATAGTTGATATGTACCGGTGATCACGTCCAATTCATAGACGTTGGAGATCTGCGGGCCGTGGAGGAACGCCTGGCCGCTGATCCCGGCGTTGGAGAGGGTGCCGCCGACGGTGAGGTCTAGGTAGTCTGTCCACGACCGCGGCGCCAGCCCGTGCGGCAGCGCCGCCCGCAGCACGTCCCCCCACAACTGCTCCCCACCGGCGTCCACGTACCGCTCGCCCGCCGACACGTTAATCCGATCCGACCGCCCGATCCCCAGCGCCGCCATCTCGATCACCACCCCGCCCGGGGCCGTCGCTTGGCCCCGCACCGAGTGCCCGTGGCCGCGGGCCGATATCGGGAACGGCCGCGCGGACGCGTAGGAATATCGGACCAGCTCGGCAATGTCGTCCGCCGACGACGGATACAGCACGGCGGCCGGCGGCGGCCGCCGGCAGCCGGCGGTGAGGTTGCCGAAGTCGGCTGAGGCGAGCGCCGCGGCGGCGGGGTCGGTGCGGATTCGGGGGGCGATGATGTCGAGGGCGAGGAGGTCGTCGTGGATCGACCCGGGCCACGACGGCCGGAGTTGGCCGACGATGGAGATGAGGCTGGTGACGAGGAAGGTGACCGCAAGGAAACAGGAGATAGTATAGCTTCTCGGCAAAGCCATTGGTTTAATGTAATTCTTGGGCAAGCACTTGATGATCTGAGGAGGAGGAGGAGGAGGAGGAGGAGGAGGAGGAGATGAGATGAGATGGGTTAATTTCGAAGGGGAGGATGGTTAATAAATAGTGTAATGGAAGAGATCTCGGTGGGTGCAGAGAAAATCCGGGGGTGGTTTATGCGGACGTCGTTTCGGGCCAAGCATCTGTAGATTACAAAGATACGGAGGACGAGCTCAAAGATCTTATCCTATGTAGGAAGAAGGAAATTATTGCATGCGCTCGGTGCATCCGTGTATTTTCGTACACTTGCATGGATAACAAAATTTCTCATATATTTAATTTAAAGTAAAAAGAAACTTGCCGTAGCTAGGATCGATTGAAAAGTATGAATAAATCTTATACTTGATACTCCATATCTCAGATTTAAATTTAATTATTTTATACTTTTGACTAATAATAGAAATGAACAATGCTCAAAATATAAAAAAAAAAAAAAAAAAAAAAAAAATAGTACACTGTTAATTAATTAGTGTTAGAATTATATAGCTGCATAAGTTTTTATAAGATTTATTTTAAATAGCATGGTACGAAGTTGCTTTCCATCTCTCAATTTTAAGAGATTTTGCATTTAATTTCGAATATCTACGATTGCCGCTTTCAACTTACATGCGGGCTATTCTGTTAAGACTATTTCGTACCAAATTGACCTTTCAATTTAATTATAGACGACAACACGATGAATAATATGGTGCATATATTGATGTACATGTACGAATGCACCGAGTGCAAAAATGATTAAATAAGTGTTATCTTTGCCTAAGCGAAAATGAATAATAAAAATAATTAAACATTGAACCATGCATCAAAATGCATGAGAACAAATTTCCATCTTATATATATATATATGGGCCATGGCATGGGCAACTGCCCCACCATATATACAGAAAATGATAACCCAAAAGGTTCTCATAAATCATAACTATATAAACATGTTTTAGTTGATTCGTAGCATATGTTTGAATTAAGTTTTCCTTTCCAAATAAGCAGGGGATATTTTTCGTTGTAGTTGTTTGAGGAATCTTAATATGAGAATAATATTGGAGCTATATTTAAAATTCCTGGGTTTTAAATTTAATTTGCTCAATGAGAAAATTTTAATCTGGACAATGTGAAACTAATTCATTTCTTGAGTTGGGTTCGGTGCAGGTGCTAATTGAATAGGTATCTCAAAATATATATACCCCAAATTATAATGGAGTCAGCATTATATAAAATAATTAATCGTTATTTTTTAAACGATAATTTTACTATTTATATTCAACTATTTGGAGTTTTGCGATTCCTAACTAAATGGTGTTAATATTAACACACTAAAAATTATTATTAACTAAATAAATTTATTAAATTTGATCATTATTCACTGGTTTTTGGTCAAATTAATTAATTCGATATGTTCCTTAAAATTATGCTTCTCTTACAATATCACCTACCTTAATAAATTATGCTTCTCTTACAAAAAAAAAGATTCTTGCTGGCGCATGATTATTGTTTGGGTGGTTATTAATTAACGTACCGAACTGCAGTATTTGTACTACGCATGCAGGTATATGTTAAAGGCTCAAAGCATGCATGCATGTATGATGAATCATGTATGAGGTAATTATATACTACTAATTCTCCAATATTCAACGGGTACAATATCTTCAAAATCGAGTTATACAATGGATTGGAGAATATTTTTTGTACTTTATTTAATTCTTTTATAATTTAATAGGATTATTCCCTAATCAACTATTAACTTGAAAAAAATAAAGAACCGACTTTTTTTTCTTTTAAGATCCCTAGCACTTAGTTGCTGACACCTAAATAAATAAATTTTGTTTATAGTTTGAAAATAAGATAATTTATTGTTGTATCACTTAATTTGACATTGCCGTGGTCAACCAATCCAGTTTATAGTTTATAAATCACCGCCACTTTCAGACTGAGGAAGAGAAATTAATTCACAAATTATTTTATAAAAGAGTTTGACATTCGGGCTATCGTTGTGTGATATAGTTCTCAAATTAAGAACCTATTTGACAACATTTTTATATCTCATTTCAAACCATTAAATACAACTCCACGCAACAAAATTAAAATCAAAACAAGTATTCTAAATTGTCATATAATGCTCAAATAATACTTTATTATACAGTGCCGCTGGATAAGATGCGACCCGATCAATAGAAAACTTGTAGATGGTTTGTATTTATTGTTTATGTATATCTTCTCCAATTTAACTGGTTATGTATATTTCGACTTATGCTTTTCATAGCCGTAATTTTGTAATCTTCTTAGTTAAAACTTATTGTTGGACAATGAAAAGAGAGAGGAGGACAATGTTGGGCCCTTGGCGCGTCGGTGCCGAATCCTTACTCAGTGATTGTGTCTAATTGAGTGGGGTCCGATCACATGAGATCTATTCACCATTCTCCTCTAAAGGTGCAATTTTTCTTTAAATGTACACAAATTCAAGTGGAGGCAAGTGAGGTACGCGGATCACGTAATTATCATACCAAAAGAGGGGAAGGAACAATCGAAAGATTTTGCATTATCGGATCTTACTCTAGAAAGATTTTATGCGCAAGTGGTTAATTATTCGGTTTTGTATGTTTATATAATGGGGTTCAATTAATGTACCTAATCCTCCTAACTAAATGCATGAGAGTTCAAACTAAATCAATGTGACACTCCAACTATACTATACGTATAGATATTAATGCTTGAATCATTCAATATACCTACCAATTTTACTGATGTGTAAACTGTTCGACAGTATAGTAAAACTTACAAACTGTTAGCTCGGTGTTAGAGCTCAGACGTACAGGAATACATTAAACCTCTCATTATCATATGATCATCTTCAAACTAGGATGATAAATCCAATAATTTAGAGGGTGATTGGCTTAAATTTGAAAAAGTAATTTTAGGGTTAAAGTTGAGTTTTGCTTCAACAAAGCGTTTGATAACCTTCTTTTCAAAATGTAATTCTCATTCTTAGAATTAGTTTTCTGAATTTAAAGGCTCAAAATCAAAAGTAATTAAAATTTATTTGTTGAAATTTAATTTTAAGGTTAAATTTTAATTCTAAATTTAAATTAAAAATTTAAAACTAGTTTTTAAATTTTAAAATTAAAATTTTAGATTTTAAATTTTAAATTTATAAATCCAAAATTTAGATTTAAATTTTAAAATTCAAATTTCAAATTTTAAGTTTTAAATCAATTTTCAAGTTATAAATTTGAATTTTAAAATTTTAAATTTGAATTTTAAAATTTAAATTTTGATATTTTAAATTTTAATTTCAAATTTTTATTTTTACTTTAATTTTTAAAATTTAAAATTTTAGGTTTTAGTTTTTAAATTTCAAATTTTAAATTTTAAAAATTTAAATTATATTTTAAATATAAATGTCAAATTTTAAATTTTGGTTTATATTTTACATTCAAATTTTAAACTTTTAGAGTTAAATTTAAATTTTAAAATAAAATTCAGTAAAAAAAAATTGTTTGAAAACAACTTTATACAATCACTTTAGAAAAATCATTTTAATATTAGGCTCAACCATACTCTATAGTTTTTAACCAAAATTAAATTTTCAAATTAATATTAATTCTACAAAAGAAACTACTTTTCTAAAATTTAAACCAAACAACCTTTTAATAGACCTCGATTTGCTCCGCAAATTGTCTTCATTTTCTAGCCTAGGGATTCTGATTCTGCTTATATTGCTGTGATCGATAACACACCGTTATTAATATTGTTCTTCAAGGTCACTACCTGTTAAATTATTTGGTATGCATATCACCTAAATATAGCAACGATCTTCATCAGTAGATATTCCACGAAACTTTTAGGTCTGTGTGGTAAGATTTGGTCTACTTGCACATATATTCAACTTGTCTACTAAAGTTGTACCCTACATGCTCTAGGAATTTTGGTCATAAAATTACTCTTCACAAAATATAGCCTAAGTTTGCGTTTGATAACGAAATAATGTTTGAAGAAATAAATATTTTTATTTTTGAGATTACTTATTATTCTAGGATATAGAGGAATAAATTATTTTTTTTTGTATTTGGCTTGATATTTTTTTATTTCTTAAGATAACCAAAATCTTTTTGGATAATTTTATAAAGAATAACGAAGGATAATACAAAAGATTGATTAATTTTTTTAAAAATATCAAAATTATTCTTATATATATCTTTTATATATAAAATATTTAATTTATATACAGTAATACATATAAAAATAATATATTTTTTAATATAAATAATTAAAATATTATATCTAATGCTATTATAATCATATTATTATATAAAATATTTCAATATTAATATATTACATACTTCGATAATAATATATATAAATAATTTAAAATATTATATATAAATAAATAAATAAAATATATTTTAGAATAGCATATAATATAAATATTTAATATATAAATATTATATATTATATAATATATAAATATTATATAATGTAATATATAAATAATATATAAGATAATATATAAATATTATATTATATAATATATAGTAAAATATATACATATTTTATATTATATAAATATAGAAATAATATATTATATATATATAAATATTATATATAATATAAATATATTATATAATATATAAAATATTATATTATAATTAAATATATAGATATTGTATATTTAATTTATTTATTACCTTATATAATATTTTATTTTATATTATATGGTATATTTTAGCATAACATATAATGTAAATAAATTTATAAAAGTAGTAATAATAATAATAATAATAATAATAATAATAATAATAATATAATAATTATTATTATTATTATTATTATTATTATTATTATTATTATTTTATATTATAAGATATTCTAGAATATAATAAAATTATATATATAATATAACCATACTTTTATATTATTTTAATTATTTTTAATAAACTAACTATTATATGAGAATAATTTTATTCCTCTAAAATGGTGGAATAGTTGTTTCTGGATTATTCTAGGATTACCTAGAATAATCCAGTTTGACCGAAATAAATATTTTTATCATTTTTTTATACCGTTTAGCGGAATAACTTTGGTTATTTTCGATTTATTTCGAAACCAAACGGAGCCTAAAAAGTTAAATAATGATCAAACCCTTAACGGGCTGATCAGAAGTAATATTAGTGCCACCTACTTAAATGGAACTGCCAATAAATATTAGTGGATGTGGTACATATATATTAAAAACTACGCAAGAAAATGTTTTTGCATTCTTTTCTTGTTGAAGTGCTTTTTGTTGTAATTTTATTCAATAAACGCCTACTCAAATAAGGCATAATTAATGTTAATTCTCTATTAATTAAAATTTCGTGCCAATAGCATTTTGTTCTAATTAGAAAGAGAATCTTTAACAATTCTCATAAGAGAAACAAAATTTTCAAATTGAAGCTTCTTTTTGTAAGATTGAGAAGTTTATGCCATACATGTTTCCATCATATTTAAAAACTCCTAAGATCGTTTTATTTGTTGACTATTTTTGTTTTAAATACAGAAGCTACTACAGAAGTCCACCCTAAGATAATAAGATTAACAAAATTAAATTTGTTATAGGCAATAAAACATAATGGATCTAACCATTAATGAAAATGATAAATTTGACTAGACTCAATGCACCTTACTCCTGCATCCCTAGTGCCACTAGCTAGCATGAGTGTGATTCGTCTCCATGATCCCCTAGCCATATGTCTCCTTTAATAAAACAGTATCTCAATGGTGTATATGTTTACGGATACTCAAAATTTTATCCGAACGGAATAAATTTATTCGATATTAAACCGATATGAATATAAAAAATGAAAACCATACGGATTTGGATTTTGATTGTACTCGACCTGAACCCGAACCCGAATCCGAACCCGATCCAAACCCAAATTGATTTTACGTTATATAATATATGTATATATAAATATTTGATATTATATTTAAATTTATATTTTAAAAATTTAAATTTAATATAATATATTTTGAAATATTGTAAAGAGAAGAAAAAAAATAATTGTTTCGAGTTTGAATTTTTAAGTTCGGGTTCGGGTTCGGTTCGGATTTTAGATTTTTGTTTGGGTTCGAATTTGGATATGAATTTTTAAATCCGTCGGATTTGGGTTCGGATTCGAATTTGGTAGTCGAATTCGGATTCGGATTTTTAAAAATTCCAATCCGACTCGTCGGCATTCCTAAGCACAGGGAACATGTGCCTAAGGCCATTTGAACAAACGAATCTTCAATTAACTAGGTGTTCAACATTGTGTCGATCAATTATAAACATGTTTTAGCTCTTGTATGCCTTGGGTTTAGTAAGAGTAGTTGGAACAGTATTGATCTAAGAGCTAAAAAGTTTAGTATTCCAAGTGGTCTCTCTCTCTCTCTCTCTCTCTCTCTCTATATATATATATGTAATATTTTTAGTAGTACATGACTAGTGTCTACTATAGATTTTTTATCTTTTGGATCAATGCTAGTACAATCCCTAAATAGTAAACTCTAAAATTGGCTAAAAAATTGATAGAAATTATTATTCATTGTGGTTTAAAAATACTTTAACACCTATTACTCTCTCTCTCTCTCTCTCTCTCTCTCTCTCTCTCTCTCTCTCTCTCTATATATATATATATATATATATATATATATATATATATAATTGAGCAAAAATATTTTTAGAAAGACAAAGCAAATAGTATTTATCAATTTTCAACTCTCGAATCACTTTATTCCACTTGGATTTAGTGATGGTATAGGTCATCAGTGATCAAAAACTTTTGATTTAAAGGTAAAAAAAGTTAAAAGCACTAAAGAGGTTGGTGCTTCCTAAGATTGCGTTTGGCATCGGTATAAGGAAGGGATAAGGGATTATTCCTCTCTTTGTACCCAAACACGTTTGATTATGGTTGAGAATAGCAGTTTTGGTCTTTCAGAAATAAACTGGTATAAAACTGGAACTACTGTTCCAGCCTTTTTTCGAAACAAAACTGCTCCCATTTAAGAATAAGCTTAATTAAATTAAATATAATTTTAATAATTGTATTAACTCTTTAATTAATTTACTATTTTAATTAATTTAATTATTTTATTAAGTAATTATTTAAGTATTTACATAATTAACAAATTAAATTATTAAATTATTAAATTATTTGTAGTTAATTAAATTATTTATTATTAATAATACTCTTGTTAATTATTTTATCAATTATTTAAGAATATGTTTAATTAAAGTAAATATAATTTTAATTAGTATATATTAACTCTTTAATTAATCTAATTATTTTATTAATTAATTATTTAAATATTTAGATAATTAACTAATTAAATTATTAAATTATTTGTAGTTAATTAAATTATTAAATATTAGTAATACTTATTATTGTTAATTATTTTATCAATTAATATTCAGAGTTATCTGGTAATAGTTAATTAAATAAATTAAATTATTATTTAATTAATATTTTATATTAATTATTTAGATAAAATATTATTATTTTAAAACTATAATTACTCTTATTCTGACTATTCTAATCTAACTATCTAAACGTTATTTTTCTTATTTCTAGGAACAACTTAATTTTCATCCAAACGTAAAATTGATGTTATTCCTGCTTGTTTCAAAATTTATATCTATTCCGAAAATAAGCAGTTTATGTTAGGAAAATAATCGCACTAATTTTGATTGTGACTAAACTATCTAACTATTTTTATGATTAAATTTAAATAACAGAACTTACCTTTAATCGCTATGAAAATTCCAGAAATGTAGATAAAAATAAACCAAAATAAAAGTGATCCGGAAGCGTGCGAGGCACTGCCCTAAGGCGTATTTCCGTCCTTCGTGCGGATTAATCGGAGATACCACCCCAAGGTACGACCGGAACTCCCCTTCCTACGAGCACGACCGCGGAAGAGGTTGACGAAGTTTCTTTCAACACCCGATAAATAAAAACAATTAAAAAGAACAAAATAAAATTAAAATAGAATTTAAACAAATTCTTTTCCTCTCTTTTACTTTTTCACTTATCTAAAAGAAAAGCCTTCTCTACTCATATTACACACCCTACTATAGTATAGTATTTATAGGTATGCATGTAACCTCCCATCACATTAATTAAGGAGAGAGAGAGAGGCTAATTAGTGAAAAAGAAACGTTTTAAAATTAAATAAGAATTAAATGACAATAATTAAGAATCAATTAAAAATTAATAAATGAGAATAAATTTAATAAATAAATTGAAAAATTGATAATAAAATAATATTGAGAATTTTGGAATTTTAAATTTTATTCCAACAATCCCCCACAAAATTTAAAATTTCGAAATAATTATTAAACTCAACAAATTAAAATTAAAATAAGATTATCGAGTGTTTATACTATGTAATAGGTAAGGTGTCTTTAAGAGACTTAACCTCACTTAGTGTAAGCAATTTTCATCAGAAGGAATCGGAGTGAACCAGGTCTTGAACTACGTTCCTTTGACCCTGACTTCAACTGCCACACACACAGTACAGAATTCTCCGTCGCGAGTCTGTGCGTTAAAGGCCATGCACAGTACCTTGATTTTTTCATAAGAAATTCTATGGACAGCCCACATCTCATAGTCGCGGCCTTATACGAATATTCTTATATAGGTGGTCTCCTCCAAGGATGTGTGTAGAGTCACATCTCGCAAAAATTATCGCCTCGGATTCCATTAAGAGCTGTAAGCTCAACCTCAACCACTACACAGAGCACTACTCATCATAGAGATGGAATTGGAACTAAAGTTCCTTTGAATAAACTGTAGAAAGTGCTCTTTGGCCAACCTGACAGCTTGTTTTTACCACATTGAACCTTCTTCAAGGGATCTCCTATCACAAAGGTTGGGTTCCCACTGCAGGAAGGCCCTTTATGGGCAAAGTCCCATCCCCCTCGATGACTCTAGGACTTTAGTCCTATTCAGGTATTTCGTCAAGCAATGCTGCAAGATTCTGATGGAATCCGGTGCTTTAGTACTGGTATGATCGCATCCATAATTAAAATAGTATACTTTTACTATCGGATAATAATAATTAACACAGTATTTTTTTTTTTTTTCTTCTCTGTAGCTAGAAACAGGAAATAAATGCAATCAAATAAAATATATAAACTACAGAACAATATAAAAAACTAAACTACTTTAACATATATAAAATAGGTTTTGTGCTTACTGGTTATGTGTCTTTATTTAAGACTAAGGTTGCAGGTTCAAATACCAACTAAATATAATTTTAGAACTAATTTACTATAAATAAAACTATATATAAATATACAGTTTTTTTTTTTTTTTTTCTCTTTTCATTTTCGAAGCTATCTTTTTCTTTTTTCAAAACTAAAACAGAAAATATGCTTTTAAACTAAAACAGAAAATATGCTTTTATATATATTACTGTAGCTAAAACAGAAAATATATATATATATTTTTAACTAAAACAGTAAATAAATTTATATATATATATTAGAGTTTTTTTTTTTTTTTCGAAGATAAAACTGTAACTATTTTTTTTTTTTTATTTATTTATTTTACTGTAGCTAAAAATGAAAACAGTAAAAATAATTTTAAAGAGAGAGCAAATAAATCACTATAATCTATATGCAATTAAAAGTTTAAAATGCTAATTCTAATATGTTTAAGTTTAAATGTCAATCATACAAGCAAGTTGACAACACAATTATATATAATATGCAATATATTTTCTTTTCGGATTAGCACTCGTTAGATCGTTAATCACAATCAAATTGAAACTACGCCTTAGACTGTTAGGAAAATAATCGCACTAATTTTGATTGTGACTAAACTATCTAACTATTTTTATGATTAAATTTAAATAACAGAACTTACCTTTAATCGCTATGAAAATTCCAGAAATGTAGATAAAAATAAACCAAAATAAAAGTGATCCGGAAGCGTGCGAGGCACTGCCCTAAGGCGTATTTCCGTCATTCGTGCGGATTAATCGGAGATACCACCCCAAGGTACGACCGGAACTCCCCTTCCTACGAGCACGACCGCGGAATAGGTTGACGAAGTTTCTTTCAACACCCGATAAATAAAAACAATTAAAAAGAACAAAATAAAATTAAAATAGAATTTAAACAAATTCTTTTCATCTCTTTTACTTTTTCACTTATCTAAAAGAAAAGCCTTCTCTACTCATATTACACACCCTACTATAGTATAGTATTTATAGGTGTGCATGTAACCTCCCATCACATTAATTAAGGAGAGAGAGAGAGGCTAATTAGTGAAAAAGAAACGTTTTAAAATTAAATAAGAATTAAATGACAATAATTAAGAATCAATTAAAAATTAATAAATGAGAATAAATTTAATAAATAAATTGAAAATTTGATAATAAAATAATATTGAGAATTTTGGAATTTTAAATTTTATTCCAACAGTTTAAACTTATATCTGAACCAAACGCGACCTAAACGTATTAGAGTTGGACTATATATATATATATATATATATATATATATATATATATATATATATATATATATATTGGCATTTACCTCTATAGCTAGCTACTTGGATTTGTGATGATCAAATAAGCAACCAAATTAATGCTTCACTTTAGGTGGCCTATCTACTGATCAGGTAACTAAAATCAATTTTGTCAGGGAAAGTTAGAGAGTTAAATTTTCTTTACGCATGTTTTGTAAAGGGAAACATCGCACGTAGAGAGAGAGTCACATGTTATATTTAATTGTCTTAATTGTCTCTTTTCGTACAGGAAGATCCATCGATAAAAGAAACCCTAGTGTTCTAGAGAATCTAAGGATATATCGACTATCGACCATCAAAATCTATGTATCCCCTCGGAAAAGCTGGGTAAGTGATTGCCGTGAAGGATTGCGGAAAGCATTGTCAGAATAAGCATCCACATATACTATTAAAAAATGAAATCATGAAGTGAAGAATATAATCTCCCGGATATCGAGAGATTCGGGGAAAAGACATATCCTGCTCATTTGCATCGTGCTTCCAGGAAGGAGACCATACTCCCATAAATATATCTTGCTTTTGTTATCTTGTTTTTTTTTTTTTTTTTTTTTAATCAATTATTAAGTTTTTTGGCATTTGCCATTTTGTTATCATGCATGTTATTTTTTAGTTGATTTTGTTATCATGAATGTTATTTTTAGTTATTTTGGGTTCTACTACTTTACTAGATGCTCTTATTTAAAATTACATTAATTTCTAAACAAAAATTTTACTGCAAGCAGCTGAAAAGTCATCCAATTCACATTGATTTTGAACTAAAAGATCTCCTACAAGAAAACGTGTATGCAAGGATAAAGTTTTTGAAGGTACAAATTATTGGAACGCATATAAGATCACTATAAATTAATGTAACATATATAAGACGACTATATTAGCTATTAAAATCAGGAAAAATTAAAAAAACTGATAATATTGTTTAGTGTATCGTGTAAGTGAATTTTCGAAGGATTGCATGCATTGATCTATGAGCAACCTTAGTTAATTCTTCAGCTATTCAGCTATATATCTCTCATTGTCCAATTATTGTTCATAGCTAGCTACCATAATAAGTGAAATTCGCAAATCAATCGCTCCATCATGTTCACATCATTCACTACTATTTCTGCTTAAAAATAGGTTGGTTGTATTGATTAATTAGAAAACAACAAGATAACTACTTCACTAATCATAATCTAAAATTTCTAGCTTCACATAATTATATGTACAAGGCTTAAGTATTCATTAATTAAATATTGGTCACTCTTGCTTTGCTAATTAATCAGTATAGCAGCTGTGCTTATCCATATATGCAAAGCTAAAAAGAAAGGAACTGTATATATGGCCCCAACTCCCCACTTTGGCATGGATCAGTCGATCTTTCTTACATAGGAAGTGATGTTGATAAAACACGTTTTTAATATGAATATATAAATCAGATTTGTTTAATTTTGTTATATTTAATTAGTGAGCAGTGACCAAATTTATTAACTAATTATCAATTTTAAACTAAATTTGTCTGAATATATGATCAGGTTGGTGGTGAGAGATCATGAAGCTTTCTCCTAATTAATGTTAGTTTGCGATTTTTTTCAAAAAAAGGAAATTAAGTAAAAGCTAAGTAGAAAATACTAGATTGCTACAGTACTACAATGGAATAGAAGATGTAATTTTTGTAATACACTGGAAAGTAACATAATTACAAACAACATTTATTTAAATTGAAGAACAAAATTTTCGTTCAACACATTTTCTCTGTTAAACCCACCATTAATTGCACATAAGTTTCTAATTAAAACCTTACTTCATCATGAACTTCACCTCCCAAGCCGCTATTTCCACAAATCAAATCACTACTCCACTATTAATTAATTTCCACAAATCAAGTTACTAATTAACTATACCTACGATTGCATATGAGTTTCTAACTAATTTAATTAACGCACTAATTTCATACACTTGCAACAACAAATTATATTGTTTCTGGGACTACTAACATTATGGGTTAATTAATTTGTATCATTTTTCAACACAGTTCTATGTGCTTGATGTATTATCAGTTACCATCCACTTTGGAAAAGACAATAAAAAGGTTTGAAGATCTGTAATAGATTCCCACCTTTAGGCCCTCCAACTTTGTAAAAAGACGCGGAACAACATCACTGTGACGTGGAAATGCTACATCCAATCTCAACATGGTCCAAATCTCACACGTAATGTGAAGCTATATATATGTCTCTATATGATTCCATGTTATTTGGTTTACCATGTGCCATGGGGACCACTTTATTAATGGGACATGTCACCAATAAAAGGATTTTGTAGTTTGAGGACAAATAATTAATGATGTTCTATTAACCTTTAATGAGTTCAGGTGTAAAATAATTTTAACTTTCAAAATTTTATTATCTAAATATTAAATAGTTATAAAAATTAATAGTGTTAATTAATTAAAAAATAAATCTATTAGCAAATATCAAAAAATATTATCCTATTGCTTAAAGTGCAATGTAAGATACCATCTAATCTAAGCAGTAATATATAGTTAAACTATCTTGTATATATATATATATATATATATATATATATATATATATATATATCACATTTAACAATTTAAATATAAATATCAGAGACTCTAATATAAAATTTAAATACTACAGTAGATACAATAGTTTTTCTATAAAATTCCCCATCAGCTAATTAATTTAGTAGCTTGAATGGGCAAGGAACAACTCAGTCTCTCCCATCACTAGGGTCTCCTAAATTCATTGGATCAAAACTTTTATATTAAAATAGAGTTTTATAACATCGGATATAACGTAAATCACACGTCGACTAATCAAACTACATATGTTAAGGAGATAAGTAGTTGATTTGCTTTTCCGTGAGGCTTGTTTGCATGCATGACTTTGAACTCCCATTAACGTGCATGGAAGTGGGTGGTGACGTGGCCGCCGTGGAGTCGCTTTAAGAAAGATCTCAATTATCGACTAAGCGACGTTTGAACGGCGACTGAGATTCGTGTAATCATTGTAGAGATTGGAGCCCAACTCCTTCACGTGTTTCTCGGCATAGCTTGATTCGTCTCTCTTTCGTTTTCCCTCGTCATCGTATCTACAAAGATAAAGTGTTCCACAAAACAATATCTTTGATATATTGAGATTCCACACAACTTCTTTCTTCTTTTTTTTTCTTTTCATAATTTTGTGGTCGGATTAAAATTATTGTAGTACTGATCATTGGAGGTAAAGATGATAAATATGTACGTTCCATGTTCCATGATAATATTTGATTGGTTTAGGATTTTTCAATAGTATATTTCATGTTACAATTACTACTGTGGCATGGTGGTGATCAATAGCGCCCACTTTTCTAGCTAGCTAGGCACCAGTAAAAAAGATAAATACGTACGTTAGATGATAATATTTGATTGAATTAGGATTTTTCGCTAGTATATTTTATGTTACAATTATTATTGTGACATGGTAGTGATAGCTAGCGCCCACTTTTCTGGCTAGCTAGCTAGCTAGCTAGGCACTGGTCGGTGTACGCTATTCTAATATCGTGACAGGTACAAAGATAGAGACCTGAATAAACGTCGTATTGTGTGTATTAATTGCCAGGTATTTCTAAATTGAGTGAGTTATTTTTTGGACACAATTTGATGGTTAATTATTGGTTTAGTTTTTAAAATTAATTGAAGTTACAAACCTAAAACGGCCGTCGACCTAAACTATATATACATCAAAAGCTAGAGAATCACTAACAAACTCTTTACATGCATGGAAATAGCTAATTCATCAAACAAATTTTACATACATACAAAGGAGTTAGGCTCTTATACTATTCATAGTATTGGAGCTTCATACTATAGATTTATTTTTAATTTTAGGGTGTTTAAATTAACGATCCACACTGTTAAATATGATCTAGAAGATATGAAGTTCTTAGAAAAAAAAAATTATAATTTTTTGACATATTTTATTTTATGATCAAACCATTTTAAATTTATTAATTTTTAATGGCTACCACGATAAGTTTGTAGTTTAACAGTGTAGAAGAATATAAACTTATTCAAATTTCATATAAAATATTTTAAATTATTTAAATCAAGATCAACATTCTTGATCTTGAATTTAAAAGTGTTATTCTCAAATTTTAAAGATAGTTTAATTTTTACCGTTTATTTTGACATAATTTACCTATTAAGTAAACAATATCAAAAAAATTAAAATTTTATTTTTAAAAATTTTATATATTCTAAATCATATTTAACTACGTGAATAGTTAATTTAAACATCCTAAAATAAAAATAAAAATATAATATATGAGTTCCAATACTATCAAATAATATAGAAGCCTAACTCGATCCATACAAAGATATTTAATGTGGTTTTTATTATTATACGTATGTAGATATAATTTGATTGTACGTTATTTACTTCATAGAGTTTGCCAAGCACAAGCTACTCACATGTAAGTAAGTCAAAATTGTCCAACCATGGTAGGTTATCTGCCTTGGAAATTGAACTCTTCTCTACCTTCTATGAAATGTCTCTCTCTTTACTCTTCTTTGTGGTTCAAAAGTCTCTCTCTTTTCCTCCTTGCGCAAGAAAGTGAGAATTATGTGCAATTTGCTTTATTAATGCAATTGCAACACTACCAAATTGTTGGTATACATCGTACTATTGCATTTATAACTTATCTTAAGCACCAATATAATGCATGAGAAATGCTAAGTTTACAGCAAAAAATGACTGTAATTTCTACAACTCCTCGTCCAAGAGTTGTAAGGTTTATCAACTCAATTTTGATATTTTGTAAATTATAGAATGATAAGATAAGTACATAAAAAGAGACATTTGAATAAGTAGAATGACGATCAAAAGTGAGTTGTAAACCTAACGTACACTTGTCATAATGCATGGGATCGTATGCTCGCCTAATATTTGTCCTGTGCACATGTTCGTCAGGATTCGGAGCTACTAGAATCAATGGGCTTGTGCATATCGGAAGCGTCCACCCCCAAAAAAAAATAGAGGATCAAAGAAGAAGATAATGAAATCATAAATGCGAACAGCATAAACTTAATACAATTTTGTCTTCCTTTTACTTGTCAATTGAAGAAGCCAAAATGAGAAGTCCATGTGTAAGCATTTATAATGTGCACCTTTTAGGGAGATAACAAGAATCTTGATGCATACACTATAATAGAGATCTTTATCCTATAAATATATATAACACTAGAAATATCTACTGATGTAGCAAAAAAACTATTATATGTATAGGCTATTGCAGGAGACCATTTACTTATCAATTTTCACACTCCTTTTTGTGTTCCCTACTTTAATAATCTGTATAGAATGTCTTAAACAAAACAAAACAAAAACAAAAACAAAAACAGTCCAGTTAGCTAGTTAGAATTATTACTCCTAGGTTTTTTTTCTTTTTTTTCTTTTTATGGTTGGATCACTAAGCGAATCATCTAGTTAACTCTTCTATGCACGCACGTGCATGGTAATTTCCAAATCATGCATAGTGAACCTTACTTAAGAAGCAAAAAGGATCGGTTGGGCAAAATTCTGCATAAATTAACCTCTTTAATTATTAATTAATTATAGAAGAGCTAGTTGCAAAAAATTTGATGGTTGGTATCCGAGATTTCAAGTTTAAAACATAATTGTTTCATATTTTCAGCTAATTAATTAAATTTATTTATAAAAAAAATAATAAAGTGAAACGAATAGCATATTATCTTTCTCACTATTTATGGAAGAGCTAGTGCATAAAAGAGATTTGCTTATATATGCCCTTGATTTGATTTATCCTTAACTAGCTACAACCTCAATCCAGGTCATCAAATCAACTAGCTAATCTTTCTCACTATTTAATTTTTTTTTTTTTTTTTTTTTGCTAAAGTTGGTTTGATTGTTTGAACTTAAAATACAATAGGGACAGAGAGCATCAAGCTTCTCCTTATTATATAATTTTTCATAAGAAAATGATCATTAATTTTTTACGGACTTTTTCAGTAGTGTGGCGTGCATTATGTTCATCAATTAAAAAAACGTGACAAGTCCAATGCTTATAGAAAATTTGCATGTGAGACAGAAAGATGTAGGTCAAGTGAATGGCACATGGAATTAATGACTCGTAGTTTAATCTATACTCTAATAATCCTATACATGATCTTTTATGAACACAACTTATAACAATTAACCTATAACATAACTAAATAGTCCTATAATTAATTGGAAACATATAGGCAGGATATTTAAAACCGGCAACGATTCCAGATTCATGGGTTAATCGTCGCCGGTTTCGTGGACGGTGCTCGCTAGTGGTAGTGGTACGTAGGAAACACTAACAATATTGCCTCACACATGGGTTGTACATGCTGAAGCAACTAGTCAATGTTTCAGATCCCCTCTAGATTTTCTAAGACCTGGAATGGTAATCTTCGTGATTCTCCCTCCATTATTTTATTTTATCATCGAATTTATACAAGTGGCTAGGTTTGAGATTTTAGTGGATTTTAGGCTTTAATCCTCGGGACTTGTTAATTAACAAGTATAGGTATTAGAGAGTCAAATCTTTGATTTCCATTTATATATGGCCAACTTTGTTGGTTTGAGTACTAATTAGTAATTGGGGCAATTACTTTTATGCCCTGAATTTTTTTTTTACTTTTTTATTTATTTTTCTTAGAAGGTTAACATTAAAAAAAAAATTAATATTTTAAAATTTTTTAAATATATTTTTAGAGTTAGATTTTATTAATAAACGATTAGAATCAATCATTATCTCTATAAAATTATTATTTTATTTTTTCAAATATATTCTTATGCTGTCACAGTCTTTTTTTATTTGATCTTAAGTTTGGGACAAAATAACAATTTTTTTTTATTTTCCCTTAAGTCAGAGATAAAATAAATATTTTAATTATTTTCTACTCCGTACATTAATTTTGATTTAGTCCGAAATAATTTCACATATAGTAACAACAAAGATATATTTGAATTACAAAAAAATATATAATAAATATATTTAAAATAAATAAATAAATAAATAAAATATTTTTGAAATATTGAGAACTATATCTGTAAGTATAAGAAAAGGGCCCATCCAAAAAAAGTATTGATGCACCCGGTGCACGGTGGACCAATTCTAAAATATTTATTAAATATTTAAATAAATTATTTATATATTTTATATTATATATATTTTTTTTTATTTTATTATAAAATATTAAGTATCGTATATTGTATTAATTTTCTAAATATACTTTGTGGTGTATGAGTGTCAGATATATAATATTCTCTAATAATTTTCGTAATATATTAGGTGCAAGCAAAAAAAATTTCTTTCTTAAGTATTCTCTATACCGAATATATATAAATACATACACTACACACTTAAAATCTGCAATAGAAATTTTAAAATTTAATTTAGTAAATATATTTAAATTATTAGATTTTACAAATAGGATATATTTAAGTAATTTTGATATAAAAAATTAGCTTTCTAATATATGCTATAATATATGGTGCGTTAATTTACACCAGGTGCATATAATTTTTTTTTTTTCAATCACTTTTAACAAGATAAAGGAATCCTTATATATTTGGCAATTTAAAATAAGTTTTCTAATTTTAATTTTATAATTTAAAAAATTATTTATAAAAGAATTTAACTATTAAATTTAATTGAATATTTAAGTAAAGTTATTATCATACAAATACTGTAAGTTAAAAAAAAATAATAAAAAAATAATTTTTAATAATGCATAAAAGTTTATACTAATTTTTTTTTTTTAAAATTTTTTAATTTTAAAATTTTAATAATTATATATATTAATTAATTAAAATATTATGCTATACTACTACTACTACTACTGCTAGAGTATTATTCCTTGCACGTGGCTTAGGTAGGTAGGTAGGTAGGTAGTGGTGTAATATGGGTCAGACTAGGCCTTGGATGGGGACAAAGTAGCCTTCGCCTTAGGCCTGAGATAGTCCAATAAGAGCCCAACACATTCAATTTTGGCCCACCCAAATTTTAAATTTGTTTACTACATTTATGCCCGGACCAAAAAGTCAAAGCCACAATTAGCCCAAATGTATTTGGGCTTGTAAGATTGAGCTCTCCTATCAAAAATTAAGATGTAGCATTAGACGACTAGCCTGCTTGCACTAACCAACTGATCTAAATAGTGATGAATAATATTTAGATGCTACCACATGAATAATAATCTTAAATGAGATATATATCAACCACCCAACTAACACTTTTTGGATTTTAGTAATAATACCGAAGCGACGACTCTTCAGCAACTAATTAAGAGTTTGATCATATTCAGTGAATCTAATATGCAGCTCTATTAATAAAATGATTTTTTTTTTTTTTTTCTACTTTTCTTATTGTGGAAAACGTTAATTTCCACTCAATCGTACCCTTCGATAATCACAGTTCAACTTCCAACTGCAACCATCAATGAAATGGACCTACTCTACATTAACTGAAGCCCAGTAAGTGCCAGCTACTGTTAATTATTATGAACAATAAAATCCCTTTTTCCCTTTTTTTTTTTTTTTTCGGAGTAATCAACAGAAGCCTTGTACTCCCAAAAAAAGGAAAAAAAAAAAAAAATAAATATTTTACCCCAATCCCTCCTAGAAGTGTGTGGGGCTCACTCAACAGTGCACCAATTTATTTATTTATTTGCGAGTAAACGAAAGCGAGTATAGCATATACACAATCTTCTAATTAAAGCACGTGGGAACATTGACTTAACAATTACTTTTCTTCCTGAATTACTTATTACATTTGCACATCTTTTACTGTATTAACTAACCATGCAACGTTAAGTAATTAGCCTTGTACAACAAATAGAGTTTAAATTATTCTCTCTCAACAACATATGTTGGATGGTCACAAAATATAACTGAGCAAAAGGCAACACAGAATAAATTAGCAACTGCATTTCATCTTTCTCCCGGATCGAAACGTTTTGCTATCATAACACAAGATTGATCCCTTGTGTGATGAGAGCATTGGCAAGCACTTGGTTCGCTGCTTCTGAGGGGTGGACACTGTCCCAGAACACGTACCCGGTCGCGTTCGGGCACGTCCCGATCGACTTAGGATTGCAGAGAAGCGACGTAGTCTCGATTGTTCCCGTTCCGCAGCAGCCTCTCCTCGCCTCGAAGAAGCCTAATTATCCATCAAAAACATAAGAACAAGATAATAAATTGGGCGCATCATCACCTAACTAACCATAATCTCCAAAGTACAAATGTTTTACAAAATTGATCGAAATAGAGCAGCACCTTGTTCTGAAGGAGCAGTAACAAGGTCATAGAATGGTTGGTATATATCAAAGACTACAATATTGAGGTTGGGGAGTTGCGTAGACAATGAGATGGTTGTGGCATTGAGCTTCCTGTTGAAGTTCTCCGCATCCTTGTTGAGCCTCGACACGCATTGGTTGCTACCGTGCCCGAAAAGTGTGATCGCCGCAGGGACACATCCGATCGGTGGCAGCGAAGTAACTCCGATTTTCCGCGCACCCAAAGTGTACAAGTTCTGCATGAGTTTTCTCAACTTTGTGATTGAACTCAATGCATTATCATGGATTCAAGAGTACAATATTTTCGAAAGCAAAGATAATGTGTTAGATCCGAAAATAGCTGACTTCAATGTCAGGTGAACTAGTAAATAAGCAGTTGAAGAGTCAATTTGAAAAGAGCTAAAGTGAAGTCACTCATCATTCAATAAATGAGAAGGAAAATTAGTGCGTCTTCCTCAGCAAATTTGAGGGTCAAATTCAGAACCTGGGCCTTCAATCTATAATAATTTGTTAGTGTATCTTCCACCTGAGTTGAACTCGTGAATATCGGACTTCAATTAAGTAGACCATATATGTAGTGCGTTGGCACTAACAGTAGAGATAATATATCGAGATTAATAAAATAGTAGTTACATGATCTTAACAAAGAGCCTCATATATTGAAGCCGAATTTGTTGCTAGTAGAATAGGTTTGTTGAACTTAGTCAGCATTCATGACTGAATTCAATCAATCCGCTCTAGCAGCAATGATATTCATCACTGCAGTAGTCTCTTGAAAGGAAAGGAATAAACTAATGCAACTAATTGATTAATACGAACCTTGACGAATTTCGAGTAGATGCCGACGAGGATAGAAGAGAACTCATCAGGAGTGTACTTCTCGTAGAGAAAAGGATTGGTGTAGTAGTTTTGAATAAAGTCACTGGACCCTGCACTCACTATGTAGAGAGCACCTGATATTATAGACGAAGCCTGGCTACTCCCTGCCACTTTAGCCAGCTTAGATTGGTAATCTTTGTAGTAGTCCAATTGTTGAGATAATGGGATTGCATGCTGCTCAAAAATTATTAAACAGAGATTAGTTAATCTGAATTGTTCAACATAGTAAATGGTTCTAAATTAATTACAAGAACCTATTAGCTTTTTCCCTTATGGTAATTTGATCTGCTAACTTTAATTTGCTCCGAAAACCTATTTTAATTTATTTTACATTTCTACTAATAAGGTTGGGGAAGTAGAAGGGGGCGAACGAGGTCACGAATTGGTGTCCCAAAAAGAATACTCCGAGAAAAAAAGAATAAAAAAACCAAGGTACGTACGAGTGTGAGGTACCGAACTCCTGACTCCCCCCAAAAAAAAAACAATTCATTACTACAAAAAAAAAAAAAAAAAAAAAAAAATTCACCATATGTTTGCTGAGTTATTTTTGTACCAAATCAAAATCAAATTTTTGCGGGCTAAATACCATGTTAATTTGCAGTGACATCATATATTAAATTTTTTGCACCAAACCAATCTTTGTAGACAAATTTGCAATGAAATCCAATTAAAGTTAGTTTGTAAAATGCAACTAGATAAGCAAAATTTGGTAGTGTTTTTGCAAAATTAATCCACCTATATATCTCTATAACTGTAAAGATACAATTAAACCAATTCAACTTACATATAAGTTTGCTGTATCATCATAATACCCAGATGCTGCAGAGGCAAAATTGGCTCCTATGAGAAGGTTCTTCCCTGATGCCTGTGGGCTAAGATATGCTGGTGCATAACTAGTAAATCCCAACGTTTCAGCTACATCACAAAATGAGTTAAAATTAAACAAAACAAACAAAAAATTAAAAAGAAAGAAAATTTCAGAACCAAAATAATCACTAATAATTGCCAAAATGTATATATATGTATATAAACCACACCGGTGATATCTGTGGCCAACTTGCCATTGCAGAACCTCCCTGTGGCCACATGGTTCTTGAAGTCCCTCCCATACGGCGGGAAATTCGCTTTAAAAATCGTGTGCAGGTAGTCGTTGTTCCCGACGTCGACCGACGAGTCTCCAAACGTGATAATGGCGGGGACGAGCGGCTGCGCGGAGCCGCCGATCACGAGAAACAATAAGAAGAAGAATGCAGAAGCCACTGAGGCCTCCACATGCATTGCTTCAAAACCGTGCACAATTTTCCTTCTCACCATCTTTGTTCTTTCTCTTGGGGGCTTGTGGCTTTGCCTTGAGAATGAGTAGGTTTATATATATATATATATATATATATATATATATATATATATATATACACACACACGTGTGTGTGTGTGTAGATGTAAGCTCACTGGGAGGGGCACTAACATTAAGTAGGTAGTCCATGCATCAAGTTTGATGGGGAGCATTGAAGGCATGCATGTGAGCCAGATGCTGATTGCTTTCGTAAAAAAAAAAAGATTGATCCAATAGAAAATGATTTAAGGATTACCTTAATATCTTCGCGTGAACTAACAAGTATTGTAATGGATAAAGTATAGATAAAAATTTAATAATTATCGGAATTATTAAATTTCTATAATTATTATAGAAATTATTCTCTATAGCTGAGGTGTATTTCATTTGGGATATACTTGTATTCGGCCAATTCTATATATGGAGCCATGTGAGATTGAAGAGATCTAATCAAGAGCAATTTGCTCGTCTCAAAGTAAAATAACGTTAAAAAGGTAATTTGAGTTCGATGTAAGTACTCTATACGGTATATTTGTTACGGAGAGCACTTCCCCTTGAAGCAGCTAGCTCACCAACGGGGCATCTAGTCACTTGACCACCCCATTAATTATCACTCTAACCACTAGGGTGGCTCATTATTTGGTAGTTGGGGTTTAGTTGGGTGGGTGTAATGAGACATCTATAGGGGTGCCCCAACTGCATTGAAGTGAAACCCAACAACTTGTCCCACCCTCCCCTCCCCCGCCCCCCCCCCCCCCCCCCCCCCCCACACACACACATATATATATATATATATATATATATATATATATATATATATATGGATATATATGGTACTATTCACTGTTACAACTCGAGGAATAGTATTTTGGGACCAAAGAGTTGGGCTATGGTGAAAGTACCAAATATTCACACCCCACTAACCTTTATGGATAGGTAGGATACATGCATTGATGCTCACATGCAAGTACCCTTTTGTCAGAGGATCTCTTATTCAAGGAGCACTATAAATGCATGATACGTTGGAGAGTTATATGGAAGCTTATTAGGGCACAAGGACTTTATTTATAGGACCCCAAGAACAATGCGTCGTTATTGTGATGAGAATGGAGAAATCTACGAGTGCATGGTGAGCCCAAGTAAATAATAAACAGTTTGCTCAGTTGCTTTAAGAGTCGTGCAGCGGACCCCAACAAAAAATAAGAAAAATAAATAGGAACGAGTGATTAAATGGGATCATATATATATCTGCGACCGTATATTTTTTGGTTAGTAGTTGGGAACATTATATATGTTCCAAATTAAAATGCGTTTCCCAGACAAGAAGTTAGCAGTTGATGATTGGGTCAGGTACGTAGCATTAATTTTGCTTAGATTATTGGGGGGATGAAATTAGATCTGGTCCAATTGATTGGCATCTAAATGAAAAATGCATAATTATTATTATATTATTGTGGAATATTATGTAATGTGGCTGTATATATATATATTTGTAGCGAAATCAATCACAGTTTAAAATAGTCCTAATTTCGCTGGCTTCATTAATTGAATACAAATAGCCTCGTGCTCGATATATTTGTATCAGTCAGAATACAAAAGAGCAGTACCATCGATCGTACTATAAAATCCCCAACTCCGAAGAAAATGCATTGTGAGATATAGCCAGTAATAATTCACTGTAGAAAAACAAATTAAAATGTTAGGTGCAGATTCAGATACGATATTTTGTAACGTGCCCGAACTCATTTCTTCTAGTTTTTCGTGTTCGATGAATCAGAGGTGGTTTTTGAGAAAGGGTGAATGTCATTAACAAAAGTAAATTTAGTATTAACAAACTAATTTATTAGGTTGGAATACCACACTACCAAAAAAACGACCAAGAAAGAAACACGTGTGGCTCATATAAGAAAAATAGTTGGGACCTCCAAACTGCTGTAAGAATTAAGATCAGATAACGGGGATTGCCGGCAGACTATTAAAAACTTGAAAAAAAAACCCAAACAAAACAAAAACAAACATCACAAAGTTTTGATTGTGCTCTTATTAAGTTAGGATCAATGGCACAAAGTATCTACATTTACACGCCTTTGCCGGCTAAATAACATTTAGAACAACCAAAAGATACAACAACCAAAATTCCTACGCTGCTCATTAGTCAAAGTATAATGTATGATGATGCTATACGCGCTAAATTCTACAAAGAATGGATCAAGAAACCATATGTTGATGCTATATACACCAAAGCAAAAGCTGTAACTGCACGGAGATTACCGAGGGGGCATCAAAGTCCGCACGATGAATGCTAACTGGGCCTCGTGCATAAAGTAAGGCCCACAATTCCCCATTGTCCCTTTTTCAACTCCCAAAATAAAAAAAAAATAAAAATAAAGAAAGTCGGAGTTCCATCTAACTCAAGTAGCCCTAACCAATCACGCGATATTATGTTAGGTTTGCCAGAATATATGTGGGTTATTACTATACAAGGACCGATCCTGGATCTCTAAATTTGCGACATGCCAATCGACGAGTCTCGCTTGGATGCATTTACACAATACAAGTACAGTAGGGAACAGCCACCAACCGCTCTCATCCCTGCCAATAACACAGCCGACTCCATATAAATGAAAATGAATAGGAAAATTACACACTGCATCAAAGTTCTTAATCGAGGAAAGGATCAGGAAGATGTTTCAAATGCAGCAGGAAGCAAAAGGAAGGAGAAGAAGCTTACGTTGCCAAACTCCATGGTTGTAGGCTCGAATGTTTTTGGCTTGATGACTTGTAATGTACAAACCCACATATAAAAGCCACAACCTGTAGAATAAAAGAGATGAGTACGGTTTGATGGCATCATACTGGGAGCAATGAAAGCACTCTATTGTAGAATGTAAGCCAGTAAGTACATTTGATAAGAGTAACATTCTTAAGACTACTGTAATATGAAGCCAAAGAAAGAATTGCGAAATTGGAAGAGTAAGGCTGTGGGACCACTTACAACATTGACCAACGATGTAATGTTCCATAGGGCATAAACACGAGCAAGGCCTGCTGATCGCCGAGGTCCATGACTAAAAAGTGCATTTATTCCGGCAGGAAATGGAGAAAGTATACCCATAGGAAGAACAAACAGAACTAAGAAGATGTCGGCCATAGAGAACGAATAAAGCTGGAGTAAAGTAAGCAACACTAAGCTAAAATCTGCAAACAGCAATATCGAGATGACCAGACCAACAAGATCCTGCAGTAGAAAAGAGACAAGTAAAATCATCATATAAGTGTGCAAAAATAGAATCCAATCAAAACCAGCTTTCTCGATACAGAACAGACTTATCACTTCAGAGTAAATGAAATAATTCAAGCATACAAATGGCACCTGATGGCCAACTGGCTTAGTATTATGCACTATAAGAGAGAAGGGGTAGAGGAAATCTTTCTTGTCTTCAAGCATTTGAAGGCTGTAGCTATCTAGAATCCCTCCATTAATCCTTTTCCGCATAACAGAATCCTTATGTCTCAAGTGGCCAGATTGAGTCTCTCCTTGGGTGTTATGCACACTGCAGCGGAAACGAGTGGCATAACAGAGGTGAGTTGAAAATTAACATTTATGTACATAGACAGTAGCAAACAAGTAAATAAGATATTTATGTGAATAAACTCCTGCAATATTATCTATTTATACAACCCAGTAGAAAACATGACTTTTCATGTGTCCTGAATAGAAGCTTACTTTCTTCCATATATACCTTTGTACTAAAACCAACAACTATGATAATTTGAAGGACTTGCCAACCTAACATGAGGGGTAGGCATATAAGTTCCAGTGCTACAGGGGAACCGAGTAATAGATGATTTTGCAGGAAGATATGCGTAAAAGCCCCAAAAGATAAAGCAAACAAGCAACGATATCTCACCGGGCAGTTCTGTCAAGCAGTGGGGTTCCAGTACGACCATCAACAGCTGCAGCCTCAGTTTCTCCTTCCAAAGCACATACAACAAGACCAAGTTGGCAATAGCCTAGCGTTGTAGCTTGAAACCAGGCGAGGTCAACAGATACACCATGCAAGCTCAAAGCAGGATTTGCAACAGTCTCAAGCCACTTAAGGATAGGCAAGAGTGTTGTTTTAAGGTGTCCACGACGAACCAAACGCAGCTGGGCGTTCAGTCCAGCAACTAGACGATACCATATTGTTGGTGGTACAGCCTGAGCAAAAAAGATAACCCGATAGCTTTAGACGAAAAGATTTCAGAATTTTAAAGAAACAAAAAAATGTGTTTAGGGTTCTCCAGATGTGAAAAACAAACCTGGCCCATGAGGCTAGTGAGCACATTGTCACTGTGGAGCGAAAAAGGAGCCATGTAATTTCCATCACCTCCAAAGATTAAGCACATGGGAAATCTTTGATGAAGACGGGGAGGAAGGTCCGGTCTTTTTTCATCTCCGCCTAGAAAGAAGTCTACATATCCTAGCATTAGATCCGGAGTGGCAGCCACCTACACAAAATAAAATATACAGTTATTCCTCAAAGTTTCAATAACCCTGCAATGCTAAAACAACGAGACCAAGAACCCTTTATGACCCACAATCAATGTCTCAGCTACATTGATAGCAATGTCGATATAATTCATTCAGCTCTATATTACGAAGCGACTATTCTTTTTTAACAAACAGAACAAGTGTGCTTTTATTGATAGTTTGGTTATCTAAGAGTGAATTAGGACTGCAAATCAGAAAAAACTTAGTCACAAGCAAGACATGAAATTATAAAAGAATCCTTTGCAATTCAAAACCTTTTCAACTCCCAAGTCACAAATGCTTCATTTAAGATGTTAAGGTGCCTTCTCCAGAACAGGCTTGTGCCTGCCGACCAAGTGAACTTTACAATACCAAGTAGCTGGTTACTTCCATTCAGAAATTATTAGAAGCTGAGCAGCTCAGCCCAGTATCAATTCAACATTCTGTTCTCCATCTTGTCCAGCTTTTGACAATCAAGGAACGACTATCCATAGCATATAGTACTTAAAACGCTCCCCACTAACCGTCCCTTTTAATGGAGGGATTAACAAATCAGCAGAATCTCATTAAATACTAGAAATTCAGAAACTAGGAAAGTGAAATATCTTGCAACAAGCTGAAAGAGGTCATGCCTATATGGATCATCTAGTACTACAACTAGAAAACTGAGCTTGATTATTCATACATGGTCTTCACTCTTCAGTCAATAACCTTTGGAGCAAGAGAAGCTTCTACTAGAAACAAAATGTAATTATGGTGCAAACCTTGAGCCCTTCATAAAGAGCACGTGAACGGCAAGAACGTAAGCATGAATGATCATACTCCGATCTAACAAATTCACGTAAGCGCTGCAGCTTCTTTCTCCTGCGCCACTGTTGCCAGGACCATGCAAGTGGGTATGCAAGTATACAAAGAATGCTATAGATTGATCCTTCCCACCATTGATAAGCCGCTAGGGCATTTATCTCCTCGACAAATCTATAAAAAGCATCCTCATATCTGCCATGCAAAATAAAGTATAGAAGAGAACAAAATATTAGTAGCCAATGGAAGTTAAGAAAGCAATTCTTTTGAGAGATGAAAATGAAATAAAACAGTAAAGAAGCAATGAAGAAAAGGGATGATAAGAAAATAAGTGTGCCAGAAGTAGAATCTGTTCAAATGCAATCTGTCCAATATAAGACATGCCCACATACACAATTTCTGTAATTTGTTCAGGCGGAGAGTGTGGAAGATGCCAAGGTTCACTGAAGGTGTTTGGACCCATGAAATACATTCTGTGAACATGGCTCTGGGACTCTTCAGCTCTATTTGTCTCCAAGACCTGTGTGCAAAGAAAAAAAGTTGCCAAAATTAGCAAGACTCACAAAGAAATGGTCCTCATTCTAAGGTATGTCAAGAGAAGACGCAAATAATAAAAACCTCATTCAGCGATTCTAGAAAGGGAAAGGAGTGATCAATTTGGGACCCTTGTTGAGTTGGTGCTGGCCCTGGCAATTCATCAGTACCAACGAATTTCATCCGTGCAACGCTTAGAACCAGGGCCAATAACACAAGAAGGCCAGAAAGCAGGAGGCCAAAAAGCCATGGTCCACCAAAAGTGTATATTAACTCTTCCAGAGCAGTATAGCAGTGCGGCATGTGATATCTATCGGACACGCATTTGTATGGGCATGGGGTTTCAGCAACACCTCCTGTTAAGAAAATGCTAATGTTCAGAAAAGTTCTACAGCAACTGAAGGCAAACATGGATGAAATGACCAAAAAAAGCTATTTGACTAAACAAAGAAATTCAGAGGAAGAATGCTCCCAAAACATCATTTAGCAACAGAATATGTGACTATCAAGTATCAACAATACGATTTTATATAGCTAGAAAATTACCAGAAAATTACCAAACTCACTAAAGAAAAATAGAATCTGTGACTACATTTCTGTACCAAAAGAATTAGAAAACAAGCAACTTAGCGACCGTTACCTCGAACTGTTATGTACACAGCACGATGAGGGAGCTCATTAGGGGGGCACCGATAACAAAGAGCTATATCAGATCCAGTGGCATTCTTGAAAGTACCCAAAGGGCATTCCTGCATTTCCTCAAACAGAACTATATCAGATAAGTTTGTTTATTGAAACATTCCCCTATCCTCGACAAATACTGAAATAAATAACATCAACTAAGGATTGCCATGCCATTGGCACTGCACATCCCACTGCAACATTGGCATGCATTGGCATGGATTTTTTTTATCAAATTTTCGTAAAAAAATTATCTTTTTAAATTGTTGTAGTATCTCCAGTAGTTATGAAAAAATCTCACATAGTTTAGAAAGAATAGAGTCATAAAACTCTACCATAAGCAAATTCACTACATCAAAAATATAAAAAAATTTAGGGAGATCTTTTCTTTTTGTTCTTTCACTAAAAGATGATTTCATATACTATTGAACTGACTAATTGCAAAAAAAGTAAGTAGATTTACAAAAATTACATATTTCGAGTATGGAAAAACCTTGTAAATCTATTCAGTTTTCACCTCAAAACACACTCAAAAAAGGCCTTTAAAAACTCAAAAAAATTATTTTCTTGTCAAGGTGTCAGCACACCCCCGTGCCACATGCCAGCACGGCCTCGGCACAGTACGGCACAGGTGGCACGGGGTAGCAAGGGCAGCATGGGCAATCCTTGACATCAACATTGACAACAGGGACAAAATATACAATAATCAGGTAAGAGTGAAGATATATGTCAGGATCAACAGTTGATTGCAAAGATTAAAAGCTATCGTTTCTTGTATATTTTTCCCTAACAATAGTGCTAAAAATTGATACCTCTAAAAGATGGATTAATTCCATAGAAATTATTTATAGCCCAAACTAGCAAAGCTTAGTGTGTGTGTCCCATAAATAACAGATTGTGTCTTACAATCAATCTTGGAACCATCATCCATAAAACAATGCTCTGCTGAAAAATTAACGTCAGCAGTCAATAACTTATTTACTGACTAATGACTACACATGAACTGATTCCCACACTAGAACTCGCATTAACTCTTATACAGGGTTAGCGAAAGGAGTTTAGTAATGTTACCTCTCTTTTTTCCCCCTCTACTTAACAATTCCACATTAAGTAAGATGACAAACACAAAGGCAAATATAACTGACAAAGAAGTGATCAAACTATAAAATGTAACAAATATTAGCATTTGCCACTGAAATTATTTCAAATATAAAAGTACAACATACCTCGCAAAATAATCCATAAAGACCTTTTGGGCAAGCTTTGGCCGTGACTGTCCCATTTTCCCCAGTAAAGCCTTTACCCCTGCTAATGCCTCCCCTATAAAAGAAAGCATAGAGTTCAAAGAAAGAGATATTGCAGCAATAACCTCCAAACCACAAAATGAACCATTAGCACTCATGCAGTTATGTGGCATCTCAATCCTTTTTATACAAGTAACAATACTTGAAAGCTACATAGTACACTTAAAAAGTCCAAATTCATTATCCAGAAAATTGAACATGTCAATCGATTCTTTCATGAACTACAAATTTGAGAATCCAAGGACTATAAATTTCAATAAAAGCACTCAAAGAGTTTAAGAAATAATAAAATGCATGCACATTCTAGGTGAAAAGGTTGCAAAGTCAAACAAAAACCAAAAAAATAAAAATCAAAGAACTGTTGGCACACTGGAAGCAAAATCTAAGCTTAAGATTCAGATAATAAAAACAGGAACATAGATATATAAGCAACAAAAAATGTAAATGAAACATGAATTAACAATCTAAGCCTGTTAGAGCTCGCAACACCAAGGTTACTTTTTCTCAGTGGAAAAAAGGAGCAATAGTAAAGCAAAATGTACAATTCAGGGCGTTAAAGTATCAAAACACATTGTCAGAAACTTAAAAGTCCGTATGTATGCAAAATTAAAACAGTAAATAGAAGGCACGCCAAACAGCTCAAAGGCCAAAAGGCTAGTTATTGCAAATTATCTACATATTCCTGAAGTTTATCCATTACCGAATCCAGCAAAACAAAGAAAATCAACTAAAAGAGATTTTAGAAAACCTTGAGTTAATGGTTCCTTCAACAGTTGCAATTGGAAGATATTCATCTCCTGTAGGAACACCCGACCAATGTAAGTGAATCCTTCCACCTCCACCACCACCACCACCATGGCTGCCAAGGCCACCGACACTTGAAAGGGCTGAGGCTTCACCAAGAGTTAAAGTACGCAAAAACAAAAGAATGGTGCCCCCAGAACCACCACCAGGGCCTTCACTCGAGATATTAGTAGCAGCACTGTTGAAACTCTCCCCATTTGCCTCGACCGAGCCAAAGATTGACAAACTTGACAAAGAATGCTCCCATGAACCCATCACTGCAAAAAAAAAGATCAATAACGCCACAACCTGGTCTCAGAACAGGAGAAACAACTGATTGCAAAAGAAAAATAAAAGGGCTGAAATTGATAAAAGCCCCCCTGAAAATATCGTGATTTGCACTTTGCCATGTGCAAAAATAAAGACCTACACTTAACCTCCTTAATATTAAGATCACTAGCACTAAATCTACTTCTATACATCATCCACTAAGGAATTATAAGAAGATACGAATATGATAGAAATGATTAACATGGATATAAAGGGTATTTGATCATCAATATTTTTCACGGAGACTCTGGAAATCGCATATTTTAAGAAAGGTTTCTGCAATTTAGCCCCAAAGAAAATAAAACTGCACAAAGAAAGTTAACTGAATATTCGACCATAAAAAAGTAAAACCATATTTTGGTTCCAACAATTTCACTTAATATAAATAGAAAGGCATATATAAAGTTTCAGAAATTTTATCGACAAAAAAACATAAACCAACCAATGATAATCACAAAGATACCTATTATGCCTCCTCCAGCTGTTGAAGTGTTTATGCTGTCATTACCACTACCGCTACCAAGATCACAGGGTAAATCTGGATTACCATATGTGAGGCCACCCTCAACATGGCTTCCATTGAAGAACCCATCACCACCTTTGCCACCGTGTCCCCCACCACCGCCAAGGCCACTGCTTAGCATGCTTCCTCTTCCAATCCCACCTTTGCAGCCTGCAAGTGGGAAAGCATAAAACTTATATTGAACGATGAAGCAGCAAAGCAGATGCAGATTTAGACAACTAAGAAATACAGTCCCAAACACAAAGTTTACAAGAAGCTGCTATTTTGGAATACCATTTTTTAAAAAATAGAAAATAAAAATAAAAATCCAATAAGCAAGAAGAGAGCAAGAAAATAAAAGTCACACGATACTGATGTGGTCCAGTTTGAGTAGATTACTAGAGGATAGGCTGGATTAACTTCAAATTGCATCTATATTAAGCCCACTCAGCCTAATCTTGAATTTGAGTGGTTATCTAGTTATGCCACGTTCTTATGATTTTCCAGCCAGACTAAATTGACAAAATTGATGTACCAAAAACAAGTATGAGAGTGTTGTCAATTTTGACTCAGAAGGAAGTTTGTTAATTATACCCAATCCAGTGGCACTAATTGTCCCAGAAGAATGAACAGTAACACTTCTAGCTCTGTGAAAATGAACAACCGTTCCCTCAATAAGCCCTGCGACATCAATATCTTCAACCCGACAGATCTACAAAATAAACAAGGCCACTGATTAACATCTTAAATGACAAAGTAACCACGTAGAATAAAACCTAAAACTGTTTACTAGATTTCTTTGTTAAAGGTTCACCTGAAGCGTGAAAGAGAGCGAGGAATTCACATTGCAATCTTCTGGAGGATGAATCAATTCCACAGGGCAGTCTTCTTCTTCTTCGCAATTGAGCTTTGGAGCCCTAAAACAGACATACCAAACAGCTAATAATAAGGCAATCCAAACCCCAAGAAACAAAGTACAAAGATAAGAACTGTAAATACAGATTGCCATAGTACTTACATCTCATCACTAGTTGCATTTATCAACGGACCACGTAAAACAGATCCAGGACCAACCTAAAAAGAAAATATAGAAAAATGTTTTACACATAAATAATTTTAGATGATTCTAGAAGAAACAGAGCATCTTAATGATTCAGGAATTTAACTGCACTAAAAAGGTCAAACAAGAGCCCAGATACCAGTATGAAATTCTAGGTACATGTAGACAATATTGAACATGGTTTTGCAATATATACCTAACGAAGAAATGTGGCAAAAAAACAGACATATAAAGAAGTCCGACAGATTCGTGCCTTCAAAATTGATATGAGTGATACTGGGAATTATCAATTATTCTGCTATTGTTCTCATATAATTAAGGTCTACAATTTGGTTAATTCTTATAGAGGCAAAAATTAATGCATAACCAAATAATTATTGATAAGCTACAGAATTCAAAAAAAAAAAAGAAGTCTTCAGCTTGTTTTGGTTACATTTATACTGTAGAATAGCGACAAGATCAGACGTTGAGCTTCAATCATATCGCCTGGTCCAGATAAATTGAGAAGGCCTTGACCATGGACTCCAAGATTGGCATTAGAGTGTATCACCGATGATTCCTGAGATACAGAAAACACATTTTGTGATTCACATTTAAGTATCAACGAAAGAGTTAAATGTCACCATACAAGGGTCAGCACCGTACCTTCAAAACAACTAAGTTGCTTGCCTCAAGTAAGGATGTTGCAACTATTGTATCTCCACCCCCATTAATATAAATTTTCGAATTCCACATCAAGAACATCTTTACAGACATACGCAAAGCACCATATACCTAAACTTAATTAAAGATCGCAACATCAGATTATAAATTTGCCAATATCTGAATGCAAAACTATTATACTACCGGATTGCCACATAATGCATGTGGCATTATGCGGCATATTGTAGGGAGTTCCTACAACCTGAGAAGAGGCAGTTCATCATTTTTGTGTGTTAGTTTGTAAACCATCCAATTCACCGATTAGATAATTTTGGTTTTTTGCAAGAAATCATTCACAATCATGAATAGGAAAGAGGGGGGAAAAAAACCACACACACACACACACAAACAGTATATAAGGAAACAGCATGGCTGCAAAGGATCTGCTTCCTAGCAGAGGAACAGAAAATATGGTACAAAAGAATCTATAAACTAGCGATTTACACTGCATAGAAGCACACACATGGCTGTAAATATTCTTTATTCAACATTCCTAGCAACAAATAAGCAACTAACACAAGAAACACACACACAAACAAGATAATCAACACTAAAGGGATCACCTTGATTATTGAGTCACTCATTAGAAGTTCTTCAGCCATAAGTTCGAACTCCGAGTAAGGGTAATGACTTAGACCAAAAGTTAGAATACCACCAGATAAAAGGCTAAGTTGTCCTTGAACCTGAAAAATCCAATTAGTAATCTCAGAAAGGACTTCGAAATCTGCACAAAGGATAACTAAAATGAATACATACAAATTAAAACTAAACTAATTTTTATACAGAAATCATTCAAAACAATGTTGGCAAGCCATATCTTAAGTTAAAAACAGAAGAGACAAAATATGAACTTATCCACGAATATATCGAAGTCGTACAGTCCTAGATAAGTTCAGAAGGAGAGAATCAGCATAAAGATCAACAGACCGCTTCTTCAATACTAGTAACGCAGCATGACATATGGTTTGACAGCTTCTTAAGCTTTCAAGGACTGAAAAGAGGTCAAACTGCATTGTCAAAAGTGTAACAGAAGATAGAAGAAGTGAACTATTGCCTCTTTAAGTGGAACAATAATGTTCTGTGCATTAGTAACAATTGGAACCACAGGAAATTTTGACAGTGGTAAATGTATAACTGCTATAGTCTAGAAAAAGAGGTCCATGAGGGGAAAATGTCTGCAATCAATGCAGCCTAGATAATGATTAGGCAGCGATCAAGTATAAGCCGGCTGGCCATATATCAGTTGAAAACATGATCTTATGTCGAGCTGGTTCAACGTCACTAAATCAGGAAGCCAACACTAATAGTGGGATTTGTATTTAAACTAATACTTACCATAGGATAAAATCAAGATGAAACACTCACACTGGGAAAAATGCCATAATAGGAAAGCAAAAAAAAATGAAGAAATATACCCAAATTATCAATCTGTATAAATATCGTTTGCCTATTTCTATCACATAGAAGCACACCATCAGTGACAAACAGCAATGTTTTATGTAAGGCAATAAAGTTTATCACAATAAATGCAATAGCATAGTGCCCATAAAACAGATTAATGACTGTCACAATAGCAGAGGCAGGAGCTGACCTGTACACGACTCCAGAGTAAGGGAACAGCAACTTTGGCACAATTTCTAACAAAAACATTTGTCCAAAGTGGCTGGTTAGGAAATTCTAAAAGAAGAGTATCAGTCTGTGTAGTCAAGTTGTGATTGCTAACAATAAGACTCTTAGGGACCGCATCATAAAGAGTCCCTGCAGCTCCAGCGTTCTCTGGACAGCCAAAGCTCTTTCCACCTACAGATCCAAAACTTTATGCAGCATAATAAGACAAAAGGCATTGTGAAATTAGTCTACATAAATGTAGTCCCAGCTCAGACTTAGTTAGCTACTACATTTTGCTCTTACAAATAAGGCTCTATTGTTCTGCTAACTATAAAATATATAATGGCATTAAAATGGAATTTATCAGAGACTTCAAAGACCAAGAAACTATACAACAAGAACTGCCAAAAATTGTTTATAACCATACTTCCAGCATAAGAGAAAGTTACCTTGCTAGTTGCTACCTATCTGCACTAAGCAAATTTGCTACCATCGTTTAGTTACTCTAACATTTTTCTTCTTCCTCGAGTTCTGCGTGATTGACATATCAAATGCACCAGCAAATGGTGGGTTGTTTGCAAATAATATAATCTATGGCAAAAAAAATGTGGTGACTTTTGCACACTTCTTTGTCTTTTTACATAAAATTGAGTTTGTAAGCTAACCAACAATAGGAAGAATAGAGAAGTACATCCACCAACATATTTCCATAATATTCACAAAAGCGAAAGCATAGCCAAACGAGGTCACAGTACCCTGTTTAGTTAGACTTCACATTTGAGCCTAATAACTCTTGATAAAATTATACCAAGTCTAGCATGAGTTTCAATGAAATTTCCTATTTGGATCTTCATAGAAAAGTTTTATAATGATGTTTGTCTGTCAGGGTAATCCAAGATGAGGCGAAACTCCCACTAAAAGCAGGCTTCCACTTGAAGTATTAAAAGGAAACTTCAGACAGGCTTGATTTTACCCTCTAAAGGGAAAAAAAAATATACTTCTTTCTCATCTTATATTTGTAATAGATGCAGCAAAAACATAATAATCTACTGTAAAAATCTATACTGCATAAAACAAATACAGTGAATCAATCATCGACTGTCGGGTTATCAATCAATATCTCAACCTACCTTCAGAGCAACCTAACGCATAGCTTATGCACCAAACGTTTAATCATGCATAAAATGAAAAAGAATGCAGTACAACTTAGTAGATAGAAGGGCTACAAAACAATGGCGACTAGTGTGAACGAGACAGTCCGTAAATATAAATATTAGAAAGACATAAATGCAATAAACTACGAAGTAAAACAATTAAATTACCATGAACAAAACTTTGTGCTTCATCATGCCTGCCAAAAACATTTATAGCAACGCGACCTCCTCCTCCCCCCGCCAAACCATTGCCTCCAGAAGCACTTATATTACCACTTCCCTTCCTACATCACCAAACAAGCATTAGATGAAAGGAAAAATGATACTGGCATAATAATCAAAGAACTTCACCTCAACAAAACCAAAGGAAACACAGTTCACAGTAAAGCCAGAATTGTTTTATAAGTTACATCAATCACAAGCTTAAACATACATACATTTAAAGTGGCACATAACATTGAATAGATTCCATTTTATGAAAGAACAAGTAAGAACACGGAGCCCACAAGGGTGATAACTGCACTGCGATGAAGGCACTAAACAAGCTGCTCCTTTATTTATTTATGCAAATCACCGCTCCATTAATTTGCAAGTAAAGATGGCGCATGAAACAGGCACTATCTTCATTCTGTTTTGGCTAGAAATTATACTATATCCGTTCTTTTTCCTTATCAAGTATACTTAACAGTACTAGAACAAGATGAAATTCAACAAACATCCACAGGAGGATAACGGGGAAAAAATGAACTTTGACAAAAAAAATTAGAGGTCTCACATGCTGGAGGCCAGAATATAGATGCTCCCACCAGCCCCTCCGCCACCCTTGTCGCTGCCATCACCCCCATCGGCAATCAGCTCCCCTTCCGCCACCAGCAATTCCTTCACTGCCATCCAGATCCGCCCACCCCCGCCCCCACCGTAATCTTTCTCCACGCTCGTCGATCCGCCTTTGCTTCCGTAACTGTCGGGCTCCTGCAGTGACGACCACGCGTACGCATCTCCGCCCCACGAGTCCTCCTGTGTCTGGTCCTCCCTCACGAAGCAGCTCGCCCCCCGCCCCCCATGGCCCCCACCATCGCCGTGCGTCCCTGTGGGAACCCCACTAGTCCGGGGCGGCGGGTCCCCTCCCAGCCCCATCGTGTTGATCAGCGTCTCGTTCCCAAGGGTGACGTTCGTCGCCGCGAGGAAAACCCTGCCTGCCACGATCGCGGCGGAGCGCTCGAGCCGCACCTCGCCGGAGAGGTTAGCGACAATCTCGCACCCGGCGATGGGGCAGCTGAGGACGACGCCGGTGAGGAGCACGAGGCTGCCGCTCCCCTTGATGTAGACATCGCCGGAGAGCTCCACGCTGCGGAGGATCTCGCATCGGGTCTCGAAGTCGCCGGCCCCGCCGATGTCGTCCTCGCAGGACGCCGACGGCCGGTCCGGCTCCACCGGCGGCGGCGGCGGCGCCGGCGGGGAGTAATCTTGCCACAGAGACTCGTAGTTCAGGATCGAGAACGCCCCGTCCTCGGCGGCGGAAGCGAACCTAGGGTTAGGGTTAGCGCCGTCGAAAACAACGAAGACAGAGACGACGAGGAAGGTGAGGAGAAGAGACGACGCCATGGACGGATGGAGGAGAAACTCATCACACAAACCCGGGTAGAAACCCTAACGAAGAGGGGCGGGGCGGAATCGCTCGGATTCTGAGAGAGAGGGGGGGGGGGATGTTGGGGGGAAGCTTATCGATAACTCCGCAAAATTTCGAGGGACCGATTTGCAAATATCCGGAAAAGCGCGTGTCGAAACGAAAACAAAAAAAAAAAAAAAAAAAAAAAAAAAAAAACTCAGGTGTGGGGTGGGGGAAGAGGCCGCGGTGGCGAGCGCGTCGGAATTCGCCCAAACCCCCCGCTCGCGCTTACGAGATCTTTTTTAAGGCCGCGAGAGTAAAGGGGAAAGTTGGGCTGCGTTGTTGGGGCGGGGGGAGTTAGAGAAACCGTCAAACAGGTGCGGGGTGGCCGGGAGCCGATCTCTGCCGTCCGTCCTCGCACCGGGATTCGTGCTGTTGGAGAGTTAGGTGGGTTGTGATCGGGCCAAGCGCCGCGGCCTCGTAGTGGTGGTGGGGGAAGAGAGAGAGAGAGAGAGAGAGAGAGAGAGCGCGCGCACGCACGCACGCACGCACGCAGAACTTGCTTTAAAGGGGTTTCTTACTGGTCACGAAAAATTTAAAAAAAATAATAATAATTTATGTAAAAAAAAAAAAATTGGCTGAGAAAATAATGAGGGTGATCAGTGATGGATGCACGACGAAATATGAACAGGGACTAAAATATATTAAATGTAACGCCACTTGTCGAGCGTGCCCAAAATTTAAAGAGTTAAAAATCTCGAACTGATTTTTTGTTTTCAGAAAAAAAAAAATAATAAATTAATAAATAAATAGTAAGTTATAGAGTGACATAATCAGATCTCATTTAATACAGTACAAATTTCAAAGATTCGTGCAAGCAAAATGAAGTGGCCATTTGTATTTTACAAGCTCGAGTCAGATGTGCTTTTTAATATTATACATATCCACGGCTCTTATGTAATTTCAAAGATGACTTAGGCCTCGCCGAGTAAGAAATCGAATCAAAGTTGAGCTCCATCTTTTTCTTTATTGCGAGTCCTACGCTGAGTACGCTTTTCTTAACATGTAAGCATTTAAAAGGTGACAATGTGTGGTACCCCATGGTTATAAACTCTGTACAATATTAAGATACCAATATTAAGATACCAATATCAATAATATGGCTAGAGATAAAACCATCCATAAATATATAGTTTGGAACTTGATCGAGCGTTGTGAACTGCATGCAGAATTTGAATTTAAATACCTTGCAGACCATGAGATCATCGCATAATAAGCGGAGAAGTTGTTGTTGAACATAAATGCTAAAACCACCGTTTTTAAATAACTTCAAGTTTTTAAATAATATACAATTATTTTGCATTAGTACAAAATAATAGCATGATGTTAAAGCTTTGAGGCACCGTTTGGTTGAAAAATAAGATATAAAATAAAGTTTTATTTTTTTGAGATAAGCTGAAATATACTGTCCAACTTTTTTTTTTTTTATAGAACAAATTTGTTCCGACTTGAAAATAAATTTTAATTAAAATAAATATTATTTTAATTATATTGTATTAACTTTTAATTAATCTAACTAATCCAATTATTTTATTAACTAATTATTTAACTATTAGATAATTAACTTATTAATTTATTAAATTATTTATTAACAATACTTATTTTTGATAATTATTTTATCAATTAATATTTAGAATTAATAATAATTAATTAAATAAATTAAATAATTATTTTATTAATATTTTTATATTAAAAATAATATTATTATTTTAAAATTATAATTACTCATATTCTTACTTATTACAATCTATCTATCCAAATACTAATTTTTTTATTTTCATAAAAAATTCAATTTTCTTATTGCTACTTGTTTCTTAACTTATATTTGTCTCTAAAATAAAAAAAAAATTAATATATATTTAAACCAAACAAAATCTGAGAGAATAAGTAATTCTTTCGCATCACCAACGAAAAGCAATAATAAAAAAATTTCTTTTGGTTTTATTTTCTTCGACTTTTTAGGCGGCGGGTCAAATTCTTTATTGTAATTTTCTCTTTATTGTAATTTTCTAGCCATTGAAACGAGCCTTTCGGCATGGATGATGAAGTGTGATAAAGGATTAGTTGACAGGGATATAAATTTTTTTTGATGGAGATGTGTGTAGAAAAACATTGGTGTCTCATGTTGCTGGTTAGGATACATCTACACACACACACACACACACATATATATATATATATATATATATATATATATATATATATATATATATATATTATGAACTGTAATATTGGAATCTTTAGACATGGATTAGATAGGTTGACAGAGTCTTGCTTTTAATTGAAAATGAAGCGCATATGTATTTTCTTTAATGACGAGTCTATTCACAGCAGGCAAATTGCTTTACGACTTTTATTTCTTTCTTTATCTTCTTCCACTATTTGATCAAGATATTTCATGTATTTTTTAATTTACTTTAATTGACTTTACAACCACTTTAAAAGCACATTTACAATGCTAGTGTTTGTTGGCCATTGCTTACCTCATTTCTCACCCTTCTAATTGCTTTGTTAATATAAATATTTATAGAGTTGTGCTAGAATATTATCAAACATATATACTCTATTATTGTTTATTTATTTTTGATAATAGAATTTTTAAATCAACGATCGGTATAGTTAAATATGATCTAAATTATTTAAACTATATAGAAATTAAATTTTATAATATTTTAATATTGTTATCTTGTTCGTCAAGCGGACACAAAAATAAACAATTGAAAATGAATATTCTTCAAAAGATGATGATAGAAGTTTTATAATAAAGATTAAGAATATATATCTTATTTTAAATAGTGTAAAAAAAAAATTAATCAAAATTTAATTGATTTAAATTTCTTTACAACGTTAAACGAGAAAAATATTTCATATCAACTATTAAAATTACAATATTTACAATCATTTGATCATCAGATTAATAATGATGTCGAAAATATTTGAAAATTAATTTTTAGATGCTTCAAAACGTATAAATCATATTTAACAACATCGATTGTTGATTTGAAAGTTTCATGTTGAAAATAAATTGAGACTAGCAGAGCCAGTTTTAACTTTTTATATTCCAATTTCTAATGAAGCAATAATTAATGATGCTTTTCAAAAATGGATCAAAAATTATATTTTAATAAAAGCAATAATTTGGGCAACAGAATTGTATGTAACTCATCTTATGAATTAATGGGAATTGTAAATTGGGCCGGCCAGGATATATCTGTTAGCCCAATTTTTTTTCTCTTAAAGATTTAATGGGCCTGGGCCTCGATCATATCGGGTCGTGTATGTGTGCGTGCGTACGTACATGCATGCATGAAGTGTGCTTAAATGTGTCCGTGAATATATCTATATGCAGTACATATTAATTGTTCCTTTCGTTTGAAAGGAATAAGAGCATAAATAGCCGCACCAATATGAAATGATAGTTTACAAAGTTTTTTATTTGATCATTAGCTTTTATTGATGGAGAAACACTCTCCAGATACTTGTGCGTGCTTGCATGTGAGGGAGCACGAGTGCATCGGTACGACGTGTTCATGCGCGAAATGGCAAGTGCAAATGAGCACAAAGAATATAATTGAGAGAAAAAAAAGATAAAGATATGGCAGGTGCAACAATAGACGGATCAGATTCGCGACATATATATATATATATATAAGTGATCAACATACACATTCATGCATGTACAGAATATGAATGTAAATACTGAAAGATATTTAATTGTCCTGGTCTGCATGTTATTGAGCTCAAATATTTCTAATGACCCCAAATACTTATATAGCATGTTAAATATATAAGTATGGGAAAGGACGAGGAGTTTAATTACAGTGCAATGGGTCCATCAGAAAATAAGACGTCACCGTACTCTTTTGGCCATCAGGTGGTCAACCTGACTTGAGAGGAACCAATCTTAATTCCTGCAAGACATTTCGATTAACGCAACCGCTTTTTTGAGACTTTTTTTTTTGTTTTTTCTATATATTTTGCTTTTTTTATTTCTTCAGATTCTTAAATGTCTTCATTTTGTAGCTTTATTCATTCATCATTTCTTAATAAATGAAGCGAGTGAGGACGTGCTATTCTTTGTTTTTAAAGGAAACAATACCATTAATTACCAATTACAACTGCAAAACAAATAATGAAAGAAAATGAAAACCCTGGAGGGAATCTACATCACCTCTTATGTTAATTATCACAGTGCAAAAGTGCACATGAAATTAATTTCCTTTCCTTTCTTTTGTTTTCTAAGATGGACGAAGATTGGGGTGAAGACAAGTGTCAGGATTGCAACACTTTCCATGCGCACTAAGACATTTTAGGGCTTCCTTTATTTTCCCACTTTTTTTTTTTTTTTTTTTTTTTTTTTTGTTTGAGAGAGAGAAAGACAGCACGTTACCCGCTTTATTTAATAGGAAACTGAATTTAGCACCAAGGGTGAGACATCAGGGTTTCTCAAAGTCAAAGCCGAAAGCAAAGTAAAAAAAAAAAAAAAACACTCCTAATCAAGCCAGCATCTTCCAGTGAGCCAAAACTCTCCTAACCGAGTTAACTGCGACGAATGGATCAGTATTACGTTGTTGGAAGATAACTCTGTTTATGATATTCTAAATCACCCACCAATTCGTCGACCGGACATTAAGCAATCTGCTCCGCTCCACCTGTCCATCCCCTCTCAACCCCTTCTCCCATACCTTGCTAACACAGCTTCCTAACTCCTCGAACCCAGGACCTTCCTCGCCCGATCCGACCATAAATCTAGTATAAAGGCAGCTCAAGAACAGATGGTCAATCGACTCCAGCTGATCGCCGCAAAGCACACACAGGTAGTTACATGACCAGCCCCTCTTTCCAAGGTTGTTCGCCGTTAGGAGCCTATTCTTGAGGGTCAGCCAGACGAAGACCTTGACGTTGGGCGGCATATACAACCGCCGCACCGATGGGGTAATGTAGTCTCGTAACCCCCCATCACTAATGATCTTGTAAGTGGACTTGACGGTAAAGGCACTCTTCTTATGTCATCTCCACACTGCCCCATCTTCCGTATTGCTCGATATGACCCCCCCCCCCCCTCCCCAAGAACCTCCTTAAGCTGCCACAGACAGGGGTGTCAATGAGCCGAACACGAGCGAGCTGGGGTCGGCTCGTGTTTGGCTCGTTTAATAAACGAGCCGAACACGAGCTGACTCGTTTAAATATCGAGCTAAAAAATTCGGCTCGTGTTCGGCTCATTTAAATAACCGTCATGGTCGAAACAATCACTAACTCTAACCGCCTTCCTAACCACTTTTGGAATATATATATATATATATATATATATATATATATATATATATATATATATATATATAGTTAATAATTTTTCTACAATTAAATTTGTCTTTTTGACTAATTTTCTTTTTTAAATCATATATATTATTCCACCTATCCTAACCGCACATCTTTTTATCAAAGAACCACAAATCTATAAGCACCCACTTAGTCCTTTTAATATATATATATATATATATATATATATATATATATATATATATATATATATATATGCATTATTTCCCTGTTATATGAAGGGATTATGAATATCTAAAATAATAAAAGTAAGAAAAAGTCTCCTGTCTTGTCTTACCTAGAGTTAGGGGGCGATTCCACCTTTTATGACTTATATATTCTTCCTCATTGTTGCTTGGTCGAGAGAATAAGATTGGACATATGAAGGGATGTACCCGAATGAATCGAATCTAAAATAATAAAAGTAAAAAAAAGTCTAACCTAGAGTCGGAGTTGTCAGATTACCTAGTTTAGGGTTTAGGGGGGCGATTTTTTTTTTATAGGGTTTTACTTATATAATTCTAGGGTTTAGGGTTTGTTTAGGGTTTATAATATATAAGGGTTTTCTTATTGATTAGGTTTTAGGGTTTATAGAGTATATTTGAAAGGACAAAATAGTAATTACACACAGATGCAGTTTCGGTACACTAACAGAGTTTAACTTCAGGGTATTTTGAAAAGAAGTTGGAACGTAAGAAGGGTAGTTTTAATATTAGCCTTCTAAGAGGGATAAATCTAAAACAGGAAAATTTTTAGGGGTACGTAGGAAATTGCCCCTATTAATAAATTTTCAAATGTTAATTTTCTGTTGACATATATTCGGCCGGTATGGTTCTAATTTGACCAAATCTATATAAAATGTGTAAGAGAGAAAGAGAAAGAGAGAGAGAGAGAGAGAGAGTAGAGCTTATATTTTCAAAAGTATTAAGTCCAATTATATTTGTAAATTATTTACCATTAGATTTGTACTAAGATTTTGTGCTACTGTACTTTTTATTTCTCTTTCTTTAGTTGATTTTACAACAATACAAATCTCAATACAAATCTAATGATAAAAAATTTACAAGTATAATTAGATTTATACTTTTGAAAGTATATAAGCTCTTAGTATCTGACCCAATCTAGTTTGGATTGATTTTGGCTCACCTGATCTCATCCGTTTCTAAAGAGAAGACGTCGGTTTTGAGTTGAAAGACATCAACTTTGAAATTTCTTTAGGATCATTTTTAACTCTCGACCTGTTGTGGATAACAAAGGTGAAATAGTTAAGGTTCATAGGGATTAGTTGATCTCACAGCAAGAAATAAAGTTTGCGACGACCAGTTTTTAACAACAGGCAACACAAGTTGTTGCTGAAAGCAACCAAATTAAACTTGACAAATTTGATTTGGTCAAGTTGGCTTAATTGAAAAGTTGGGATCGAGGTTGGTTGTTTGGATTGATGGATCGACTAGGGTTCGGGTTTGTAGAGCTTGATGGCTTGATTGATTATTAAGGTTGCATGGTTTTGGAGTAATCAGGCTACTATATTTTACCCAAAAAAGGTCCAAAAATGGTCTCAAATTGCCCTACATAAACTCTTAATCTAAGATCACCCTGACCATTGCCACCTCTATTAGTGAAAAGAGGTGGAATATTGACATGAGTTCCAGTTAGAAGAAGGCCTAGGAGATTAAACTGCTAATTCTAAGAAAAAGGGGCGCAGGGGGGAGGGGTAAAGAGCACTTACAGCAGTTAGATCTACAAATGGAATGTTGCAATTACTGAGAGCAATTTTATCCTGAGATCGAGTAATCAATCTCACCCTTCCAGCGCATCCACACAAATATTAAGATAAATGAACAGCATTTTGCATATGTTTCCTAGACATGCACTCTAGCAAGTTACAACTTTTTAGAAAATAAGAGGCATTAATGCATTGCAAAATTTTAAGTTTGAAACATATGAAAATTGCTTATAGCTTGTTACTTCATGCTCGCTTTTGTATCATTATTACACCTTTAAGAACTTTATTCTTCCACATCACAAACTATATGAGAGCACAAATATTGATAATTTAAACTTTCAATAACTGAAGTACAATGTTTGTAATTTACACTATCATATAGACAAAAAAAAATGTAATTAACTTTTTCATATAAGGTACAAATTTGTGATCATCCAAATACAAAAGCTGAAATATGGATGTTACAACTTGAGATCTTGCGAAGCAAACAAAGAAGATTGAGTAATCAATTAGTTGCCATAATTAACCATGCACATTGAGATATGTTATCCTTCTCAAAGCTGGTGACTTTCCCAATCTGATCATCTGTTACAACTTACAACAAAGCAAATGATTTTTTTTTAATTGTGAAACAATAAATATTTCAACATATAAGTACGTATTTGTTGATTTTGTGTGAATAATCACCGCATGGGAAGCTGCTTCCTTTTAGTAATTTAAGGCATATACTCCATCTGCAAAAAAAAAAAAAAAAAAAACAGCAATTGCTAGCTAATGCTTAGAAACATAGATTATCTGATGGATCTTTATTTTTTTTTCCTAAAAAGGTTTAAGAGTACTTGTAGTAATTTAAGTTCATAATTTTATTCTCCACCTTTTTTTTTTAATAATAGCTAGCAATCGTTTAAACTTAGAAATAACAGTAAAATCAGATAAAATTCATAGAACAAGATATGAATCAACTTAGATCTTCTATTCATCTACACTTGGGAGCCTGCATGCCTCACTAACAGGCGACAAAGATTAAAATCTTGTAGTAAGCAAGGTTACCTGACAATGCATGCACATAGTTCAATAATAGCGCATGCAACCAGTAAATCTTGACTAATCATCTAAGTAATTAGATAAATAATTTTTTTAATAAATTTATTAATTTATTAAAGTATTTTTGATTAATATTTTGATGTTAATTAATTAGATAAAATATTTTAAATTTGAAGTTGACAATCACAAAAGTAGATAGAATTTTTGAATTGAAGAAGAAAACAACAGCAAACAGCAGTAAAATGAACATGCAGGATTTGCTAATTGTTGACAGATAGAGAGGTGAGCACACATAGCTTCAAGCATGGAGTCCCTTTTCATGCAAGAAAGCACCATGTGTGCTCACTCTCTTCTGTCAACCAACATGCTAAAACCCACAAAACCCTACTAAGTAAGAATATTAGAGAGATACAGATAAATATAAAGATAATGATAATGATGCAGGGAGAGAGAAAGAGAGAGAGATCTAACAGGAAAAAAAAAAAAAAAAAAAAAAAGGGTAGGTTAAGTGGCTGACAGATAGAGAAGTGAGCACGCATAGCTTCGAGCATGGCCTTCATTCTTCATGCAAGAAAACACCATGTGTGCTCACTCTCTTCTGTCAACCTTCACTCATCCCCTCTTCAATATATATATATATATATATATATATCCCAAAAAATAACCCTAGTGTTTCTTTAAAAAAAGAAAAGGTGCAAACCCTAATAGGAAACAAAAAGGGGCAAACCCTAACAGGAAACAAAAGTGAGGTTGGATAATGGCTGACAGATAGAGCAGTGAGCACGCATAGCTTCGAGCATGCACTCCATTTCTCATGCAAGAAAACACCATGTGTGCTCACTCTCTTCTGTCAACCTCCATTCACCCCACTTTCCTCTACAGTAGAGATCAGAGAGAGAGATGAAGAAAGTCACCCCACCTTCATCTACAGTAGAGATCAGAGAGAGAGAGAGAGAGAGAGAGAGAGATGTGGAGAGTCTCCCCACCTTCATCTACAGTAGAGAATGATTAATGATTATTAATGATTAATGATTATTATGTCATGAAGAGTAGCTAGGTTTTATGTGGTTTACTGTTTATTTGGATGTAGAGCAAGGGAAGTGGTGGAGGGGTATATATAGGACGAGATGGGTAGAGGGGGGTATGAGAGAGAGAGAGGGGGGTGGGGTTGTGACATGGGTTGCTTTTCTTTTCCTCTTTGAATGGAATAAATGTACAGCTGCTATGGATCCTCTCAAATTAAAATAATAACCATCTCTATGGTTTGTTCCTATCTTCTCTCAACTAACTACTCAGAAATGAACCCACTGTCCAATGCACCTTGTAATTCTAAACCAACTGCCCACCTCCCTCTCCAACCAATCACCTCCCTCTCCCTTTTTCTACTCTCTCTCTCTCTCTCTCTCTCTCTCTCTCTCTCTCTCTCTCTTTTTCTACCCTCTCTCTCTCTCTCTCTCTCTCCCCACACACACACAATGGAACAGGAATATTATCTTGAAAACAGCCTCCATCACAAGACCAGTTGACATAATTTATTGCTTTACCTACCTCATCATAGTAAGTGCTGGAAATATTTTATAGGGAAAGAAGGGGTTGAAACAAACAGTGGACGGTGAAGATAAACTAGTGCATGAAAAAAGAAAGGTTCTGTTACTTTTACCCTCATCTTAGATATAGCATGCGCAAAAAGATGAATGAATATCTCTTGAATTAAACTAGAGGAACGTATATATGTAGCTGATCCATAGGAAATTTTTATACCATTTGGGCCACTAATTATTACATTAAAAAAAAAATAAACAAAACCAACAAATATTAAATATTAATAGATAACTTTGCATGGGCAAGTTAGATTAGGTTGTTTTTGGGATGCGTAATTTTATTATTATGCATTATTATCCTCAACTAATAAGTTGCATAGAGAATCACCTTTTTTTTTTTTTTTTTTTAAATAATAATAACCCTCCATGATTCTTGCAAATAGACATAAATGATGAGTTGTAGGAAAAAGTTTAAAAAACCTAAGTTGCACCATGTCACCCACGTCTCAAATTGCACCTCTAGAGTTCATCCATCTCATCATAAATTTTTACAAAAAAATTATTTTACTTCTATTGATAAAAAATATTCAATTGGCTGATATATAAATAATGTGATTCAAGTGTGACATAGAAGACCATCTCGAATTATAGTCGATTAATTCAAATAAGATTATTTTTTTATTTAACAACTAATTAGCACCAGCGAGACAGTTTCTGCTAATTAATTCCTCAAATTAAGGATAACAAAATCTAGTCACAAGAAAATTTAAAAAAAAAGAACTAATTAACTTGTTACGTGATCATGATGTTCTCTTAGCCTCTCTTCCATCTTATATAGTTCCTCCACTTTTTTTTTTAACTAATTCTATGTAGTTTGAGGATAACACTAAACAACGCGCATGTTCTCTTTTGAGTAAAAAATATGTAGCTTCTAGATCAAAAAAAAAAAAAAAAAGGACACGGTGGATGTTGTCGTTTTGCTATTAGGGGAAGCCGCTTTTTTTTTCATATTTTATTGGTATTTAATGTGGGAAAAGTTTGTCCTTTTCTTTTAATAGAAAATTTGCTCAAAAAGTTGAAGAATTTTTTTGGGCTCGGTAGAGTGGGGAATGGGCATGCATGAGGATGCCTTTTGATTTGATTCTTGGATGGAAATTCATGAATAATATTATGTTTATAAATATATTTTATAATATTCTATGAATTTGCTTATGTAGTTTACATTAAATTGATTGAAAAATTTTAATCACGAAACTGTTGTTGTGATTTGCAAAGTCAATAATAAAATCAAACTATTATTATACCTTAAATTTTATAAATTGTTATAAATTATTTGAAAGCATAAAATTATAAAAGTGGAGTCGAATTGTGTTAAATTTATGAGGTCATAATTAAGTATCTTTATTCTCTAGTGTTCTTTCCGAGATTTGTAGTGAAAACAAGTCCACCAAGTTATTCGTCGATTCAGTGAATCAATAAGAGGCCTCATGGTGGGTCTACTAAATATGCTCCCCTAAATTATAAAAATAGGTTAAAATACATAAAACTTTATTGTAAATTTTTTTTTTTTCACGTTTTCTTTCTACTTTTCAAAAATCTATATTTTACTCTCTTAGAATTTTAAAAATATTTTCAAAAAATTACAGTGTTAATGAAGAGTGTAAAATGACCAAATTATCCTTACTTGTTTTATAAGATTTTTTTTTTAATATATATATATATATTTATTTTAGAAGTATCCTTACTCTCTTAGAATTTTAAAAAATATTTTCAAAAAATTACAGTGTTAATGAAGAGGGTAAAATGGCCAAATTATCCTTATTTGTTTTATAAGATTTTTTTTTAATATATATATATATATATATATTTATTTATTTATTTATTTATTTTTAAAGTATCCTTACTCTCTTAGAATTTTTAAAAATATTTTCAAAAAATTACAGTGTTAATGAGGAGTGTAAAATGGCCAAATTATCCTTACTTGTTTTATAAGATTTATTTTTAATATATATTTTTTTTATTTTAAAAATATTTTCAGTATAAATTATCAGAAATAGACGAAATAGTGATAGAATCGGTAGAAGGCTAAATGCAACAAGTTGAATTCTTTAGGAGGTAAAATGTAGATTTTTGAAAGAAAAAAAAAGGTGAAAAAATAGATATTTGCATTGAAATTTTCTGTAATTTAACCTAAAAATTATATGAATTATATATACGAGTATAGGGTCGATGCATCACAGTAGATCAAAAGTATTTCAGCCAATTAAAATATATAATTATTAAAAATTTTAAATTAAAAAATTATAGAAGAAAAAATATAAAAAGAAATTAACACTCTAAAAAATAATATCTTTTATTAATATTTTCTTAACTTTTAGTTAAATTATTCCAATAACTTTATTTAAAAATTCAATCAAACCTAGTAGTTTTGGTAGCTATTCTATTTCAAATTGCCAAATAAGAGATGACATATTTACCTTATTAAAATTAATTGGAGAAAAAAAAAGCTATTATATGCACTAAAATAAGTAAATTAATATTTCATACACCGCAACTTATATTTAATAATTAATACTTAATTAAATATATTTAATTTACAAAGTCAAATAATTTAAATTATATTTAATAAATTAGATTTTAAAATATCTATTGAAGAATTTTAAGTGTGATGTTACGTAGACGTATACACTTGGTGCAAGATTTTAAACCAAAGCTCGAAAATGCTTAATAAGGTGCACTCTTAAATATTCCAAAATAGAGTGGAGAAATTTTTGTCGTACGTACGAAATATATACTAATATTTCATACACAAAATAATATATTAGATAATAATTACTATTATAAAATAAAATATGATATATATATATATATATATATATATATATATATATATATATATATATATATATATATATAAAATAGAATATTTAAATAATTTATTATAATATAAAATTTATTTTTAATATATACTTTAAAGACGGATTATCATGCAATGGGCGCGTCCAAATTTTTATTGAATATGTAGCAAGCTCCTATTGATTCATGCATGGGCAATGTGGCTCGGTTAGAACCCATTTTTCTAATGTGATCCAAACAATTCATGTATTATGTAGATATATATATGTAGATTATTTAAAAGAGACATTCAGTGAAAGAATGTAAAAGAATAAAGATTTAATTCTAAGCTTTTTCAATTCTTCAGCCATTTTGTTGATCCTCACAACCATTTGTGTGTGTGTGTGTGTGTGTGTGTGTTTTTGTGAATGGTTGTGAGGATACACACAACATGGTTGGAGAATTAAGAAAGCTTAGGTGAATAATATAACACAAATTAAATGATTTATGATTGAATTTTAATTATTTGAAAAATACTTTTTGTACGTACATCTCAAAAGGGGTGTACATCTTACATCCCACCGATCAAAAAATAAAGTGAATTTCATCTATCATTTCAAAGTGATGGATAAAAAAGTCTCACCTTTGAATGTGTGAAGGTGTAAAATATACGCTTATAAATGAATGTACATATAGTATTTCTCTAATTATTTTAGTCTAAAGATTACTAGGCAAAATAATTTTCTTAAATATTTCAGGTGACTAGGTTGGCAGGAACAAATTCTCCAGAATTTTTTGGATAAACTTTCACGTACGAACAACAAACTCAGCACCTGAGAATCGTACAAGCTAGGTCAATCAAAAAAACAGCTACACGAAGATCCCGAGTTGTACTTTGCTATTTGATATTTGATATTTTTTATGGTCAACCGATCATTGGGCTATTTCGAGCTTTGGTTGGTTTAAGAGGCTGCTGGTTGGTTTTCCAAAAAATATCTTTGAAAATAATTTTCATCTTCGTTTAATTTTCAGAAAAAAATAAATTTTCTGATTTTCTTTTTTCAGTTTTTATGAAAAAGTATTTTATGTGTTTTAATTTTTTATCAAAAAAGAAAAAGTTATGAAAAAAATATTTTCCATAATTTTTTTTTTGAAAATACTTTTAAGGTAAATACATTGATTGGTCCTTTACTACACTGGTATTGTGCGAATCTTCACTTACAAACATCATTTTTCCTTAACTTCAACATATATTGCATTTTACCCTTGACCAGGAAAAAAATATTCCTTGCTAAAAAATGACTTCCTAAACTATACTCAAAATAAATTAAAGAGCAGTACACTCATTTATGAGTGTACATCTTACATCTCCCGCCATCCAAAGGTGGAGGCTTCTTCACCCATAACTTCGAAGTTATGAGTGAATTTCACCTCATCCTGAATGAATGTAGCATAAAATATACACTCCTTTTAGAATATACAGAAAATATTTTCCTTAAAACTTTGAAATACAACAATTATTTCATATAATTTTTCACAATATCAAAACAAAAGGTCCTAAGTTAAAATATCGTTATGCTCCTAATATAATTAATTTCCTTCCATTTAATACAAGTCCACGTATTGAGCCTATAAAAATCTGTTCTTCAATAACTTAAGCTTTTAAAGTACAACGACAATTGTTTCATATAATTCCACAACCCTTCTTATCCTTTTATTTAAGGAGCAATTGGGATTTGGGAGTAGGCATCAATACCACCAAATTTTTTAAATCAGCAGAACATGCGTTGAAGTTGGCTATACTCGAAGCAGATTTGACAAAGTTACAGGTAAAAATGCCAGCTACATCATATTATAAGAGTCTCTCTAGGCATGTTACAGGAAAAGAGCATTACGCATAGTTTATAAAGAAATAAACCTACATTTAACTTTGATAGGACATAGCAGAATGAACAACTAATGGAAAAGGTAAATACTATTCTCCCTATAAAAGGGTAAATACTCTTCTCATGTTATATGATACAAGGTGAGGACCATCTCCATTGGAATAATCTTTGGAGACTACGGTGGATAATTACAAGAATGGAAATAGATCGACCGGTGGTCATAGGGCACTTGGCTACACCAATTGGAACAAATGAAAGGGCCCAGGATCATCAGCAGAACACTCTTTCGGCGCAGGATACTTTCACAAAGAGGAGGATGGAAAAGGATAGAAATATCCCCCAGCCAATTAATATAGATAGATCTACAGCATATGCATGCAGCTCTTTCAACCCCTTATATTTCCTTAACGAGGCATTTGCCCCGCCTCTCGAGCTCGTAGAGCATGACTAATGCCGCTGAGTCCTGCGAACTCTTCTTATCAGGGCGCCGTTCTCCCGTGAGGTTGATGGCCGTACAGTTGGGTAAATGCAGTGTGATGTTTGAGACGAAGATTTGAGGTCCTACACCGCCCTTCAAACCAGGGCAAACTATATCCTGGCTGCTTTCCAAATCCCCAAAAGAGAGAGAAACAAACAAAGAAAAAAGATTAGAGAATGCATAATAGAGAATGAAAGCAAAGACCTCATTCTAAGCCTAAATTCTGTGCTATTGTCAGTAATAAAATCTGTTATGTGGAATAAACAGAAGAAAATTTGATCCAACTGCTGCATTAAGCACTGTTACGTTTCCAAATTCTGTTCTTTGCGATTGAAGGCACCTAGGGATGAACTTTTCTATTTATAATATTTTGGTTAGCTAGCTAATCTAGTTCTCCAAGTTAGAAACAAAGAAAAGGCACTATTAAAGTTACTATTACTAGTACTTAGTAATTTTCTGTTGTCAAACAAAAAACTTCAAAAAAGAAAAAATAATAATATATAGGTCAATTTATCAATAAGGCCCAAAGTTCAAACCCAACTAGGCCTATGTACCAATTTTATGAGAAAACAAACAGTCGCCGCCCATTTAATCCAAATATAAAGTATTCGACCTATGAAGAAATATTGAGAGCATGGAGAGTATCTACCATAAAATATAAGAAATGGAGTTTTTCCTGCAGTGGCCAGACTTTATGATGCACAATACAAGATTCTACTTAAAAAGGCTTCACTATGTACCACAGCAAAAGTAATGTAAGTATATCCAGTCCCTTGTTTAAAAATAATAATAATAATAATAATAATAATAATAAAAGTATATCAAATGCCACTAGGATTTTCTACAGTACCTCAACTTCTCCTCATTTGACTCAAAGCTAGGCATCGGCCACTGCAATCTTTTACAGAGCTCATACAGTGCAGTTCGAGGCCCTCCTTTCTGCATTTTGACAGTCAAATGCGCTGCAAGAAAAGGCAGACCAGTTAACTCGATACAAATTAACTTTACGAAGAGTAATCCAACCAGGAAAGTACAGGGTCCTATCAATGAAACAATGTGATAGCTACACATTGTTCAAACAAAGCTTATCCTGGATTGGTTGCATAATTTTTATGCTTGTGCAGAGGATTTGCAATCTGCTAACAGTTTTTTTTTAGTTTTAAGGAGAAGAAATATGATTGGAACAATAATTGTAGATGCGACCAACAATTTGACACTTGCTGCGAAAAAACTATTCTTAAAGAAACTTGATCTTTGTTGCTAGCATTCCTTTCATGTGGTTTTAAAGTTAATCTCCAGAAGATTAAAATCCTGCATTCTGTGCCATGTATCTTCCACATAGATATACTAAGTACTCTATAAACCCTTAACTAATTCTAAGAAAAAAACTAGCAATACCTGGTGCACTTAGGTCAGAAGTACCCCTATTGTTTCTTGAATCAGTCAACTCTTTCTCCCTTGGTTGTGTTGATTTGTCTATGTCCATAGTGATGTGATGAGAATCTTCAGTATTGTTTATCCCGACATCATTTTCTTCAGATTGCCTTTTGGACGCATACCTAGAGTGGTATAGTCCTCTTTCCTGCAAAGAAAAGAAACCTTCTGATCTTAACAAATCAAAATATTTAACTACAAATGAAAAAAGCGCCAGTATAACTGATAGCTTGAAAAGGCTTCTAATGATAATGAACAACAAAAAGACTGCTTGTTGTATATACATGCCAAACGATTAAGACAAAGTAGGAGAGGTGAATTATGACAATATGCTAATTTACAAAGAAGCAGCTAAAATAAGTAGACAAGCGACAAAAGATGCAAGAACTAACCTCCAGGTCCTTCAATAACAAGAAAGCTGCTTGACCTTTTGCATCTTTTTTACTCCTTTCACGACCATTCCTTATTAATAGGACATCCTTCAATTGGACCTCAAGAATAGCAACTACTACATCTCTCTCATTCATGCAAGATACCTTTAGAAAATACCCATGGTGACTGCACAACTCAGTAAGCTCGCGATAAGGGGCCAGCTCAAGATTCTCAGGTGTTACAATGGGCGAGAGCAATCGTTTGAAAATCTCCCACACTTTATTCAGATCGAGCTTTGTGTCTATCAGTATTGCACCTGCTATACTTTCTACAATGTCTCCAAGTACCTGCAAAATACAAAACAATGCAATGAGTGCAAAAATAGCGTATAACAAACTAACCATGGGCCATTTGCATTTCAATTTTTTTCTTTGAGAAGAAATATTTTGGTAGTTGCATTATCATTATTTAGGGATTTTCCAAATGTCACTGCAAAACCACATATTTACACATGTTTTTCTTAAGCCCAACAAAAAATGTAGTTTCATTTAAATTAAAGAATCACTTATCATAAGTTTGTTAGTCATCCAACTAAGACAGAAAGTTGGTATTCAATAAGAATAAGTTCGCAATTTGGTGGTAGTACTACTATGGATCCAAGGGCTAAAAAGTTGATAATAGGCACAATTCATGTGCTTGTAAAAGCACCCAAGATATGCTCTGAGCTGGAATACTTCTAAAAGTATTTAGTTTTCATTTGCGACCAACTTTTTAGCCCTTGGATACCTAATGTTTACTATTTGGTGGTGGTACTGTTATGAATCAAAGGGCTAGAAAGTTAGAAGTGAATAGAAGATGCCTTTAGAAGTATCCTAGCTCAACTCTCTCTCTATATATATGTAATTTTTGTAGGCCGTACATATGCAAATATCTATAATTACTTCATGACAAATGGACTGTAGAAACTTACTTTAGGCCCTTTAGATAGACCTTTTAATATTAAAGAGTAGTTCTCCTCATTAGAGTCTTCTAGACCTTTTACATATTCTGTTATCTGCTCTAACAGCAGTCCTGAACCATGTTGCAGATGATGCTGGAGCTTATGCTTGACTGCAACTTGCGCAAAATTCTCATTGTTTACAGATGCCGATCGTAGGTCTGTCAGCTCCCCAGGGTCTACATCTTTATGGCTCTTAAAGAGGTGCCACGTAATGAGTATGTCCAGCACTGCATCGCCCAGAAACTCAAGCCTCTGCAATATTAAGTTATTGTTGTGAAGCAATTTTCAGCAGAGCGGTAAGGAACGTACAGCACAAACATAAGAAAGTGTTAATACTATTACTAAAGAATAAAGGAACTTTTTGCATATATAACCCATAAATATAAATATCCATATGCTTCAAAATTTTGTGCTTATACCCCTAGAAACACCCATTTTAGCATATACGTCACTTCTGCTCAACTTTCCATCGCAGAATCTTAGAAACTCTTCTCTCAAAAAAAAGAATCTCAGAAACTCAAGGACAATATGACCATTATAATTCTAAACTCATTTGCACCACTACTCTGATGTGTTGGCAAAAGCTCTGGCACCTAGAAGTCTATTTCTAATCTTTTTTTAGGAAAGTTGCTGGAAATGAGGGAAATTTCCATCATATCCAGCAGTTCACTAAGGTTACCTGGGGCTTTTTAGTTCTGCTCAAGTTAACGCTGTGCTCACAGAACAATATATACCAAGTAACATATACTTTCAAGGGCACAGGTACAAACCCACTTTAGAGTGGTATACATACCAAGATGTGTATTTTAAAGGATATACATGCAAAAATTCTAAGAATAAAACAAAAACAAGACGTCACTACCTGATAGCAGTACCAAGCTCCTAACTCTTGCCGAGATGCATGTGTTATTGCCTCCAACAAAAGACCTTTAACATCAAACCTGTAGCCCAGTTTTGCTTCAAGTATTTCAATCTCATCAATTTTAGGAAGGTAGCCCCAGATAGACGCAGTCCTCGTGGCCTCAACAATAAGTTCATGCTTGAATTCACAATCAATTCCAAACCATTGTAAAATTGCAATTGCCGCACTTAGTCCACCTCCAACATAATATGCTCCAATCAGAGCCTCAACACAATCGGAAATTGTTTTAGAGCAGATCCACCTGTGTCCTTTGTCGCAAGACTTCCCGATTACAATAGACTTATTGTCATCATTGACATAAATATTCTTCTCTAAGAACCTGGAATCTTCCACTGGACACTTACAGGGAACAGGGCGTATTGAAATTTGTCCAGGAGCAAGCCAACGGCGGGGATCAAATGGAGAATCACGAATGTAACCCTGTTGAAAAGCAAGCCTTAGTTACCAGTAGAAGGTAAATAATACAGAAAAATCGGCACTACCTTGGTACAGTAAACATTAAATATTTCATTCTAGGACCATACACCTATGTTATGCAGAGCCTCAGGCTTTTTTATAAAAAAAACTCATTCTCTATCAAAAATATTCATCTTATACATGCTTTTGTTTCAATAATAAAAAGGCATCTTATACATCTTTTATTTTTTTCCTATAGATTGTCCTCGCAGGAAAAATAAGTAAATGGCCAAATTTCAGTTAATAACAACAAAATTCTTCCTGTTTGTGAAAGAAATCAATCATTAATAACCGTGCGTCTCATTCAAGCCTAAAGCTCTCCCAGATGTTTACAGGCGGCATTCTTTTTATGGCAAGATAGTTTATATCAATTTAAAGCGAAAACAAAACACAAAGGATATATTAAGCTAGCAACATCTATGCAAATTTCAGATTCGATGATATTCAACTTACTAAGAACTAATGCATCACTAAAGAAAACAGAAGACATACAGCTAGCAAACCTGGGATAGTCCGAGCTTAATACAAAACCAAAATACTTGGCATTACATCCGCTATAAAATTTTCCTTGATTCTTTCTACTTTCCTATTTCTTTAACGATCTTTCTAATCTATGACTTCAAGGTTTTAGAAAATAATTGACGAAATCATATTCTGTTAAACAATAGAATATCTGGAAATGGATAACATACTTGTATGTTGCGTTTCATACCCAGACTATGAAGCGTAGCATTGCAGATAATTTGGGTCCTTCGGGAAGATAGCTGCCCCTCGTTCTTCTCAGGAAATTTTAAAAAGAGATGGCATGTCACTGCATATTTTAGTACAGAGTCCCCTAATAGTTCTAAACGCTCCAAAGAGAAGTCCTCACAGCATCTCATCGTCGTAATTGCTTCCAGAATCTAAGCAAATAAAGATCTCATCATAAGATGACAACACATATATTGCACAAGAACACATGGGCTACTTTGAGATACATGTATCATACCAGAGAGCTTGGTATGCAAGAATTGCCTGGATTGAATGCTACTTCTCTTCTAAGTTGGCTGGCTAGCATCAGAGATTCCATTCGGTGCATTAAAGAAGGCAACAGGTAAAAGGATTTCAAAACATCCAATGGTATATTGATGTGAACTAGAAGCTCTGGAGGCATGTGAATATGATTCTGTGGTTTTCTAATGGGTATGCTACCATTGTTCGTTTTAGCTGCTACTGCGTCACCTTCAAGAAAGAAACAAAATACAAGATCAAAATATAACATGAACATCGTATGCAAAATATGGTTGATATGGTCAATTTTATTTTTAATGTAACTAAACCTGGAACTACTATTAAGATTCATTTCAAGAAAACACAGTTGTAGCCTCAAAAGTTGATGAGGGATCAAATTTAGAAGTCCAGACTGTGTAGAGCAGAATGAAATGCTACAAGGCTGAAACATCAGTGAAGTATCATTTAATCAGATTTAGCTCTTAAAACATCTAAAAGGAGAATCACAAACCTTCATCCTTGGATTTCGAAGATAGAAGGTTATGTGGGTTATGGCTATGCTTCAACAACAGTAAAGGCTGTGTAGGATGCTTTAACACAATACCATACCTATATAGTAAACAAGTCCAGTCCAATCAAAGGAATATTAGTGCATATTCTTCAAAACAAGCAAGGTCACAAAAATTATGCTCACATACTTCTTGTTGAAGTATTCTGAAAATGTCTTGTATGCTGATGCTGGATTATCAGAAGCCCCATCAAATGGACTATCAGCTGATAAACCTGTACTAACTTTAAGAACAGAATATATCTTCCCTGTATGGATAGCCAAAACTACAATATTCATAACATTCTGACGCACTACAGACTCGTTAGCTAAGTGAATAATATCTTCTTCTACATTGGAGCTATTTTTGCTTGACCCATCGAGTAAGTTATTTTTAGCTGTTGGCGAGTGAATATTTCGCATAAGCCTAACGAGTGAAGCGCTTTCATTAATTCCTTCCCAGTTGATGCTTATGCCACCATGATCTTGAACACTTGACGGTTTCAGGGGCAAAAGTAAATACATGTTTAAAGCGCTCCACAACAATGTATCATCTTCCTTTAGCAAGAATTGTCTGGGAACACCGGAAGATTTTGATCCCATGAACAATTTGCCAAATAATCCGTTAAAGAAAAGTTCCTGGAACAGTTTTGCTTGCTCCACCTGAGAGGAAAAAGAAAAAAAAAACAGAAATAGTTGAGATGTTTTATTATACAACATTCAAAAGCAAGAAAAAAAGTTCAAAACAATTTCCAACTGGCGATAGAGACCTGCTCCATACCCAACTCGATTGGCCCGCATGGGGAAACAGTCGCCTTAACCATCTTGTCAAGCAAGTAAAGATTCAGATCTAAAGAAGCGACATCTTCATCGAGTTTTGCATCAATTAATAGAACAAAGTTCGAGTAATTCAGGCCAACTTTATCGCACTGGAATTCTAGCTTATACCCCTGTAATGTCACGCCAGCCTTCTGGTGGGCCCAAGTTCCTGACATAGCAGAAATAGTGGTCGTCCCATGCAACTCCTTTCTCTTCGTTGTTCCTGCAGAAGAATGTTTTGGAGAGCTCGCTTGTTAACAACAATAGGTGCTTTGTAAGATCGCTTGTTAACAACAATAGGTGCTTATACAAAAATATCCTTCCAAAATATTCTATTAATGAATGTAACTCAATAAAATCAGAAATTCACGTATCCCCTCGGAAGTGCAGTTACTCACAAAAATGCCCTTATCACAAGTTGCACAGTAATCAAATTCACAAGGGGAAGTCAGTTTTTGAATTGGAAAAAGTTTTTACAGAGGGATCTTCTAAGTTTAAATGCATTTATGGAATAAAATATGCTTATTAAGGGCATAAGTAGAAAATTAAAATTTTGCAGTATTGTGTATGTAAATATCTCTCATAACAACATGCCTGTAATTTGCAATTAGAACAAAGCAACAAATTTTACCTGCACCATCAGCTGTCTTTTTTGTTTTTTTATCATTCTCATTTTCCAAAATCTCCTCAATACAAGGAGTGAGATAATTATCAAGTGCTCCCATCTCATGCAGCTTTTTGCAAGCGTCAAGGCATGCAAGTTGCTTTGCTTTGTGGGAATTTCTATTGACAGGGCCAACCAATGTTTGGAAAGCAGCATTAGGAGGTAATGTTAATGTGCACTCGTTAGAACCACCATATTGAGTGAATTGGAAAACTGGTCTTGGAGTGTAGTATCTGTAATAAAATGACAATCATTAGATAATAAGAACATCAAAATTATCTTTACTTACATAAATACCCTTACAAGATCATTTATTTATACATATAACCCTGTAAACTTTAAATTTCAATATATGGCCCTTGAAAGTGTAGTTTCTCACAAAAATACCCTTATTATAAGTTGGAGCGTCATCCAATTGATGGGGGAAGTTAATTTTGTACGTAACCAATTACTTTGAGCAGGGGCATTTTTCGTAAATATTCTAGGTACATATATGCAAATATATGATTTTGTAGGGGTATGTGCAAAAGCATCTTTCATAAAAGACTGCAAACATTTTGAGCTATTGAGTAAGAAACATATCGTACTTATCTCTGGGGAGCTTTTCGCAGTATCTATAGATGAGGTTGACACTGGAATCAACAGTTACTCTTGCACCAGTCGAGTCAACGCAATATTCATATGTTTCTTCATCACCAGGTAAATTAGATGAGAAGGCATCGGGATCTCTATGTAAAGCTGTGTCTGTCATAGAATGCTTACTCCTCATAATATCAAATAGTAGATCTCTTTGCAGAACATTTCCCCTGTTAAGTACGTACATAATTAAGAGAGTAAAGTAACAGATAGGAATATAATAAACAAACTGCAAAATATTCTAGTGCTTTATGCAGTTCTAAGAATTTGAAACGGACGGGTCAAAATACTTAGGAGTGTGCGTATCTACAACTGACAAGAAAGAAAACTGAAAAGCACATAACAAGTGTCAGGTCATGAACCATGCTAGTTATCGTATAGAGCATGAGCGTCCCACAACAAGTACATCTAAGATTGAAATTATTGCATGCACAAAAGAAATGGTCTTTCGCAGGGGTATATATACCCCTGCAAGGTTGTGCAAGCAAAAATCCAAAGAAAAAAGAACTGAATGGATAATGATGAGACGAAGAAGCCATTATACCGCTCAAGCATGACTATATACTGAGAAGCAGCCTGCCGTGCTCGCCCATGAGACTGAACATAACTACGAATTGTTTTCGGTAAGTCGAACCGTATCACAAATGAGCATTGGGGGACGTCAATGCCTTCTTCAGCCACATCAGTGGTAAACAATAAGTTAACCTACAAAAAAAAAGAAAAAGAAAATCTTGTGAGGAATTAAAAATTAAATGCTTTTGACCTCCGGCTGACTAATATGCAATACCTTTCCAGATCGAAATGAATCTAAAGTCTCCTTTTGCACTTTAGGGGTCAAAGCATCTACCGAAGAACTCCCTCCAGTAAGGTAAGAAACAGTGAAATGTGATAAACAACATATTTTCCTTATCAGCCGCTCTACTGCTCTAGCAGTGATGATTCTCTCCACAAATATGAGACAAAGCACTTGTCTGGACACGCTGTCATTAGAGTTAAACTATTAACAATAAGATGTGAGGTGCCCATAAAGATAAAGGATTAACTACAAGTTAGCTCCTAAAGTATGATCTGACTTAAATATCGTCCTGAAAAGTGTTGTTAAATCAAATTAGTCGATAAAGTTTTGACTCCCATTTGGTTTCATCATCAAAGTTTCAATTTCAACAATTCGGTCCCTCAAGTTTGACCCAAATTTCTATTTAGTCCTCAGAGTTTCAATTTTGACTAATCAAACTCAAGTGATGCTGCTTATGTGGCACCATTTACAGACAGAAGATGCACAGAAGGGCTAAACTGTCATTCATAACAAACTTCAAGGTCTAACTTGTTATAATTGAAACAAAGGATTATATTGAAATTGAGGTCAAACTTCAGGGACCACATTTATAATTAACCATAGATAAATGAAGTTTAAAAGGGAAACTCTTTTACCCAAATGATTGAAAGATTTGAATAAGTTCATAAAGCTTCGAAGATACATAGCCCGATTTTGTTGCTTCTAAACAGCCACCTTCAGAATTTAGATGTGTTTCATAATCTGAAAAATGACAAAAGGATTTAATAACATTGATAGCAATTCAATAATTTATAAAGTTATAACCATCTCATCATCAATACAGTGCTATTATACATATGAATACATGATGAGTAAAACAGCTGGCGAGAGCTCAAAGCATGTTAATTATTGATATGAGGATATATATATATATATATATATATATATATATATATAGAGAGAGAGAGAGAGAGAGAGAGAGAGAGAGAGAGAATTAGGCTACTATACTATTGATAGTATTAGGGCCTTACTACTATAGACTTTTTGACACTTGGATAAAAGGATGTGCAGTTAGGATTATAGTGGTCCCCTAGGGTTTAGTGGGTTGTTGGTGAAATAGTATAAATCTTAGGGGACCACTATAATTCTAACCGCACATCTCTTCATCCAAGGGTCAAAAAGTCTATAGTAGTAAGGCCCTAATACTATCAATAGTATAGGAGCATTACTCTCTCTCTCTCTCTCTCTCTCTCTCTCTCTCTCTATATATATATATATATATATATATAGAGAGAGAGAGAGAGAGAGAGAGTAGGACTTGTATGCTATTAGAAGCACGGAAGCCTCCGTGCTTCTAAGCCGTTTTTGATGATAGAACTTTCGAATCGACAATCAACTCCGCTAGACTTGATCTAGCGTATTTGAAATATCTAGAAAATAAATTTTACAGTTTTTCGATATCATTTATCTAATGATCAAAAGGGTTCAAAATCAATATTTTTTAATGGTTAATGTGTGTCATTTGCAAACTTAATGGTGTAGAAATATTCAAATCAGATGAATATTTCTAAATAAATGATATCGAAAAATCACAAAATTTATTTCCTAGATACTTCAATATATATATATATATATATATATATATATATATATATATATATATATATATATATAGTCCGACTGAAATACTATCGATAGTACCAAGCAATTTGTGCTACTAAGTTTCCAGCCCTTGGATGAATGAATGTGCGGTTGGGATTATAATGGTCCCCTAAGATTTTTACTATTCAACCAACCACCCACTAAACCCTAGGGAACCACTATCATCCTAACCGCACATCCCTTAATCGAAGGGCTTAAAAATTGGTAGCACCAATGACTTGGTGCTATGGATAGTATTTCAGCCTAGTTCTATATATATATATATATATAGAATTGAGTTCCTATGCTTTTAAAGGTACCAAGTTATTGGTGCTTGTAGGTTTTTTGCCCTTAGATAAAAAGATGTATGGTTAGGATGATAATGGGCCTCTTGTGTTAAATGAGTGGTTGGTGAAATAGAATGATCTAAGGAATGAAATTAGTCAAAGGGGTAGATCTAACGGTAGAAAACTTACAAGCACCAATTGCTTGGTGATTGTACAAGCATAGTAGCCGGACTCTATATATATATATATATATATATATATATATATATATACACGGCTACTCTCTCTCTCTCTCTCTCTCTCTCTCTCTCTATATATATATATATATGTATATATATATATTAACTAGGCTACTATGCTATTAATAGCACCAAGTCATTGCTGCTATTAGGTTTTTGACCCTTAAATGAAGGAATGTGTGGGTAGAATGATAGTTAGCCCATAGGGTTTAATAGGTGGTTGGAGAAATAGTATGATCTAAAGGGTGGAAATGATCAAAAGGGTAGATCTAACGGCGGAAAACTTGGTAGCACCAAGTGCTTGGTGCTATCGATAGCATAGTAACCGGACTCTATATATATATATATATATATATATATATATATATATATATATATATATATATATATATATATCTATCAAAGCATATCCAGGAAAATCACACTATTCTACAGTTATTTTACAATATATCTAACATGCTGGAAATTGAAAGTTTTGCAATATCAAAGGCACCTCAGTTCTTGATCCCTCAATACATTTTTATTAAGTTGCCTCTACAATCAACTGAATATGCCGACTTCAAACATTATATATTTGAAGATCACCACACACCTTAGTGACACAGGCTGAATTGTTTGGTAGAGATAATCTATAAAAAAGCACATTAAATTTGACCCATAAAACACATAGTCAACCACAATACCATTATGCAAGTTCTCTTCAATCGTATGCAATACTTCCTTGAGGAAATCTTTATGGTGCCGCAAATTCTCCAAAGAAAAATTACAACTATCCGGAGTATAAGGTAGATGAAGGTTTTCTGTACAGATTTTCGTAGCCTGTAACAGGAAAATGAGAAAAAAGGAAAAGTTTATAAGAATATAGGAGAAAAACCATATGACAGGGCAACCTGATATGGCTAGCACAGTATACCTCAATAGCGCAAATAAGACCAGCATCATCAAGGCAATGGCAGATCTTTGCATGATTATTAGACAGACGTTTTCTAGATGCTTTGATTATTTCGTCGGCATCTTTATACTTATAAGATAGTGAATTTTGCAACTGGATTAGTGAATTATCATACTGCACAAACAGGAAAACCACAATAGGATATTTTTATGTCAGAAAGGAAAAATAAAAGGACAAATGAATTATAGATAATATATTAGAGCAAATGGTAAAGGAGATGTGAAAAACCTTAGACAGCAATTCTCCCAATTGTGCTTTTAAATCGTCATATAAAGCCAGCTTCGGGTCATAATATCGATTGACTTCTTTTGCTGAAGGAACAAAATACTCTATCTCGCTTCTATCTGCTACTGTATAGATCTGCAAAGAGAGAATAAAGCAAGGGGATGCAAGCAACATTACACTGCTATTAGGGAATCAAAATGTAAAACCACATGCAGGTGATCAATAGCATCACCATCACTATCCACAACTATTATAAGGCAGGGGACACACACTGTTAATTAATAAAGGTGTCAGAACAAAAGCAAAGACTAATAAAGGTGTCAGAACAAAAGCAAAGACTAGGCAATAGAGGAATCCACCTTAAAGGAGAATCAAATGTTATGAAAGAGCAGTGAATTCTAAAGATAGAACCAAGAACATAAAGGATACTATTATACCTTAGCATCCAGGAGGCTTTCGAGTTCAGAAAGCTGATCTTCACAGTCTATAACTGATGAGACACCTGCCACGAGGATGTGAAAAAAGGAAGTCTTAGAAATTAGGACACATCAGCAATTTTAACCAAGTACAACCAATCCGGCTTCTTTGCATCAATTTCAACAAGTCAAAAGAGTACATGATGCGTAAAAGGAGAAAAATATTGCATGAAAATCAAGGGAGAACATATACACAATTCATTATCTGTCAAACTGATAGTTGATAGAATAATTGCATTGCAGACAGAGACAATAAAACTCTGGACCTATGAAGCAAGAGAATATAGACTAAACTAGAAATAACTTATATTTTTTTAGTACTGACCTTTCCTTATAACTGGTGATGCAGTCATTCCGAAAACATTTGGCCTTATTTCAGACTTGTGATAAAATTCCTATTCAAGAAAAGCATGAGGATATATCTGAAAATGTTCAAACGAAAGGGAAAATTGCGAATTACAAAGAATCATTTTTCAATACCCTCATTATCCTCGTATAAGGATGATTGCCGGTGGCACGATGGCACTCATCAAGTATCATAAGACGTATATCATCTAGCGTTAAGAAAGCTTTCCTCAAAGCATCTAACAGTATTTGGGGTGTCATAACCATGACCTGCAGTATAAATTCCATTGGCATGTTATGAAAAAAAGAAGAATGACGTACAATAACGAGCAGTTATGTATGATCACATATGTAGCACCATACAACTGGTTCACTTCTATTAAAAAGGAAATAGCACCATTTAAATACAAGACTATTCTCACCATGCCGAAGGCAATGATGACTCCCAACTTATACGTAAACACATCCTGACTATAGTTCTAGAGGACCAAGCTAGAACATCGTGTAAGGCATGCGTGATAACTTATACTAGCAGGTACAGGAACATAGAAATCTCTCCACAACTAATGATTATACCTAACCTATGGGAAAGCGAACATAAACATTTTATTTTGATAGCGCAGTAGCAACAGGGAACCAAAAGACCAAACAAAACATGCTTAAATATGAATGCCACAGCATTACTAGAACACCTCAAATCAACTCAGGAATACAGGGTAGATCCCTAATTAGCTACATTGCACTTTTTTTTAAACCGTTCTACAATGACACTGATGAGTTACTTGGTTTGTTGAGAGCTGTTGCTGCCAAAACTCCGCCGTCCACGAGTCGGCTCCCTTCGCGCCGTGATAGTTCTCGACTTCGAGATCAGTGTGAATCTTTATCACCTCATATTGCTACACACACAAAGAGAGTAGAATCGCAACTTAACAAGCACTTAAACCTAACGTAGGAGGCCTTCGATCTAAGATAAAATACCGAACCTGGACGACGAGATGGACGGTGGGGGCGAGGAACACGATGAGCCTCCTACTGCGATCTCCGCCGCTCGCCCTGATCTCCTTGGCGATCTTCTTGATGAGCATCACCGCGATCATCGTCTTCCCCGAGCCCGTGTCGAGCATGGCGATCGTGTTGCGCCGCATCGCCACCTCGAAAACCGCGACCTGGTAGCTGATCCGCAAAACCCCAAACCATCCAAAACCCCAAATCAAAAACCAGAGCGATCGCTTCCCAAATCGAGAATGTGGGGTAAAAAAATAGAACAAAACCAAGAGACAAATCGAGGGGAAAAAAAAAGAAAAAAAAAAAAAAACCTTCTCGGTTCGAATTGTTGGAGCTCTCGCTTCAGCTTCTTCTCCGTCGCCGCGGCGGAATCCGATCCCTCCTCGGGCGGAGACTCCGGAGGCCTCTTCAACGGGTTTGCGGGTGATGCAGACGCCATGGATAATGGAGATCGAGAGGCGAGGGTTTTGGGGAAGGAGAGAGCGAGGGTTTTGGACTGGAGAAGGGGGGGGGGGGGGGGGGGGGGGGGAGACACGAAGAGTGCGCCTTTTTCCAGTAGGGAAAGTGCTCCGTGGAGAGCTTAAACAGAAGAAGTAGCGTTTTTTTTTTTTTTTTTTTGGGTTGGGGACTTGGGATGATGAATAAGATTTTTTTACTGTGGAAAATATTAGATTCTTTACATATGGCATATCGTACTTTATTACGGGACCCACCAATTGTGTAAAAAAATGTTTAGGTATTGCTACATGTACCGATAATGTACCCGAAAAAGTGTCAGCACTGAGTCACCTAGCTAGTGTATGATAAGTGAAAATTACTGCGGTAACAATGACAAATATTGATTTTTTTTAATCTAATGAGTAATAATTATTTTTTACACTGTTTAGATGGCTAGTACTGAGTCATTGTAGTGAGATTATAAGACCCGGTCGTCCGTACAATATTGTAGTGAGATTAGAAGGGAGAAATTATCCCTCGTTATACCCAAACGCTATTTAGCAGAGGTGGAAATAGCTGTTCTCAGCTGTTTTCGTCTTTCTTAAATAAGCTGGTATAAATTACCATTTAAGAATAAGCTTAATTAAATTTATATAATTTTAATTATTATTTTAACTCTTTAATTAATCCAATATTTTAATTAATTTAATTATTTTATTAACTAATTATTTAAGTATTTAGATAATTAACTAATTATTTAAGATAATTAAAATTAAAATTTTTAATATTTTTAAATTTTTAAATTTAAAATTTTAAATTTTATAATTTTTAAAAGTTTTAACTTTAATTTTTAATAAATTTATCATGTAATTTTAATAAATTATATGATAAATTTTTTTAATAATTTTTTTATATATATAACTAAAATATAAATTTTAATAATATTTTAAATTAAATATTTAAAATTATATAGTAAAATTTTAATCATAAATTAAAATTTTAGTCCTCTTTATTCTTATTATTCCTGTTTAACTTACCAACCACAATTTTTTTTATACCCGATATAATCTTAAACCCAACTAAACAGAAATTTATACAGTTTCTACTAATACCATAACTTATATAACTAAATTTTTATTATTCCCGAATCAAACGCAGTCAAAAAGAGTCCAGCAAATTCAAGAACACATCAATCAGATTTTACAACAAAAAAGAATTAGTTTAAGTTTGCTATCACTTGCATCAAGAATGATCACTACTTAGTCTATATCAGAAAGAAGTTTTTTGTTTCTTTCTATTCCAGAATGAACTGTGCTGTAGAATCTTCTGTATTAGGCCAACCAATTTTCATTCTGCTTCTCAAAACTGGCTTCAGTTTGCAGCTGAGGCCTTCATGCCTGCACCAGGAAGATTCCTCCTGCAGCCTTTCGGGAACTTTCGGACGGCCGATATGCTTCTCCTTTTCGGCGGAGCAAACTTACATTCTCGATCCGAATGCGCGTGGTTGTTCGATATGGATGGTTTGTAGTGCTGTCGGCGGCTGCATCCTCTGGGGAATGTGCGTTTGGCGAAGAGAATCCGCCGCGCAAACTTAGGGGGGGGAGCAGAAGGCAAGTATGTCTGGTCGTCTGTTGATCGACGGCTGTCGGTAATGCCGAAGGGTTCTTGGCATCGACGGCGGCCGCATCCTCTGGGGAACCTCCGTACGGCAGAGACCGCGTGCCGCTCGAACACGGCAGGGGAGACGGAATGCATGGTTCGGTCCTCCGCCTTTGTCCTTAAAGATGGTTTGATTGCGCTCTCCCTGCAGTTTTACCAAATTGAACAATGAACATAAGAGCCAAAACAAAAGTGAGCAAAAAGAATTGAGAGGAAGTATTTTGATGTTTCAGCCCACTGACATTATGGCAAGTCAGATTAACATAGACTATGACTAACTTACAGAATAGATATCTAAAGCTTAAAACCACAAAATGACTTAAGTTATGACTAAATACACATAGATCATCTTTGATGAGTAAAAACTATAATTTTATGTGATCTTAATACAAAATGAGATTTAAACTGGAACTAGTAATTAAGATTGGCTTGGAATTTTATAAGGATTAATTATAACCAAAATGCCAGATACTTATTTATCAACCACCATGCAAACATCCTAACAACTCAAATCCACCAAAAAGATCAATATAACTTTAATATATCTTAACCAAACTTATAAATCTTAAAAGTATGAACAATTATTTAGTAAAGTGATAAACAAGTACAGATTTGATTAAAAAGGAAATTGATATTGCAATACACCAAATAATCCTAATCCAAAAGATTTATAAAACATGAAAACGAATAATTTATGACAAATATGAAAAAATCTAATTCGTCGAGTGTGTAATGCCATAAAGAATTGACAAAGAGAAAAAAAAAATTTAAAGCACATGAGTAAAATACGTGGAAGCAGAAAATTTTATTATAGTCGAAGCAGAGTAACGCCTCATTCACAAAATTTTAAGCCCAAAAATACATCCCATAATCTCCCTCAACATCAATTCACAAAGTTAGAAGTAAAAATATAATAATAAATCTAATATAACCAGATTGGATATTCAAAATAGAATAGAATTAGAAAATCTTATAACTCAAGAATTTGAGAACCAACTAATGGATTAGAATACAGAAACTGGTGAAAAATTCACATGCTTTATTTTATTAGATAATAAAACTGAGAGAGATAAAATAAAGCAAAAGATTTGATGATTTTTCACATATCCTTATATATATATATTTACAACAGATAATTTTTTTTTAAATAATATAAAATATTTAGATGTAAATAAAATATATGTTTCTTGATCAATATAGACCGAAAAACTATAACTAATTTAGTTTTTTTTTAATTGATTCAACATAAGAAAGCGAAGAAATTTTTTTTTGTAGAACTAATCTAAAAAATATATATATAATCTGACAACCACGCATCCAAAATAAGTATCGCACATATGAAAACAAGCGAAAACATGAAAAAAAAAGAAAAAAAGAAAAAAAAGCTTTGATATCAATTGTTGAAATTAATGGGCAACGAAAATTTACAAACTAGATAGTCAATATATTCAGAAATCAAAATCGTATGAGGTTGCTTGTTTTACCAATCTTCTTTGATCATTTTTATCTTGATGATTTTGAATATTCTATGTATTTTCGACGCATTGCGGATCGAATCGCTGTAAATCAGATGCACAAATTTATTATTAGAGTTTTCTCCTATATCTACACAAACTCTGAGAATATATAAGGAAATCCAAAAGAAAACGTAGAGAGGAAAAAAAAAAAAAAATCCTTTTACCTTTCTCTTCTTAGGTTACGTTTTATATAATTCCCAAAATAGAGAAAAAAGGTTCTTTATTTAGATTATTAGAACAGGAGAAATAGGTTCCTTTATATTCTAATTATTAATAGAACGAGAGACGATTCCGATTCCTTATATAGTAATTATTAGAACGGGAGATAATGGAATTCCTTTATATAGTGGGAATATTTGAAACATGTAATTTCTAATACTTATTCTTACTATATAAAGATAAATTTTATTTTTATATAACTTTCAATTCATATTTCATGTGGATTTCATTAAATTAGAATCGGTTCATATCGACACACTATATACAACATTTAACATATTTATTTAATTATTAATTATAAAAAAGATTTCAAAAAATTTATAGGATTGAAATATAAAACAAAATATTAAAGATTAATGTTATATATATATATATATATATATATATATATATATATATATATATATATATATATATATTAGTTTTATTAATAAATTGCATAATAAAATCTAATCCGATATATGCTATCTAAATTACATAAAATGACGATGTATAAAAAAAAATATAGAATTTAAATTTTTATAATGTGATTTTAAAAATATGGTGCATATATATGATTAATTTAATATAAATTATATATATATATATATATATATATATATATATATATATATATATATATATATATATATATATATATATAATTGATTTTATTAAACAATTTTCTCTTCCTATTTTATTTTTTTATTTATTAAATTATTTAAATTATTTTAATAGATTTTTCTCAAATCTTTTTCACATAAGTTTTTATAACATAATTTAATTACTAATAAGTTTTTATATAAAATTATGTTGCACATATACTGATTTTTAATCTTGATTAATAATCAGGCCAATAAAATTAAATAAAAAAAAAAAATAAAAATAAAAATTTATTAATAAAATATTTTTATATTCCTAGTATCGTGTAGGCGTGAATGTAGAGGAACACTAGGCGATAACAATTTTTTTTAATAATAAATTAAGATAAATTAAAGTAAAATTTTGATGTAATTTCAAAATCAATCATCATATTCAATAAATTGCACTGCACAAAACAATAGCTCGCGCGTTCCAAGATCTCTCTTCTTTCTCAGTACATAGAATAGAATAGAATGAATTAGAATACTTATACACTGATTAGTACTGAATTATTCATCACTAGATAGTATTTTAAAATTCGTAAATTATATGCAGTAAACAGCGATTGATATATAAGATCATGATCTATTCGACGTCAGCTCTGCATAACGGGCATTGCTTGCTCCTCTCCAGCCATCTGCTTATGCAGCTTTTGTCGAACGCATGGCCGCACCGCAACCGCTCCACCGTCTTCCCCTCCTCCATCTCCTCCAAGCAGACGGCGCACGCGCCCTCCTCCGCCCTCGCCCTCGCACTCGCCTCCGCCTTTTCCTCGAAGGCCAACTTCTCTTCGTCGGAGACGACGTCAGGAGCGTCCAACGCCACGAAGGACACCAATTTGACGGTGACGCGGATGGCTAGCGCGCCGTGGCCGAGGCCCATGGCCGTCCGTGCGGCACTTGCCACCTCCGCGCAGATGAATCGGTAGACGGACTCACGGCAGTGGGGGGAGAGCTCCCATGTGCAGTCGAGGAGTGCAGAGAGGCCGGCGTAGGAGGTGGGAAGCGTGAAGGGGAAGGCTGCGAGGTGGGCGATGGGGTCGAGCCAGAGGGCGCCGAGGGGCGGGAGATTGAACCAGTCCCCCGGAGCGACGGGGCGGCTGCGGACCTCACCATCGCAGACGGTGTTGAATATGGCCACGTCGAGGGAGGCGGCGTGGTCGCCGAATTCGCAGCTGCCGTCGGAGTAAGTGCTTCCGGTGGTGTCGAAGGAGTTAAACGAGATTTTGATGTCGCAGAGGCCGTCGGACCAGCAGAAGAAAGACGAGCAGCAGCGGGAGAAGCTCTGAACAGACATGAAAGTTGCCATAGATCGATATTCTGGAAGAGAACGAAAAGATATCTCTAGCTAGCTAAGTGCAATATGGATCCCCTCTCTCTCTCTCTATAAATATATAGAGAGAGAGAGATACATATATAGAATAGGACTAGGATTATTATTAATACATATGGTCCAAATCCTAATCGGAGTCACATTGACTGATTAGCACCAATTTTAAAGCACCTTTGTAAAGTTTCTCAAAAAAAAAAAAAAAAAAGTTTTTCCATATAAATATATATTAATTTGAAAAAGCGTAATTCGTGCTATTTGATTTTTTTAATTAAATTATTTAAAATGCGGAACAAGAATACAAGATACTGTGCTTTATAGAATCTTTTTTACATCAAATTTTATATTTTATTTTTGATATTTTATTTTTGAGGTTATCATGTAACAATGGCAAAATCGTATTATTTTACTGTAGTATATCTGCTCGTTGCCTGCGAATGAAACGAGAGGCTAAGTACAAACAAGACTTAGTTGGAGATAATGGCGATGCGATGCCTCGTCTCCCTCACCTCCCCTTCGATCGCTCGTGACCAGGTGAACTCCAGAGGCTTCTCCTTCCTCGTCCCCAATTCCCCTAATTCGATCTCCCCCCAAACCCTAGGGGCGAGCCGCGGGATTCTCCTGTTGGGGCGGCCTAGGGTTTCGATCGAGGGCGATATCCGCACGAGGGAGGTCGACGGAGTCGATGAATCCGATGGTGAGAGCCCCTTCTGTAAGATTGCGATTCAGAGTCGGGTTTTTGTTTGCTTTGTGATTAATCGTTCCAGGTTCTGTGGTTTATGTTTGGATGATGATGATGAGTATAAAGTTACTCGAAGTGAAACGGTGGTAAAATTTGTAGTTGGGGGCGATCACCAGTTAGTAATTTTTGACGGATCTGTTAAAATTTTGTGGAACACACGAGTGATCAGATCAGATCGAGGGATAGGTTCTTTAGGAAGGAGAAATGAAGAGTATGTATTAGACAATATGTAAAAAACAAAACCTGTAGATAATAGATGTTTCAACAGCATTTGCCTTCGTAGACAATTTGGAAGCACAGATTTAAATGCTTGATCAAATTGAAAAATAAAAAAGAAAAACTAGCATTGTTGAAGGTGTGGAGGGTGTGTGATTTTGGCATCTGTTTATTATATTCACGTTCGTGCGGCAATTGTGAACACCCTATAGTTTGCTAATTTATGTAATAAGAATCCTCGTTTGGCTCCTCTTTTAATTGTATATATGTGGTCACATGATCAAGGAGTTACAGAATTACTATACATTGTCTAACGAGATGCACGGGAGACTTGATTTTCACTACCGAGACGATGTTGTGATTTGAATATCAATAAGAGCGAATAACAAGTCATACTAAAAAAACAGCCCTCATCCTGTGGGGAGTTTGTCCGCTTTGATGTTTTGATCTATTTTAGCTGACGAAGTTGTTATTTGGCGTCTAATTCAGGCCCCGATTTTGGCGTTGTTAGTATCCATCATGTTGGATTACTATGTGAAAACCTGGAAAGGTCCCTCACCTTCTATAAGGACCTTCTTGGTAAGTCTCTCTTTGTGTAGAACACTTGGTGCGAACACCTCTTTTCATCGAACACTTGCTAATAGTTTTTGTTCATCAAATTAGGTCTCGAGATAAATGAGGCGAGGCCAAATGATAAGCTTCCGTATAGAGGGGCTTGGCTTTGGGTGGGTTCCGAGATGATCCACTTGATGGAGCTGCCAAATCCTGATCCATTGACAGGGCGTCCTGAACATGGCGGTCGAGATCGTCATGCTTGTATTGCAATTCGAGACGTGTCCAAGCTTAAAGCTATCTTTGACAAAGCTGGTACATATTTGTTTATTAATCTCTATTTTCCCCTTTTTTTTTTGCACTAAATGTAGAGTTTTCTGTTTTTTATTTTTAATTATTCAAATTATTTGGAAGTTTTTTTCTTTAATTAATGAGCATGGATTGCCACGAGTTGCTGAGAATTCCTATACTTTCGATCATTACGAGACTCTGATAATCTGAACCCAACATGCTTGTCTTGTGATAATCAAGCTCCATACATAAAAAGATGATGATATTTGCATTGGACAATACAATATATACCTATACTATTATACTATTTTATGTACTTCCTTCTAAGGGCATGGTAGAGCATATATATAGTTAAAGAGTACGCTGTGCTGTTTAGAAACTTGATAAATGGCTTCTTCTTTTTTATTTTCTTTGCTTTGAAAAGAACATGATAACACACTTGCTTTTTAACTGGACTGTCAATGGGATTGAAATTGGCCAAATTGATATAATAAGATATCTATTAAATCTCAGATCTCCTTTCTCTAATTGGAATTTCAAATGTTTTAATTCCCTTTCCTCTGGTATTTTTTAGCCGAAGCAAAATCCAAATGCTCTTCACAAGCAGAATTTCTGATTGTTCAAAGTCAAACCATCAGTCCATTTTAGATCTGACTTTTGTGCACCATCATAATTTCTGTTTCTTTTGTTGCTGACAAATAAGGTATATATGAATGTTTTTTGCCAGCCTTAGTGGGTAAGCTTTGATCTCTTATGCAGTGTTTGAATATTCTTGGTTTGGTTACATCTTTGATTCACGATCAATACATCTTTGATTCACGACCGGTCGCAGGAATTAGCTACACTCTTAGTCGATCCGGGCGCCCGGCAATCTTTGCAAGAGACCCAGATGGAAATGCGCTGGAATTCACGCAGGTGGAGTGATAGCTTCTGCCTTTCAAATACCAAATCAAGTGAAGCATATCAGTATCTAAGTTGTACTTCTTCCAGCTTATGTTTCCCTTTCACATAGATTTTATTTTCAAGAGCGATGTATGTACATCCTTTATTCGTCCCAATTCATAGCCATCATGATACTAGTCTCTGTATCTCTTGCCCTGTTTAAAGTCCAGCATGGAATGAAGGGAATCTTGTAAATTGACTTATTTCATTTGGTAAGAGTAGTGGACAAATAGTGAAGTTGTATATCATTACTCAGGAGGTGGAAACACAACCAAAAACAATCTTATGTGTGCCAGCTCTCACATCTGCGACCTCGTTGTTTGACAAAAGGAGTACCAGCAGGAACCAGAAATAATCTTTAGATCAGCAGCAATAATGCTCCCTATACGCCGAAAGAATCCTGCCCATCCTAGCTACTTTTATCTATCTTTAAAAAGAGATATAGTGCAAATTTTAAAGAGATTTCTAATTTTGTATTAGGGTGTGTGGATATATATAAGATTACACTCTAAAATTAGCGTTTTTCCAACTATCTAAGATACACTCCTGCAAAGTCGACCAATCGGCTCGCCTGGCCTAAAAATCTGTATATCAAAACCTATATAAATATAAATTCTCTTGCACACGATTCGATCCCCAACGGCAACGATCGAGAGCTAGAAGAATGTGGGTGGTCCGGCGAGGCCGTGGTGCAGCAAATTGTGGGCGATAGAATCCCTGGCCTGTATCGCCGTGACGGATCGGAGGGGGTTCTCGGCCACCATGTCGTCGTCGATGAGTTCGTATCTCAGCTCGGGCGGCACCTCCTCCTTCATCCTCTCGCATATGTTGTGCAGCACGCAGCAGGCGCCGAGCACCGCGGGCAGCTCCTCTATCTTCACCTCCGTCCGCTTCTGGAGGCACGCCCACCTGGCCTTGAGCCTGGCGAAGGCCTCCTTGGCGACATTCCGCACTTGGCCGACCTTCTCGTTGAACGCGTGCTGCGTCCACGTGAGGTTTTGGTGGGTGTATGGTACCAGCACCCAATCCAGCAAGGGGTGGCCGGCTCCACCGACGACCCACTGGTTGTTGAGCAAGCCGGCGTTGCCGCGATGGTGCAATGCCGACTGCTCGAGCACCTGGTCGTCGGGCATGGAGCCGGGCCACCCGATGCACACGTCGGTGAAGACCCCGTCCGGGTCGACTACGCCCTGGACGGTGATCGAGTAGGATGGCTTCTGGTTCCGCTCGGTGTGGCGGCGGTTGTAGTACGCGGCGACGTTGGTCTTCGGCGCGATTATGGGGACGTGGGTGGTGTACATTGCGCCGACGACGTTCTGAATCCCGGAAACGCCCTCGAACCGGCGGGCAATGTCGGCGGCGGCGGCGGCGGGGTCGGGCCAGGTGACGAACTCGGGCATGAGGAGGGCCTTGATGGCGGCGCAGACCTCGAGGACGAGCTTGTGGCAGGTGGAGATCCCGAGGCCGAACCGCTTGGAGACGAGCCGGAGGGGCTCCCCCGTGGCGAGTCGCCACACGCACACGGCCACCCGCTGGCGCACCGGGATGGCGGCGCGGAGGGCCGTGTCCTCCTTGGCGATGGCGGAGCCGAGCTTGTCGCAGAGGACGTCGAACGTCGCGCGGCTCATGCGGAACAGGCTCCGGAACTCCGCGTCGGGGAAGTCCCGGTGGCTGCAGCGGTCCCACCAGTCGCGCGACCGGTCCTTCACCCACAGCCGCCGTTGCCCGGGCTGGTGGTTGCCCCGCGAGGGCGAACTCCCCTCACTGTAATCGCCGGTGCTTTCCTGCTGGTTAGCGGCCGGCGACTTCCCTTTCGTTACCAGCAGTCTTCTTCTTCTCCGCTGCTCACTAATTCCTAATTCCTCCTCCTCCTCCTCCTCCTCCTCCTGATCCTCTTCCCTTTCCGTCGCCCCCCTCTTCCTCTTAGCACCATCACCACCAGCAGCAGTATTGGGCATATTGCTCATGATCTGCGAAGCGGGGGTGGGAGAGGAAAGCGCCTCCTGGAAAAACGAGTAGAAGTAGTCTGCCTCGTCGAAGGAGAAGGGGATGAGAAGGGAGGGAGAGGCGTTCATGTGTAGCAGCTGTGTAATTAAAGAGACGGAGAAGGGCAGCAGTAGTAGTAGTAGTAGTAGTAGTGTTGTTGTTGTTGTTGGACATGTTTGGGGATGGATCGATATATGGTGCTATATATATATGTTATGGGTTGGTAGCTAAGGGGTAGAGGAAGGGCGATCGATGGTGGGCTACGACTGGGATGAGCGTGTGAACGCGGTTTGTGGGCGCGTTTCGGAGGAAAGGAGGAAAAAGGCCAAAAAAAAAAAAAAAAGATGACTCACTTACGAGTGAACCGCGGCTCACGCGGGTGGGGAGAACGAGAACTACTAGTCTAAGCGCTACTAACGTTTCCCTTCTCAAATAACTACCCCAATTACTCACCCACTTCACGGGATTCGGCGTTTTTCGCTCTGTTGGGTGAGTTTTCCTTTTCCTACGTATTACACCCAGAAAAACTCTTTTCGTTGTTGCTTCTGCTCTTCAATACTCTCTCTGCTTGAGAAGCTTCTTTTCTTTCTAATATGACACGTGCGAAAAATTTGGATTTTTTTTTCTTTTTTTTTTTATTAAAAAAAAAAAAAGTTTAACGGATTGGTCGATGTAACGGGTGACCTGAGGGGCCGGGTTGGACGGTTGGGTTTCGGGGGCGGGTCGTAATGCGAGCCCACTTTGACCCAGGACGAAATCATAATTTTAACTTAAAAAAACAAAAATATATTATATAAAATATATTAATTTTTAAAAATTATTAATAAAAAATTATATATAAGTAATTTTTTTGTTCATGAGTTTTAATATATATTTTTTTATAAAAAAAATAAAATATAGTTATCTTTACTATTAAAATAATAATATTTTAGATATCTATAAAAAAAAATTATTTAAAAAAATCAAGTATTAAAATTTAGTATAATTTGCAAATTAAGTATTATGATATATCAAAAAATTAAGTATTAAGATTTTTCATAATTTTCAAATAAAATATTACGATATATTTTGTATATTTCGTGGGCCACAAGATAATATTATTTTAAAAATAAAATTTATTTTGGTCACTAAAATTTATACTATTTTTTTTTTAATAACCTAATAATGGACTGTTATATAATTTTAAAAACGTTGGGGGCTATGGCCGGTCAAACTGATTAATTAATAGTAAAATTGTAGCTAACTTATTTGAACGATACACTATTTTGTATCAATTATTTAATTTTTAATTTTTTTTTATTTTATCTGTTCTAAATTTTAATTTTAAATATTAAAATTTAAGCCAATTATTTATCCTAATAAATTTATTAGTAGCTAGAATTGTATAAAATATTTAAATTTAAAAATTAAAGTATTATTGACTCATTCAAATCAAATAAATTGAAAAATTAGATAGTAAAATTAGGATGTCTAAAAAATTGTATAGTTAATTCAAAATGATCCGAAATTCAGATAAGCTCTAAAATATTTTTATCTTAATTAATTGAGGGGTCTTTCCTACATCAACTTTAGCTGTGTAGAATCATAATATATATATATATATATATATATATATATATATATTTATATATATGTGCAGTTCTAAATTAGCATTTACAACTACTTATTTTTATTCAGTTGGGTACGGTGAAAAGTACTGTAAGCTATAATAATTTACTTTAAAAATTATAATTTAAAATTTTATCAATTATTACATGTATGAGATGACGTATATGAAATGACGTGATCATTCTGAATGCTTGAAGAAAAATATATATGTTTCTATTTTGAAGGACAAATAGCTCCGCGAGTTATTCTTTTTTTGCTTTTTTTTTTTTTTAAAAAAAAAAAAAAAAAAATCTCTCTCCAACCTGCGTAATGCATAATTTTAACTGCTCCAATTGAGATTCCTTGTATAATTCTAATTATAATTGGTTAATTTAAATATAACAAATCAAATATTGTATTTGAATATACCTGTAGTTAATATATAACTACAATATAATCGCAGCTACGTACGCACGTCTATTCAAATAGTCGCTAAACTCTGTTCAACTTATTCTGTGATATGGTTTGATTATTTCCGGTGAGCAATTGCATGGAAAGTGCATGGTTAAGAGAGACGTGGCACCGAAGTAAAAGACAAAATGAAGAAGAAGAGTAATGTACGTATCAGTACATAATGAATTTGGACGTTTGATTTATTTTTTATTTTTTATTTTTTATTTTTTTATGGTTATTGATTAAATCACTGCAATTGAGATGACCAGCCTTTGGGTGGACCATTAATTTCTCAAAAAACCAATTTTCACTGTAGAAATATACAACTTGTTCGCGGAATTTGACGTGCCTAAATTGTACACTCAACATCTAAGGGTTCATATATATGAGATCCAGTTTAGATTTTCCGTATTACTAAAATAGAGAGCGATAAGAATACTATAAAATAGTTAGCCTTTTTATAACTAAAATATAGAGCGATTTATACGGACTTTTGAATAATGTACAAATAATATTATTTTTTATATGGCTAGTATTGAAAAGAATAGTACTTATGGTGAACTATATATCAACTGAAAAGAAATTGGCGTGGGAAAAAGAACTATATTTTTCTGTCTGAATGAAAGAGACTGTGAACCATTTTTTTTTTTGGAGTGCCATAATATTAAAATTTTACTAAATGGTTTATTATCGAACAAGCTGGTTATGTTAAATTGTACTTCCGTCAACTTGCTTTGGGACGGAGCGGACGAAAAAGCGGGACGCTGGGAAAAAGAAGTTAGCGACAATCATCACCACGTGGTGAGTTATTTGGTTAGAACGAAGCAAAATTTATTTTAAGAAAACAAAAAATACATCGTCTTATTTGACGAGATCTGCTTATTATTTGAATGATAGTTGGAAACGTTATTTCTGTCCTTTGTAGTAGTTTTTCTTTTTTTTTTTTTGGTCTTGGAGACCGGGTTGCCATAGTTTGCAGTTCCGTTTATCTTTCAAATAAATATAACAATAGCATGTTTTTTTTTTCATTAAAAAAAAAAACAAAAAAAAAACACTAATTAAATAACAATTTGATTTTGATTTTTCTATCGTGATTTACATATACAACGTGTGTGCGAACAATTTCTCTGCGTCTCGACTCTCGAGTGCACCCAATAGGTGCCAGCTAGATTTATTAAGATAAAGACCATTGCCTGCATTTCCCCACTTGCTTCCCCTTTCAAATTCCTGGACAACTGAGAGAGAGAGAGAGAGAGAGAGAGAGAGAGGGCAGAAGATTCCAAGGGAAGGAAATTAATATTTGATTTTGTTTTTTTTTTCGAAAGTGGATCGATAAATTTGACTTCTATTTTCATGTTTCAATTTTACGTGTGAATATCTTTCCTTGTCATGATTTATTATTCTCTTTTCAAATCGCAGAATATTATTTTTGCTTATTTATTAGAGGTCACCGGCCACTATCCATATCAAATAGGTTGCTTAAGTGAGAACCGAGTCCAAAATATCTTGACATGTAAAAATGTTTAAATTTTTTTTTATTTTTTTTTTCCTTCATTGTTATAGACTTCGCTGTATCACCTATGTTGCTAAATTCATTTATTATTTTCTTTCCAAATCGCAGAATATTATTTTCGCTCATTTATTGAAGGCCACTATCCATATTAAATAGGTGGTTTAAGTGAGAACCGAGTCCAAAATATTTTGACATGTAAAAGTATTTAAATTTTTTTTTTTTTTTTTTCATTGTTATAGACTTCGCTGTCTCATCTATGTTGCTAAATTCATTTATTATTCTCTTTTCAAATCGCAGAATATTATTTTCGCTCATTTATTGGAGGCCACCGACCTCTATCCATTTCAAATAGGTGGCTTAAATGAGAACCGAGTCCAAAATATCTTGACATATAAAAGTGTTTAATTTTTTTTTTTTTTTTTTCTTCATTGTTATAGACTTCGCTGTCTCACCTATATTGCTAAATTCATTTATTTTTCTCTTTCCAAATCGCAGAATATTATTTTCGCTCATTTATTGGAGGCCACCGGCCACTATCCATATCAAAAGGTGGCTTACGTGAGAACGGAGTCCAAAATATCTTGACACATGTAAAAGTATTTAATTTTTTTTTTTCTTCATTGTTATAGACTTCGCTGTCTTGCTAAATTCAGTTTTCAGTTGAATGAAGCGGATAACGTACTATATTTCTCTAAAAAAAAAAATTTATTTCTAAATATTTTTCTACATAATATGGTATCATTAAAAAAAAAAAAAAAAAAAAAAAAACAACCGTGGCCTGATAATTTACCACGTCAATCCAAATCTTTTCAATATACCAACGTTCTCCTAACCGAGCTAATGACAGACAGGGGATCAACATTACGGTGTTGGAATAATATTATGTTTATGTTATTCCAAATCACCCACTAGTTCGCAGTAAGGACAGTAAGAAAACTGTTTCGTTCTATCTGTCCCTCCCCTCGCGCCCAATACTTTTACACCTCGCTAACAGTAACCCCTAATACCTTAAACCCAACACCTTTTTCTCCCGACTCGATAACGAATCGTGAGTATAAACACTTCAAGAAATAGTTTTGATGTAACTAAAGTATAAATGTTTGAATCATTTGTGGAAGGAATCTTGGAAACAACTAACTTCTTTTTTGAAAAAAAATTTATGGATGATGCTCAGCAGAATCTTACAGAAGCTCCTTTGTTTACATTTATAGCTGGTTGAACAAAAAGTTGTTAATTAAGCACATTATCTTTTTTAATTAATCTAAACCAGCTGTGTGAGGGAATTGGGTTATGGCTTGTTTGAAATTAGTGTATGTACTCAATGCATACTGATCATACACACTTGAAATTTTAAATCCTAAATAGTAAAAGGTTATACATTGTTTCCATATAAATTGAATTGTGAGTGGGCGACATTTTGATTTCTAAGTTTATACTAATTATAAGTATAAAAATTATCGAAGTATATAAAAATAAATAATATTTTTAAATTTTAAAATTAAAAGACGGTTAAAATTTTAAAAGATTTAATAGTTGACTCAAAATAATTTATTATTCATGCAGTTCTATTTGATTTTAGCTTTTTTTTTTTTTTTATGAATAAAATTTTAAAATTTTAAAACTTTAAAACTACAATAATGGCTTTAAAAAAAAAAAAATATATTTATGGTCAAATGTCAAGTGCAGTGCATGATTCGTACGGATGAACCGGGTGTAGGGAACAATTTGTCATGGTGCACGCTCGTGTGGTCCACGCAAACCCCTCGACACGATCGATCGTCCAGGTTGGCAGCGCTTCGCCCGATACGCCGTCAGATCCCCATCGCACGGCCATTAATTTTCTTATTTTAATCTATGTTTCAAAATTCATTTACAACCCCTCAACTATAGACTATTCGGAAATGGGTCACTATTTTTATTTAAAAAAAAAAATCGTGTCTCTAACTTTTAAATTATTAAAATTTTATATATATATATAAAAGCCATAGCTCTATATTTTTTTTTTTTTTACCGTCCATCCATACCTGTTTAACTGCTAAGATTTGATTATTTTTAAGTTGTGACCTAGAAAAATTTAGTGAGAATTTTTATTTTTGGAAAGATTATAAATTTTAAATATTTCAATTTAGTTATCGTCTTAAATTGTAATATTTTAATTATATTTATTTAATATATTATATATAATTTTAATTTTAAAAAATTATTTTTAGAAATTAGAATTTAGGAATCTATTAATTTTTATTATCAATTTTTATTTTAAATTATAATATATGATCTCATTATTTTAAAAGATCAAATTTTACTATTTAAATTTAATTTAACTTAGCCCATATAATTCTATGCTAAAAACATGAATTATATCATATATTTCTATTAAATCAAATATTTAAGCACATTGAAATTTTATAAATTTGTAATACAAAATTAATGTTTAAATTAAAGAAACTTTAAATTTTTCAAACAAATTAAACTCTTTAAATTAATGCCTAAATTACAATTCTAAAACTTTTTAAATTAATGCATAAATTGTAATTCTAAAACTCTTTGAATTAATGTCTAAATTATAATTCTAATTTTTTTAAATTAAAAATTTTAAATTAATAATTAAATTGTAATCCTAAATTTTTTTAAATTAATAACTAAATTGTAATTCTAAAATTTTTTAAATTAAACTTTTTAAATTAATGCCTAAATTGCCATTCTAAAACTCCTTAAATTAAGCTTTTTAAATTAATGCCTAAACTATAATTCTAAAACTCTTTAAATTAATGTCTAAATTTTTTTAAATTTAAACTTTTTAAATTAATGCCTAAATTGTAATTCTAAATTTTTTTAAATTAAACTATTTAAATTAATGCCTAAATTGTATTTCTAAAACTCTTTAAATTAATGTTTAAATTATAATTATAATTTTTTTTTAAATTAAACTTTTTAAATTAATGACTAAATTTTAATTCTAAATCTCTTTAAATTAATGTCTAAATTGTAATTCTAATTTTTTTTAAATTAAACTTTTTAAATTAATGCCTAAATTGTCATTCTAAAACTCTTTAAATTAAACTTTTTAGATTAATACCTAAATTGTAATTCTAAAACTTGTTAAATTAATGCCTAAATTGTCATTCTAAAACTCTTTTAATTAAACTTTTTAAATTAATGCCTAAATTGGAATTCTAAATTTTTTAAATTAATACCTAAATTATAATTCTAAATTTTTTTAATTTAAACTCTTTAAATTTATGCGTAATTGTAAATCTAAAATTCTTTAAATTAAATTCTTTAAATTAATGCCTAAATTGTAATTCTAAATTTTTTTAAATTAAACTCTTTAAATTAATGACTAAGTTATAGTTCTAAAACTTTTTAAATTAAACTCTCTAAATTAATGACTAAATTATTATTTTAAATCTCTTTAAATTAATGTCTAAATTATAATTTTAAAAATTTTTAAATTAAACTCTTTAAATTAATGCTTGAATTTTAATTCTAATTTTTTTTTAATTTAAACTCTTTAAATTAATGTATAAATTATAATTCTAAAATTTTTTAAATTAATGCCTAAATTATAATTCTAAAACTTTTTAAATTAAATTTTTTAAATTAATGACTAAATTATTATTCTAAATCTCTTTAAATTAATATCTAAATTATAATTTTAAAATTTTTTAAATTAAACTCTTTAAATTAATGCCTAAATTATAATTCTAAAATTTTTAAATTAATGACTAAATTAATAGAAGATATTTTATTTAATATTTTTTTATTTTGTAATGTTTAATTACAAAAATACTCTTTTATAAAGTTACATGTTAACCTGCTAATAAATAAAATTATTTTTTATTTTTTGTCAATCAACGATCAAGAATATTTTTGTTATTTATTAAAAAAAATACCAAAAGTATTAATAAAATCGAGAATCAGTAGGGCATAGCTAAAAAATTTGAGGATCTGTTTTAACCGTAGGCTATACTTGAAGGGTCTTCGCGCATTTTTCCCTTTAATCTACCTATATTGCCCTCTACGTGTCCACATGGCACTGGTGCAGAGGCGCAGATGAATATTAAGAAATTAAATTTTTTTTTTTAAAAAGGCACATCAAGATTCGTGCGGGGAAACTATAACCTGTTGGGTGCTTGTTAAAAGTGAACTAATTTTTTTTTAAAAAAAATTCTTCACTCTTATGAGGTGATTTTTGAATTGAAAATATATTTTTAATCTGTTTAATTTAAAAACAATAAAATTATCATGAAAATAATATTATTGTTTATTCTTCTATTTATGCCCATGAAAATATATATGCATATACCTCAAATTCTCGCAAAACAAAAATTTTATTTTCTAATGACTATATTATCCTTGTACTTAAGGTATTATTTGGTTGCATGTATTTCAAAATGTAGTGCAGTAAAAAATACATATAATTATAAATTTTAATTATAAATATTTTATTTAATTTGACATAGTTAGATCCAAATGCTACAGTTGCATTCGCATAAAAAAATTTGAATGAATATATATTCAGATATTTAAAAAATAATAATAATATCGTCATTCAAACAAAAATAACGCCATTAAGAAAAAAATTAACTTCATTTAAAAGAATAATAATATATCTCAAGAAAAAGAATAACACATTTAAATAAAAAAAATCCTTGGTAATAAGAAAAAATATCGTTTAAAAAAAAAACGCGGTTAAAAATATATTTTGAAAAAACGATGATAAACACATGAGAGATATATATACCTCAAATTCTAAGCAAACAAAAAAAATTATTTTTTAATGACTATATTACCCTTGCACTTAATAATAATTTTATTTATTAGTCAATTAATTATTAATAGTTACATTAAAAACATGTTGATGGAAATTTCTCTGCCACGTAGAGTGACGCATATGTTTAGTACGAACAAATTAAAAATCTAAGGATTATTATTTTAATATAATTTTAGATACATTGAATATGTTAAGTGCGTTTCTATTGCTCGACACTACTCAAATCTAATTGAACTTGATGAATTTTATTTCAAAAAAAACAGAGTTAAAATTGACAATTGCCCTTTACAAAATACACTGTAATTTAAGACCTTCATATAAACTCCTGATTTTTTAGCTAAATCAAAAGTTATATATATATATATATATAGAGAGAGAGAGAGAGAGAGAGAGTAGGGCTTATATATTTTTAAAAGCACAAAACTAAATATTCTTGTGAATTTTTACCTTTAGATCTGGATTGAGATTTGTGCTATTTATTTTTTTTTTCTCTCTCTTTAGTTGAATTTATAATAACACAAATCTCAATACAGATTCAATGGTAAAAAAATTCACAAGTATATTTATACTTGTGCTTTTAAAAATATATAGCTCTCTCTCTCTCTCTCTCTCTCTCTCTCTCTCTCTCTCTCTCTATATATATATATATATATATATATATATATATATATATATATATATATATATTGAGCTTCTATATTTTTAAAAATAAAGTCATTGGTGCTTGTAGTTTTTTACCATTTGATAAAAGGATGTGTTGTTAGGATGATAGTGGCTGGGCCCCTTGGGTTTAGTGGATGGTTGGTGGAATAGCATGATAGTTAAAGGGGTAAATCTAATAATAGAAATCTTACAAGCACCAATTATTTAGTGCTTGTACAAGTATAGTAGCTGGAATATATATATATATATATATATATATATATATATATATATATATATATGTAGAGAGAGAGAGTTGGGCTGGAATGCTATTGATAGCACCAGCCCAACTTTGCCACCCATTTTGTAGCCTTCAGATCGCATTGAGATTCGTGCAGACCCTTTAATGAAAAAAAAGAAAAAGAAAAAGTAAAAATAAAAAGTAAAAAGTAAATTTTTTTTTTTTTTAATTAAAGGACTTGCACGAATCTCAATGCGATCCAAGGGCTACAAAATGGGTGGTAAAGTTGGGCTGGTGCTATCAATAGCATTCCAGCACAACTCTATATATATATTATTCGGTTACTATACTATTAATACTACAAAGCATTTGGTACTATTGAGTTTTTGGCCTCTAAATAAAAAATTATACAGTTTGAACAATAATGGTGCTCTAGATTTTATACTATATATTTTTCCAACCACATAATAAACCTTAGGGGACTACTAATCCTAACTGCAAATTCCTTCATTCAAGAGCCGAAAACTGAATAGTATCAAGTGTTTGGTACTATTGATAGTATAATAATCTCGTTTTTTCTCTCTCTATATAAATGTTTTTAAAAGCACAATAGACGAACTCATGTAAAACTAGCTCATATGCTTTTAATACAAAGTTATTGATGCTTGTAGGTTTTTAACAATTAGATGAAATGATGTACGGTTATGATGATAATGAGCCCTTAGGCTTAGTCGTCGGTGGTCGGTGGAATAGTATGATCTAAATGATGGAATTAGTCAAATGATTAGATCTAACGGCGAAAAACTTACAAGCGTCAAATGCATTGTACTTTTAAAAACACATTCATATAGAACTGAGCTTCTATACTTTTAAAAGTACTACGTTATTGATACTGGTAGGTTTTTAGCTTCTTGATGAAATGATGTGGGGTTGGGATGATAGTGGTCATCTAGGGTTTAGTGAGTGGTTGGTGGTTGTTGAGACCAGAATTTTTGCCACTTAAGGAAGTGACACGTGGCCTATACCATCGGCTGAGCACATCAGCTAATAGGAGAATTAAGTCAGTAGAGAGGGACCCGCATCTTGACTAAGACCGACCTTGATCACGTGAGAGTGCGACACGCGACATGCATCATCGACTAAAAGCATCAGCCGATAGGAGAAGCGGCCGACAAGAGGATTATCGCCTCATCCAAAACCAACTTCGGCCAAAGGCAAATACTCGACCGCTTCAGTCAAGCGATAAAAGAAGCAGAGTCATGGTCAATTCTTGGCTGATCGAGCAACAGAAAGAAAAATCGTGGAAGGAAATAGTACGAGATTTGGGCGCGAATCTCGTAACAGCCTCCGGAACGGCCAGCGACGCCCAACATTGGAAAGCGCTGAAAATCACGCTTCGACGTGTCGATTATAGGATGAATTTAGACGGAAAACGACTACTATCGTACTGAGAAGAATCGACTCAAAAGAAAGTAGTTGAGAATTTACGATGATTCCACTTAGATCACGTCGATTTCTAAAATCGGCGGTTATACGCATGGTTCGTAAATGTATAAATAAACGAACCATCGAAAAAAAAAGGTTCTACAATCTCGTAAGCCAGTGACCACCCCTGTTTTTTCATACCTTTCATATATGCATTTACTGCTTTCCTAGATAACCTTTACCGCATTTTCTAATAGTAGATTAACTTGCAATCAGTTCCAGTTACTCTTGTAACCCCACTCCAATCAATACAAAATCTTAATCGGCTCCTTAGTCGTGTCAATTTCTTGTCTTTGAATCCTAGTTCGGCTATTCTAAGGCGAACTCTGCTTCCCTCACAACCTCAGTTTGGCAAATATAAGCCGAGCTCGTTCGAGAGTTGATTGAGAAGAATCCGGTCGAGCGGATCCCTCATCGGCCCGATCACTTGATCCATTGTCATGTGACGAATCACACTCAGAGGGTCACCCCCACGGGTCGATCGCAGACCGTGACTTTTTGGCCCAATAGTGGTACAGTATGATCTAAGGGGTGAAATCAGTCAAAGAAATAGTAAAAAACTTATAAGCACCTGGTACTTTTAAAAGCACAATACTTAAATCATGCTATTACACCAACCATTCCCTAAACCTCAAGGCTGTGTTTGGTTCAGATATAAGATAGAACTGCTTATTCTAGGGATAGATATAAATTCAGCAATAAGTTGGAATAAAATTAATTTTACGTTTGGATCGATGAAAATTGGGTTGTTTCTAGTAATAAGAAAAATAGTATTTGGATAATTAGATTAGAATAGTGAGAATAAGAATAATTATAATTTTAAAATAATAATATTTTATATAATTAATTAATATAAAAATATTAATTATGCAATAATTTAATTTATTTAATTAACTATTGCTAAATAACCCTACATATTAATTGATAAATAATTAACAATAATGAGTATTGTTAATAAATAATTTACTTAACTACAAATAATTTAATAAATTAATTAGTTAATTATCTAATAGGTAAATAATTAAATTAGTCAAAATATTAAATTAATTAAAAAGTTAACACAATAATTAAAGCTATATTTACTTTAATTAAGTTTATTCTCAAATGAAAACAAACTTGTTACAGAAAAAAGACGGGAACAATAGTTTAAACCTTATACCAGCTTATTCTAGAAAGACGAGAACTATTGTTCTAATCCAAACCAAACGTGTTTGGGAAATAAGACTGGAACAAGACCTTATTCCATGCCTTGTTTCCGAAACAAAAACTGTCCAAGGGACCACTATCATTCAAATCGCATATTTCTACATTCAAAAATCAAAAACTCACAAGCATTCATAACTTAATACTTTTACAAGTATATGAGCTCAATTGAGCATTCATAACTTAATACTTTTACAAGTATATGAGCTCAATTGTATGTATATATATATATATATATATATATATATATATATATATATATATATATATATATATATATATATATATATATATATATATATATATATATATATATATAGCCCAACTATGCTTGTGAATTTTTTATCATTGAATTTGTATTGAGATCCGTGCTATTGTACTTTCTCCGTCTCTCTCTTTAGTTGACTTTACGATAGCACAAATCTCAGTACAAATTCAATGGTATTAAATGTTAGGATTTCCATATATGTGGCCTAATTAATTATATTTAATTTGGATTTACTATAGATAAGGTCAATCCTAAAAGATATAGAATTACTTGATATGGTATATCTTATCCCTTTCCCATTTATTTAAATTAAATAGAATCCTAACCGACTTTGATGGGAAGTCGATCTGGAATCTATATAAAGGGGTACTGGTCCTGCCACCTACTCATGTGCATTCTGGTAAGATTATCCATTAAATCCACACCATACGGAAGAGTGCCTGAGACAGGAGGAGAAACCAGATTACCTAGTTCGGTCGGTAATATAAAGTATTGCAACCGAATTTCTTGCTTCCGCTATTTGATAAAGAATTTCTTCTCGATGGCGCTCTGTAAGTTATTCTACAGTTTTATTTATGATCCTGGATATTGGTATTTATTGGTTTAATATTTTATGCCATATAAATTCCATCAATTGGTATCGGAGCCAGTTAGATAAATTTAATATTGTATGCTTTATTAAATTGAATTGAATAATGATGAATTTATTTTTAAAAACGGATTTTAGACTTTGAATCTAATTATATATAGTCAAGATTTTTTTTTGAAATATTGCCACGTCGTATGATTTGTTCATGGCCATCTTATTGTTGTTGATGTGCTTTATTTTTCTTTTTTTTTAATTTGGATATCGTTATTTCTTAGTTTCCCAATTTTGAAAAAGACGTTATAAGGCCACTCGGTGTGACCTTATTGTACGACACCACTACATCATTTTGGTTTGTCGTAATTTTGGGAATCTATGGGTTGTTTGGATAAAATCCAATTAATGGAAGAAAAATAAATTTGTGGTTTGTGCCTCTTTTGGATCCGAGGCAATATAATTCTTACGATTGTGGCTATCTTTCTTTTATTGGACTTTAATCTGTTATTAAAATTTATTTATTTGTTCCGAATTCATAAAAGATTACTTTTAATTATTATGTTTATTAATTCATCTTATTTCGATTCATGAGTTAATAAAGTATTGTGAACATAAAGAATCCGTTCACATAAGGATTTAAATTTTGCATACAATATTAATTTATCATAAATTTATTTATCTGATATTTATGGTAAAATATGGATATACATAAATTTTATGAATGCAATATTATATTTTAAATTATTGCATGTATATTCATGTATATCATAAAGTGTTATTTTGATCAGACATAACATGAAAATTAAATAATCATAATTGTTGTTAGATTATTTAAATCTAGACGCTAAGTTAAATTAATTTATTATTTCGATTAATTAGGTGCAAGCCAAAGCGGCCCTAACTAAAGAATAATAAATTAATTTACTTTAAAGTAGCGTTCTTTTGGATAATTTTCATGTTAATTATACGGCACTAAGTCAAATTAATTTATTGTTTCAACTGTTCGGGTGCAAGCCAAAGCGGCCTCGTTCAGAAGAAATAGTGAATTAATCGCTTTAAAGAAGTGCATGTAGAAATTGCACCCTATTGTTTTGTTTAGTATGATTCTAGACATAAAGGTATATGGGTGGTGTAGGATGGTAATTTTCTTGTAACTCGTTTGGAGAAATTTGCCTGGCCAAAGCTGACAATTTCTTCATATGGGAAACTTGAAATTATCACGATCTACAGAAAGTCTAAATTAATTTCTGATAAAGAAATTGCATATTTATGCTCGTAACTCTGCTCCCAAAGGAGGGGTTATGATGTCATATAAAGTATATGCATAAAGAAAGAAAGAAAAATATTTATGCTCATAATTCTGCTCCCAAAGGAGGTGTTGTGATGTCATATAAATTATATTTTTCTAATTTTGGTGTGGAATACTATGATGTGGTTTCTTATTAATAAAGACATGCATTTTATTTTTCAGCTATGACTTCATCCTTTGTTCCTATTGGTGATTCTGTTCCTATGCTTAATGGTTCTAATTACTCGGAGTGGAAAGAACAGATTATGCTTACATTAGGGTGTATGGATCTCGATTTGGCTCTAAGAGAGGAAAAACCTCTTCCTCTTACAGATCAAAGTACGCCAATCCAAACAGCATTTTTGGAAAAGTGGGAGCGCTCTAATCGACTTAGTTTGATGCTGATGAAGGCGCGTGTCGGTAAAAACATTCGGAACTCTATTCCTGAATGTAAGACAGCCCGCGATTTCTTAAATGCTGTGGAGCAACAGTTTGTAAGCTCCAGTAAAGCTTTGGCAAGTACCCTAATGAATAAACTGTCTTCCATGAAGTACTCCGGAAATGGCTCGATTCGCGAGCACATTATGGAAATGCGAGATATTGCAGCGCAGCTCACTGCACTTGAAGTAACCATCTCTGATTCATTCTTAGTGCACTTTATTTTGAACTCCTTACCATCTGAATATGGACCATTTCAGATCTCTTATAACACACATAAGGATAAATGGTCAATCAATGAATTGTTGACTATGTGTGTGCAAGAGGAAGGCAGATTGATACAAGAAAAACAAAATACAGTTGACTTTGTTTCTCACAAGGGACAAATAAAGCGTACTAAGAATGGTAAAGGCAAGAATGGCTCGAAAAAAGAAGAACATGGAAGTCATGTCTGGTTCACAAGGCTAATCAAGTAATTGGACTCCCAAGTGCTTCTTTTGCAAGAAAAAGGGTCATATAAAGAAAGACTGTCTAAAGTATCAGAAATGGCTCCAGAAGAAAGGTAAGTTTCTGGTTTTGATGCATGAGTTGCATTTAGTTTCTGTTCCATCTAATACTTGGTGGATTGACTCTGGTGCCACATGCCATGTGGCGAATTCCGTGCAGGGATTTCTAAACCGCAGGAAACCCAATAAAGATGAAGCCACTATCTATACTGCTGAAGGAAATCCAACTAAAGTTAAATTTGTAGGAACATTTAGATTAGTTCTTTCTGGTGGTTATGTTTTGGATCTAAGTGATACTTTTTATGTTCCAAATTTTTCAAAGAATTTAATTTCTATTTCGAAACTTGTTGGTTTGGGATATAGTTTCAATTTTGATAATAAAGTTTTTTCGTTATCCTACAAATCTGAGATAGTTGGCTCTGGTGTTTTGGAAAATAATCTATATAAAGTATCTTTAGATCATTCGTATAGTGAAATCCTTCTTACCATGCACGGAAATGTTGGATCAAAACGTGGCATTAATAATGAAAAGTCATCCATGTTATGGCATAGGAGGTTGGGACACATATCGAAACAGAGAATCCAAAGATTAATTAGAGAAGGAATTTTGGATGATCTTGACTTCTCTGATTTTGGAACGTGTGTGGACTGCATAAAGGGAAAGCAGACCAAAACCTCCTCTAAAGGTGCCAAAAGGTGTGATGGAACATTAGAGCTGATTCATACGGATATATGCGGACCTCTCCCTCTTACGTTTACTGGCCATAAATATTTTATCACATTTACTGATGACTACTCTCGATATGGCTATCTTTACTTGCTTAAAGAGAAATCTGAAGCATTAGATGCCTTTAAGGCATATAAGGCTGAAGTAGAGAATCAACTCGAGAGAAAGATAAAAGTGGTCAGATCAGATAGGGGTGGTGAATATTTTGGTAGACAGACAGATAAAGGCCAAATTCCTGGGCCTTTCGCTAAGTTTCTAGAGCAGTGCGGGATTGTTCCACAGTACACCATGCCAGGCACACCTGAGCAGAATGGTGTTGCTGAAAGAAGGAATCGCACATTAATTGATATGCTCAGGAGTATGATCAGTAATTCTACCCTTCCGATATCATTGTGGGGTGAGGCGCTCAAAACTGCCATATATATTCTTAATCGGGTCCCTACTAAGGCTGTCACTAAGACTCCTTTTGAGCTTTGGACAGGTAGGAAACCCAGTTTAAGACATTTTCATACATGGGGTTGTCAAGCTGAGGCCAAATTGTATGACCCACAAATAAAGAAATTGGATCCTCGAACCATTTCAGGATATTTTATTGGTTATTCAGAAAGGTCCAAAGGGTATAAGTTTTACTGTCCATCACTTCCTATAAAGATTGCAGAAACTAAAACAGCACGGTTTATTGAGGATGAAACAGTTAGTGGGAGCTCTGAACCTCGATTCGTTGAATTTGATGAAATTCAAGAGCATTTAGATTCTGTACAGAATATACCCATTATTGTTCCTAATAATTTGATGGTTCCAGTTCCAATAGAACAACAAGTTATTTTGGAACCACAAAGTGAAGGTGAACCTATCATTGATAATCCACATCAAGATTTACAAGTGGATGATCAGATAGATTTAAGAAGATCCTCAAGACAGAGAAGACCGGCTATGTTTAGCGATTATATTGTCTATCTTTATGAGAATGGTCAGAACTTTGATGATCCTCTTAGTTTTTCCGAAGCCATAAATAGCAGTAATGCAACAGAATGGTACAATGCCATGAAAGATGAGATTGAATCCATGAACCACAATAAAGTATGGGATCTTGTTGAGTTACCTATAGGAGTTAAACCTGTAGGATGCAAGTGGGTTTATAAAATCAAATGGGACTCCAAAGGTAACATAGAGAAATACAAGGCCCGTCTTGTGGCAAAAGGGTTTACTCAGAAAGAAGGCATTGATTATAAAGAGACTTTCTCTCCGGTATCGAGAAAGGAATCTTTCCGTGTGATTATGGCTCTGGTTGCTCATTACGATCTCGAGCTATACCAGATGGATGTAAAAACTGCTTTTTTAAATGGAGATCTTCATGAAGAGGTATATATGAGTCAACCTGAAGGATTCTCGCAAAAAGAAAAGGAGCACTTGGTATGCAAATTAAAGAAATCAATATATGGACTAAAACAGGCCTCCCGACAATGGTACTTAAAGTTTAAACAAACCGTTTTAACCTTTGGTTTTAAAGAAAACATTGTTGATCAATGTATATATCTGAAGGTTAGTGGGAGTAAAATAATTTTCTTAGTCCTTTATGTTGATGATATTTTGCTTGCCAGTAACGATCTCGGACTATTGCATGACACTAAAGAATTTCTTTTCCAAAATTTTGAAATGAAAGATTTAGGTGAGGCCTCATATGTTCTCGGTATTGAAATTAAAAGAGATAGACATAAAGGTTTACTCGGTCTATCTCAAAAGGCCTACATAAAGAAAGTTTTGGAAAATTTTGAAATGCATAATTGTAAACCGAGTGTTGCTCCCGTTCAGAAAGGGGATAAGCTTAATGCTTTTCAGTGTCCCAAGAACCAATTAGAAATTGAACAGATGAAAACCATACCATATGCCTCTGCAGTTGGTAGTCTTATGTATGCACAGACGTGCACACGTCCGGATATTGCTTTTGCCGTTGGATTGCTTGGCAGGTATCAAAGTAATCCAGGTATGGAGCATTGGAAGGCTGCTAAGAAAGTTATGAGGTATTTGAAGGGTACTTTGGATCATATGCTGATATACAGGAGATCAGATCATTTGGAGCTGATCGGATATTCAGACTCTGATTTTGCGGGATGCCCAGATACCAGAAAGTCTACAACTGGGTATATTTTTCTACTTGCTGGTGGAGCGATTTCATGGAAGAGCAGCAAACAAAGTATTACTGCTCCTTCGACCATGGCTGCAGAGTACATTGCATGTTATGAGACCACATCACAGGCTATTTGGCTTAGGAATTTTATCACAGACTTAAAGATTGTGGACTCCATTGCTCGTCCAATAAAGATTTTCTGTGATAGTTCAGCTGCAGTTTCCTTTGCCAATAACAACAAGATTACGACGGGGTGTAAACACTTGGACACCAAGTATCTTGTGGTGAGAGAAAAGATAAATGAAGGATATGTTAGAATTGAATACATCAGTACCAAGTGTATGGTTGCAGACCCAATGACCAAGGGGCTAGCACCTGGGTCATATAAAGATCATGTTTGTAGCATGGGTCTAATGAGTTCTTTTGATGTATAAGATTATGACATTATTTTTATCTTTTTTCAATAAAGTTACAGTTTTGATGCAGCTGTATTGGACCGTTTAATAGACATAAAGCTTTGTCTGTTAACGAATGGACATAAAGTTTTAGTTCATTCATAAAGTTGTGCCATATAAAGTGCTTGGCTAGGAGATGAAGATGATATGGTAATTATGGAAGGAAAATTTCAATATAGAGAGGTGGACCGCCATAGTTCCTATCATTGTAGTCTTTTAGTTTGAGTTAAGGATCAAGTGAGTTCTAGGTATTTGACCATAAAGTTTCCAATAATGCGCAATAAAGTTTGGAATATAGAAATCCGTTCATGAAATATAATTAATATAAGCCAAGTGGGAGATTGTTAGGATTTCCATATATGTGGCCTAATTAATTATATTTAATTTGGATTTACTATAGATAAGGTCAATCCTAAAAGATATAGAATTACTTGATATGGTATATCTTATCCCTTTCCCATTTATTTAAATTAAATAGAATCCTAACCGACTTTGATGGGAAGTCGATCTGGAATCTATATAAAGGGGTACTGGTCCTGCCACCTACTCATGTGCATTCTGGTAAGATTATCCATTAAATCCACACCATACGGAAGAGTGCCTGAGAAAGGAGGAGAAACCAGATTACCTAGTTCGGTCGGTAATATAAAGTATTGCAACCGAATTTCTTGCTTCCGCTATTTGATAAAGAATTTCTTCTCGATGGCGCTCTGTAAGTTATTTTACAGTTTTATTTATGATCCTGGATATTGGTATTTATTGGTTTAATATTTTATGCCATATAAATTCCATCATAAATTCACAAGCATAATGAGAGTTGCTGCTTTTAAAAGTATATAAGCTCTACTATATATATATATATAATTGAGCACCTATGCTTGTAAAAGTATCAAGTTATTGTGTTTGTGAGTTTTTTACCCTTAGATGTAGGAATGTGCGGTTAGGATGATGGTGGCCCCTTGGGTTTAGTGGGTGGTTGGTAGAATAGTATGATTTAAAGGGTATAATTAACCAAAGGGTTAAATCTAACGGTAGAAAACTTACAAGCACCGATTACTGGGTACTTGTACAAGCATAGTAGCCGGACTATACACACACACACACACACACACACACACATATATATATATATATATATATATATATATATATATATATATATATATATATATATATATATATATGTATAGTTATCGCTTAAATCATTTTATTTTACCAACCACTCACTAATCCAAAGGTTGGTGGAATTGAGCTCCTATACTTATAAAAGTATCAAGTCATTGGTGTTTACAGGTTTTTAGCTGTTGGATGAAAAAATGTGTGATTATGATGACAGTGGGACGTCCCTTGGGTTAAGTGAGTGGTTGGTGGAATATAATGATCTAAAGATAAAATTAGTCGAAGGGGTAGATATAACAGTAGAAAACTTACAACTACAAAATTATTTGGTGTTTGTACAAGTATAGTAGCGCGACTATATATATATATATATATAGTAGAGCTTATATGCTTTCAAAAGCACAAGACAATCCATACTTGTGCATTTTTACTATTAGATTTGTATTGAAATTTATACTTTTTACTTTATTTTTCTCTCTTTAGTTGACTTTACAAAAACACTAATCCCAATACAAATTCAATGATAAAAATTCACAAGTATGGATGAACTTGTGCTTTTAAAAACATATAAACTCTACTCTCTCTCTCTCTCTCTCTCTCTCTCTCTCTCTCTCTCTCTCTCTCTCTATATATATATATATATATATATATATATTATATATATAGTAAAAGTTGTAAATTTTTAAAAGTACAAGCTCATCCATACTTGTGAATTTTTCACCATTGGATTTATATTGCAATTTGTATATTTTAAAAACATATAAGCTCTACTCTCTCTCTCTCTTTTTCTCTTATATATATATAAAGAGAGAGAGAGTAGAGCTATGTTTTTAAAAGCATAAGTTCATCCATGCTTGCGAATTTTTTACCATTGAATTGTATTGAAGTTTGTGTTTTTTATTTTTTCTTTCTCTCTTCTTAGTTGACTTTACAATAGCATAAATCTCAATACAAATCCAATGGTAAAAAATTCACAAGCAAAAATTGGCTTATACTTTTAAAAGTATATAAGCTCTACTATATATATATATATATATATATATATATATATATATATTTATGCTTATACTTTTAAAAGTATATAAGTTCTACTATATATATATGTGGGTCCGGCTACTATACTTTTACGAGTAAAATCCTTTTGTACTCATAAGTTTTCATCCCTTTGATGAAGGAATGTGCGGTTATGATTATAGTAGTGTCTAAAATTTATACTATTTCTCCAACAACCTAATAAACCCTAGGGGGACCACTATCATCCTAATCGCACATTCCTTCATCAAAGGATAAAAAAATTATGAGTATAAAGGGGTTTATACTCATAAGAGTATAGTAGCCCTACGCACATATATATATCGAAAGTACGGAGGCCTCCGTATTTATAAGTTGTTTTCAATGATGATGAGACATCCGATTCGACGATCAACTTCATTAGACATGATCTATAATGTTGGAACTATTTAGAAACCAAATTTCATAATTTGTTGACTTTGTTTGCCTAATGAATAAGTAGTCTCAAAATGAACGACTGAAAATAAAAATTTCATAAAAAATAATGATAAAAGACTCAAATTTAAATCGGAAGTATTGATCTTTCTCTTAATGTTAAGTAGAATTTTCTATTAAAGTTTAATTTAATTTGGATTGTTCTGTACCATTGAACTTATAAACGTGCTATATCGGTCGTTAAAATTGTCATTTTTAAGACTCTTCGATCGCTTGGTAAATGATGTCGAAAAATTATAAAATTTAATTTTTAAATAGTTCTAATAGTATAGATCATGCCTAACAAAGCCGATCGTTGAATCGAATGTTTCATCATCAAAAATAACTTATAAATATGGATACTCCGTACTTTCGAAAGCACACGAGACATCTCTCTCTCTCTCTCTCTCTATATATATATATATAACTTCTAAATTTGACATTTAAAAAAGAAAATAAGAAAAAAAATTAAAATATTTTAAAGTCCATATACTTTTAAAAAGGATATATACGGAAAAGTATAGTACTTTAGTGGGAAGTAGCAATATACGTAGAGAGAGAGAGAGGTGGTTATACTCGCTGTATTCTGACCTCGTCGTATATACAATATACATGTACGCGAGTGCTTTAACAAATTAAAAATAAATAAAAAAATAACACACCAAAATATAAATATAATAGATAGATACAGGAGAGAGGAGGTGGAGGAGAGGGACGAGCTCTCGGAGAGAGAGCGAGAGGGAGAGAGAGAGAGGAGGAGGGAGATGGAGAGCGAGATGGAGGATCCGGCGGAGGAGAGGGAGAACGGAGCGCGGGAGCGGCTCGAGACGGTGGCGGAGGAGGCGGCGGCGGCGGCGGCGGCGGCGGAGGAGGAGAAGGTGGGGTCGAGCCTCACAATGGAGCGAGTCGCCGCCGCGAAGCAGTTCATCGAGAACCACTACAGGGCGCAGATGAAGAACATCCAGGAGCGCAAGGAGAGGTTAAGCTCTTCTCCCCCTCTCCCCTCTCCTCTTGCCCCATTCGATTCGATTCCCTCTCTCTGTACTTAGATCGCTTGTTCTTGCTCGATCCGAGGGTTTAGCCTTAGATCTTCGCCAGTTTCGCTTTTTTTTTCCCGATCGGGGGATTTGAGGGGCAAATCTTGCTATTCATCGATCTCTTCAGCTAGCTCTGTGAGCTTCTCAGTGTCTAAGGGTTTCTTCTCGTTGTAATGCTCAATGGAGCTCCGAATATTTAATTCGGGTCTTGTAATCTGGTTTGGTATTCAAAATGTGAGTCTTGTGGTGATGCTCGGTAGATTGTGGAGATTATACTCTAGGTTTTGATGGATTTGATGAGTAGAGGGTGCCTTTTGGCTCATGCTTCTGCTTTAGATTGAGTTTTGTGAGTTTTTGCAGCATACGAACTGTGGAATTTGTACAATTTGTGTATGTGCTATAAGAGGAAAGTGAGAAGAAAGCTGAAAAGGAAGTAGGCGGAGCTTGAATTAGATTGGTCTAACAGAAAACTTTCACAGCTATTGTTCAGTATAATAAAACTGGGTCTGTGTTTAGCTGATGCCACTTATTTTTGGAGATATTGTATTGATCCCCACTATTTGAAAGAGCTTTGTTAAACTGGTCATGGAGTTGAGCTACTACCAGAGTAAATAACTAATCACTGTTATCATTTCTGTGGTTGTTTGTTTATGACCTTTTGTTTTTTGGGTCTCTCTGCTCTTGTTGTTGTTCTATGTCTCTTATCATGATGGGGAAGCTCTAGTCTCCAATAATTGCTTGTTACTGTTTGAGTGCAGCAAGTTGAAGGATTGATGGCATAACATATAGATCTTAAGTTATACATTATATATAACGAGTGAAATTTCATCGCTAGAAATTTTATGTGATTCTAGTTGATGTCAAAATTATGATAGTACAAAGCATTAATGAGCTATGTTTTTTGGAAACAGAAAAGAAGGTTTTTGATAACAGAATGTGATTGAGGTGAAGTACTTTATCTTTTGAAGGAAGCTACAATCTTAGTAAATGGTAAGATAGTGAACTCTTGGAGATAAGTGGTTAGGCAACACCTGTTGGAAGCTCTTGAAAATCTTCTGGTCATGCCATAAGTGTTGGAGAAGTACTCTTGTATTTGGCAGGATTATAGCACTAAATGGTAGGTTCTAATACATTATAAGATTTGAAGACATTTCTAGTTAATGAAGCTTCAATTTGCAAAAGGTAATTTCAGTATATTAGAGTGGAAGGATTTGGGGTTTGTAGATATCATTATGGATGAGTTTTTAATATTTATGTTGAACGCCATTCTCTAGTAGCTTCAGTGTTTGGAGAACAACAATTGTTTTTAATATTTATATTCGACATGAATGAGAGTAAAGAAGCAGATTTGGAATGATATGGACATTAGAGTCATATTTTGAGGCGAACTTGATTGGGCAAGACGACTAGTCCATAACTTACAATCCTTAGTAGACCTGTATTCTTGCTGGCTATGTACCTTTTGGCAATAAATGAAGATCTTCCCTTTCCGGATGTACTCTTTTGCGCTACTTTTTGAAAGGAACTGTTATATGCTTGCGCCTAAAAGGCCATACGACGATGCCTCTTGGCCTTGTTCTGCTTTAGAATTTCTGGTTCTTTGGATTAGTATCTTTCTATCTGATCCATATTTGTACACTTCCACATACGAATATGAACAAGTTTGAATATGAAAAGTACGGATACCGCATATTTACTTAAAGTGGCTGTTTTATCATAAAACACCTGCTTTT
>CM054941.1:1002066-1196012 GCA_029168755.2 Tillandsia fasciculata | reverse complement strand
GAGAACTATTGTTCTAATCCAAACCAAACGTGTTGGGAAATAAGAACTGGAAAAGACCTTATTCCATGCTTGTTTGCGAAACAAAAACTGTCCAGGGACCACTATCATTCAAATCGCATATTTCACATCAAAAATCAAAACTCACAAGCATTCCATAACTTAATACGTTTACAAGTAGATGAGCTCAATTGAGCATTGATAACTTAATACTTTTTTCAAGTAAGGAATGAGCTCAATTATGTATATATATATATATTATTTATTATATATATGATATATATATATCTATATAAACATATATTTATATATATATGATATTATCATATATAGATAATATATATATATAATAGCCCACTAATGCGGTGAATTTTTTATCATTGAATTTGTATTGAGATCGTGCTATTTTAACGTTCTCGTCTCTCTCTTTAGTTGACTTTACGATAGCACAAATCTCAGTCAAAATTCAATGGTATAAATGTTAGGATTTCCATATATGTGGCCTAATTAATTATATTTAATTTGGATTTACTATAGATAAGGTCAATCCTAAAAGATATAGAATTACTTGATATGGTATATCTTATCCCTTTCCCATTTATTTAAATTAAATAGAATCCTAACCGACTTTGATGGGAAGTCGATCTGGAATCTATATAAAGGGGTACTGGTCCTGCCACCTACTCATGTGCATTCTGGTAAGATTATCCATTAAATTCACACCATACGGAAGAGTGCCTGAGAAAGGAGGAGAAACCAGATTACCTAGTTCGGTCGGTAATATAAAGTATTGCAACCGAATTTCTTGCTTCCGCTGTTTAATAAAGAATTTCTTCTCGATGGCGCTCTGTAAGTTATTTTACAGTTTTATTTATGATCCTGGATATTGGTATTTATTGGTTTAATATTTTATGCCATATAAATTCCATCAATTGGTATCGGAGCCAGTTAGATAAATTTAATATTGTATGCTTTATTAAATTGAATTGAATAATGATGAATTTATTTTTAAAACGGATTTTAGACTTTGAATCTAATTATATATAGTCAAGATTTTCTTGAAATATTGCCACGTCGTATGATTTGTTCATGGCCATCTTATTGTTGTTGATGTGCTTTATTTTCTTTTTTTTTAATTTGGATATCGTTATTTCTTAGTTTCCCAATTTTGAAAAAGACGTTATAAGGCCACTCGGTGTGACCTTATTGTACGACACCACTACATCATTTTGGTTTGTCGTAATTTTGGGACTCTATGGGTTGTTTGGATAAAATCCAATTAATTGAAGAAAAATAAATTTGTGGTTTGTGCCTCTTTTGGATCCGAGGCAATATAATTCTTACGATTGTGGCTATCTTTCTTTTATTGGACTTTAATCTGTTATTAAAATTTATTTATTTGTTCCGAATTCATAAAAGATTACTTTTAATTATTATGTTTATTAATTCATCTTATTTCGATTCATGAGTTAATAAAGTATTGTGAACATAAAGAATCCGTTCACATAAGGATTTAAATTTTGCATACAATATTAATTTATCATAAATTTATTTATCTGATATTTATGGTAAAATATGGATATACATAAATTTTATGAATGCAATATTATATTTTAAATTATTGCATGTATATTCATGTATATCATAAAGTGTTATTTTGATCAGACATAACATGAAAATTAAATAATCATAATTGTTGTTAGATTATTTAAATCTAGACGCTAAGTTAAATTAATTTATTACTTCGATTAATTAGGTGCAAGCCAAAGCGGCCCTAACTAAAGAATAATAAATTAATTTACTTTAAAGTAGCGTTCTTTTGGATAATTTTCATGTTAATTATACGGCACTAAGTCAAATTAATTTATTATTTCAACTGTTCGGGTGCAAGCCAAAGCGGCCTCGTTCAGAAGAAATAGTGAATTAATCGCTTTAAAGAAGTGCACGTAGAAATTGCACCCTATTGTTTTGTTTAGTATGATTCTAGACATAAAGGTATATGGGTGGTGTAGGATGGTAATTTTCTTGTAACTCGTTTGGAGAAATTTGCCTGGCCAAAGCTGACAATTTCTTCATATGGGAAACTTGAAATTATCACGATCTACAGAAAGTCTAAATTAATTTCTGATAAAGAAATTGCATATTTATGCTCGTAACTCTGCTCCCAAAGGAGGGGTTATGATGCCATATAAAGTATATGCATAAAGAAAGAAAGAAAAATATTTATGCTCATAATTCTGCTCCCAAAGGAGGTATTGTGATGTCATATAAATTATATTTTTCTAATTTTGGTGTGGAATACTATGATGTGGTTTCTTATTAATAAAGACATGCATTTTATTTTTCAGCTATGACTTCATCCTTTGTTCCTATTGGTGATTCTGTTCCTATGCTTAATGGTTCTAATTACTCGGAGTGGAAAGAACAGATTATGCTTACATTAGGGTGTATGGATCTCGATTTGGCTCTAAGAGAGGAAAAACCTCTTCCTCTTACAGATCAAAGTACGCCAATCCAAACAGCATTTTTGGAAAAGTGGGAGCGCTCTAATCGACTTAGTTTGATGCTGATGAAGGCGCGTGTCGGTAAAAACATTCGGAACTCTATTCCTGAATGTAAGACAGCCCGCGATTTCTTAAATGCTGTGGAGCAACAGTTTGTAAGCTCCAGTAAAGCTTTGGCAAGTACCCTAATGAATAAACTGTCTTCCATGAAGTACTCCGGAAATGGCTCGATTCGCGAGCACATTATGGAAATGCGAGATATTGCAGCGCAGCTCACTGCACTTGAAGTAACCATCTCTGATTCATTCTTAGTGCACTTTATTTTGAACTCCTTACCATCTGAATATGGACCATTTCAGATCTCTTATAACACACATAAGGATAAATGGTCAATCAATGAATTGTTGACTATGTGTGTGCAAGAGGAAGGCAGATTGATACAAGAAAAACAAAATACAGTTGACTTTGTTTCTCACAAGGGACAAATAAAGCGTACTAAGAATGGTAAAGGCAAGAATGGCTCGAAAAAGAAGAACATGGAAGTCATGTCTGGTTCACAAAGCCAATCAAGTAATTGGACTCCCAAGTGCTTCTTTTGCAAGAAAAAGGGTCATATAAAGAAAGACTGTCTAAAGTATCAGAAATGGCTCCAGAAGAAAGGTAAGTTTCTGGTTTTGATGCATGAGTTGCATTTAGTTTCTGTTCCATCTAATACTTGGTGGATTGACTCTGGTGCCACATGCCATGTGGCGAATTCCGTGCAGGGATTTCTAAACCGCAGAAAACCCAATAAAGATGAAGCCACTATCTATACTGCTGAAGGAAATCCAACTAAAGTTAAATTTGTAGGAACATTTAGATTAGTTCTTTCTGGTGGTTATGTTTTGGATCTAAGTGATACTTTTTATGTTCCAAATTTTTCAAAGAATTTAATTTCTATTTCGAAACTTGTTGGTTTGGGATATAGTTTCAATTTTGATAATAAAGTTTTTTCGTTATCCTACAAATCTGAGATAGTTGGCTCTGGTGTTTTGGAAAATAATCTATATAAAGTATCTTTAGATCATTCGTATAGTGAAATCCTTCTTACCATGCACGGAAATGTTGGATCAAAACGTGGCATTAATAATGAAAAGTCATCCATGTTATGGCATAGGAGGTTGGGACACATATCGAAACAGAGAATCCAAAGATTAATTAGAGAAGGAATTTTGGATGATCTTGACTTCTCTGATTTTGGAACGTGTGTGGACTGCATAAAGGGAAAGCAGACCAAAACCTCCTCTAAAGGTGCCAAAAGGTGTGATGGAACATTAGAGCTGATTCATACGGATATATGCGGACCTCTCCCTCTTACGTTTACTGGCCATAAATATTTTATCACATTTACTGATGACTACTCTCGATATGGCTATCTTTACTTGCTTAAAGAGAAATCTGAAGCATTAGATGCCTTTAAGGCATATAAGGCTGAAGTAGAGAATCAACTCGAGAGAAAGATAAAAGTGGTCAGATCAGATAGGGGTGGTGAATATTTTGGTAGACAGACAGATAAAGGCCAAATTCCTGGGCCTTTCGCTAAGTTTCTAGAGCAGTGCGGGATTGTTCCACAGTACACCATGCCAGGCACACCTGAGCAGAATGGTGTTGCTGAAAGAAGGAATCGCACATTAATTGATATGCTCAGGAGTATGATCAGTAATTCTACCCTTCCGATATCATTGTGGGGTGAGGCGCTCAAAACTGCCATATATATTCTTAATCGGGTCCCTACTAAGGCTGTCACTAAGACTCCTTTTGAGCTTTGGACAGGTAGGAAACCCAGTTTAAGACATTTTCATACATGGGGTTGTCAAGCTGAGGCCAAATTGTATGACCCACAAATAAAGAAATTGGATCCTCGAACCATTTCAGGATATTTTATTGGTTATTCAGAAAGGTCCAAAGGGTATAAGTTTTACTGTCCATCACTTCCTATAAAGATTGCAGAAACTAAAACAGCACGGTTTATTGAGGATGAAACAGTTAGTGGGAGCTCTGAACCTCGATTCGTTGAATTTGATGAAATTCAAGAGCATTTAGATTCTGTACAGAATATACCCATTATTGTTCCTAATAATTTGATGGTTCCAGTTCCAATAGAACAACAAGTTATTTTGGAACCACAAAGTGAAGGTGAACCTATCATTGATAATCCACATCAAGATTTACAAGTGGATGATCAGATAGATTTAAGAAGATCCTCAAGACAGAGAAGACCGGCTATGTTTAGCGATTATATTGTCTATCTTTATGAGAATGGTCAGAATTTTGATGATCCTCTTAGTTTTTCCGAAGCCATAAATAGCAGTAATGCAACAGAATGGTACAATGCCATGAAAGATGAGATTGAATCCATGAACCACAATAAAGTATGGGATCTTGTTGAGTTACCTATAGGAGTTAAACCTGTAGGATGCAAGTGGGTTTATAAAATCAAATGGGACTCCAAAGGTAACATAGAGAAATACAAGGCCCGTCTTGTGGCGAAAGGGTTTACTCAGAAAGAAGGCATTGATTATAAAGAGACTTTCTCTCCGGTATCGAGAAAGGAATCTTTCCGTGTGATTATGGCTCTGGTTGCTCATTACGATCTCGAGCTATACCAGATGGATGTAAAAACTGCTTTTTTAAATGGAGATCTTCATGAAGAGGTATATATGAGTCAACCTGAAGGATTCTCGCAAAAAGAAAAGGAGCACTTGGTATGCAAATTAAAGAAATCAATATATGGACTAAAACAGGCCTCCCGACAATGGTACTTAAAGTTTAAACAAACCGTTTTAACCTTTGGTTTTAAAGAAAACATTGTTGATCAATGTATATATCTGAAGGTTAGTGGGAGTAAAATAATTTTCTTAGTCCTTTATGTTGATGATATTTTGCTTGCCAGTAACGATCTCGGACTATTGCATGACACTAAAGAATTTCTTTTCCAAAATTTTGAAATGAAAGATTTAGGTGAGGCCTCATATGTTCTCGGTATTGAAATTAAAAGAGATAGACATAAAGGTTTACTCGGTCTATCTCAAAAGGCCTACATAAAGAAAGTTTTGGAAAATTTTGAAATGCATAATTGTAAACCGAGTGTTGCTCCCGTTCAGAAAGGGGATAAGCTTAATGCTTTTCAGTGTCCCAAGAACCAATTAGAAATTGAACAGATGAAAACCATACCATATGCCTCTGCAGTTGGTAGTCTTATGTATGCACAGACGTGCACACGTCCGGATATTGCTTTTGCCGTTGGATTGCTTGGCAGGTATCAAAGTAATCCAGGTATGGAGCATTGGAAGGCTGCTAAGAAAGTTATGAGGTATTTGAAGGGTACTTTGGATCATATGCTGATATACAGGAGATCAGATCATTTGGAGCTGATCGGATATTCAGACTCTGATTTTGCGGGATGCCCAGATACCAGAAAGTCTACAACTGGGTATATTTTTCTACTTGCTGGTGGAGCGATTTCATGGAAGAGCAGCAAACAAAGTATTACTGCTCCTTCGACCATGGCTGCAGAGTACATTGCATGTTATGAGACCACATCACAGGCTATTTGGCTTAGGAATTTTATCACAGACTTAAAGATTGTGGACTCCATTGCTCGTCCAATAAAGATTTTCTGTGATAGTTCAGCTGCAGTTTCCTTTGCCAATAACAACAAGATTACGACGGGGTGTAAACACTTGGACACCAAGTATCTTGTGGTGAGAGAAAAGATAAATGAAGGATATGTTAGAATTGAATACATCAGTACCAAGTGTATGGTTGCAGACCCAATGACCAAGGGGCTAGCACCTGGGTCATATAAAGATCATGTTTGTAGCATGGGTCTAATGAGTTCTTTTGATGTATAAGATTATGACATTATTTTTATCTTTTTTCAATAAAGTTACAGTTTTGATGCAGCTGTATTGGACCGTTTAATAGACATAAAGCTTTGTCTGTTAACGAATGGACATAAAGTTTTAGTTCATTCATAAAGTTGTGCCATATAAAGTGCTTGGCTAGGAGATGAAGATGATATGGTAATTATGGAAGGAAAATTTCAATATAGAGAGGTGGACCGCCATAGTTCCTATCATTGTAGTCTTTTAGTTTGAGTTAAGGATCAAGTGAGTTCTAGGGTATTTGACCATAAAGTTTCCAATAATGCGCAATAAAGTTTGGAATATAGAAATCCGTTCATGAAATATAATTAATATAAGCCAAGTGGGAGATTGTTAGGATTTCCATATATGTGGCCTAATTAATTATATTTAATTTGGATTTACTATAGATAAGGTCAATCCTAAAAGATATAGAATTACTTGATATGGTATATCTTATCCCTTTCCCATTTATTTAAATTAAATAGAATCCTAACCGACTTTGATGGGAAGTCGATCTGGAATCTATATAAAGGGGTACTGATCCTGCCACCTACTCATGTGCATTCTGGTAAGATTATCCATTAAATCCACACCATACGGAAGAGTGCCTGAGACAGGAGGAGAAACCAGATTACCTAGTTCGGTCGGTAATATAAAGTATTGCAACCGAATTTCTTGCTTCCGCTATTTGATAAAGAATTTCTTCTCGATGGCGCTCTGTAAGTTATTCTACAGTTTTATTTATGATCCTGGATATTGGTATTTATTGGTTTAATATTTTATGCCATATAAATTCCATCATTAAATTCACAAGCATAATGAGAGTTGTGCTTTTAAAAGTATATAAGCTCTACTATATATATATATATAATTGAGCACCTATGCTTGTAAAAGTATCAAGTTATTTGTGTTTGTGAGTTTTTTACCCTTAGATGTAGGAATGTGCGGTTAGGATGATGGTGGCCCCCTTGGGTTTAGTGGGTGGTTGGTAGAATAGTATGATTTAAAGGGTATAATTAACCAAAGGGTTAAATCTAACGGTAGAAAACTTACAAGCACCGATTACTGGGTACTTGTACAAGCATAGTAGCCGGACTATACACACACACACACACACACACACACATATATATATATATATATATATATATATATATATATATATATATATATATATATATATATATATATGTATAGTTATCGCTTAAATCATTTTATTTTACCAACCACTCACTAATCCAAAGGTTGGTGGAATTGAGCTCCTATACTTATAAAAGTATCAAGTCATTGGTGTTTACAGGTTTTTAGCTGTTGGATGAAAAAATGTGTGATTATGATGACAGTGGGACGTCCCTTGGGTTAAGTGAGTGGTTGGTGGAATATAATGATCTAAAAGATAAAATTAGTCGAAGGGGTAGATATAACAGTAGAAAACTTACAACTACAAATTATTTGGTGTTTGTACAAGTATAGTAGCGCGACTATATATATATATATATATAGTAGAGCTTATATGCTTTCAAAAGCACAAGACAATCCATACTTGTGCATTTTTTACTATTAGATTTGTATTGAAATTTATACTTTTTACTTTATTTTTCTCTCTTTAGTTGACTTTACAAAAACACTAATCCCAATACAAATTCAATGATAAAAAATTCACAAGTATGGATGAACTTGTGCTTTTAAAAACATATAAACTCTACTCTCTCTCTCTCTCTCTCTCTCTCTCTCTCTCTCTCTCTCTCTCTCTCTCTATATATATATATATATATATATATATATATATATATATAGTAAAAGTTGTATATTTTTAAAAGTACAAGCTCATCCATACTTGTGAATTTTTCACCATTGGATTTATATTGCAATTTGTATATTTTAAAAACATATAAGCTCTACTCTCTCTCTCTCTTTCTCTTTATATATATATAAAGAGAGAGAGAGTAGAGCTATGTTTTTAAAAGCATAAGTTCATCCATGCTTGCGAATTTTTTACCATTGAATTTGTATTGGAGTTTGTGTTTTTTATTTTTTTCTTTCTCTCTTCTTAGTTGACTTTACAATAGCATAAATCTCAATACAAATCCAATGATAAAAAATTCACAAGCAAAAATTGGCTTATACTTTTAAAAGTATATAAGCTCTACTATATATATATATATATATATATATATATATATATATATTTATGCTTAAAAGTATATAAGTTCTACTATATATATATGTGGGTCCGGCTACTATACTTTTACGAGTAAAATCCTTTTGTACTCATAAGTTTTCATCCCTTTGATGAAGGAATGTGCGGTTAGGATTATAGTAGTGTCTAAAATTTATACTATTTCTCCAACAACCTAATAAACCCTAGGGGGACCACTATCATCCTAACCGCACATTCCTTCATCAAAGGATAAAAAAATTATGAGTATAAAGAGGTTTATACTCATAAGAGTATAGTAGCCCTACGCACATATATATATCGAAAGTACGGAGGCCTCCGTATTTATAAGTTGTTTTCAATGATGATGAGACATCCGATTCGACGATCAACTTCATTAGACATGATCTATAATGTTGGAACTATTTAGAAACCAAATTTCATAATTTGTTGACTTTGTTTGCCTAATGAATAAGTAGTCTCAAAATGAACGACTGAAAATAAAAATTTCATAAAAAATAATGATAAAAGACTCAAATTTAAATCGGAAGTATTGATCTTACTCTTAATGTTAAGTAGAATTTTCTATTAAAGTTTAATTTAATTTGGATTGTTCTGTACCATTGAACTTATAAACGTGCTATATCGGTCGTTAAAATTGTCATTTTTAAGACTCTTCGATCGCTTGGTAAATGATGTCGAAAAATTATAAAATTTAATTTTTAAATAGTTCTAATAGTATAGATCATGCCTAACAAAGCCGATCGTTGAATCGAATGTTTCATCATCAAAAATAACTTATAAATATGGATACTCCGTACTTTCGAAAGCACACGAGACATTCTCTCTCTCTCTCTCTCTATATATATATATATAACTTCTAAATTTGACATTTAAAAAAGAAAATAAGAAAAAAAATTAAAATATTTTAAAGTCCATATACTTTTAAAAAGGATATATACGGAAAAGTATAGTACTTTAGTGGGAAGTAGCAATATACGTAGAGAGAGAGAGAGGTGGTTATACTCGCTGTATTCTGACCTCGTCGTATATACAATATACATGTACGCGAGTGCTTTAACAAATTAAAAATAAATAAAAAAATAACACACCAAAATAAATATAATAGATAGATACAGGAGAGAGGAGGTGGAGGAGAGGGACGAGCTCTCGGAGAGAGAGCGAGAGGGAGAGAGAGAGAGGAGGAGGGAGATGGAGAGCGAGATGGAGGATCCGGCGGAGGAGAGGGAGAACGGAGCGCGGGAGCGGCTCGAGACGGTGGCGGAGGAGGCGGCGGCGGCGGCGGCGGCGGCGGAGGAGGAGAAGGTGGGGTCGAGCCTCACAATGGAGCGAGTCGCCGCCGCGAAGCAGTTCATCGAGAACCACTACAGGGCGCAGATGAAGAACATCCAGGAGCGCAAGGAGAGGTTAAGCTCTTCTCCCCCTCTCCCCTCTCCTCTTGCCCCATTCGATTCGATTCCCTCTCTCTGTACTTAGATCGCTTGTTCTTGCTCGATCCGAGGGTTTAGCCTTAGATCTTCGCCAGTTTCGCTTTTTTTTCCCGATCGGGGGGATTTGAGGGGCAAATCTTGCTATTCATCGATCTCTTCAGCTAGCTCTGTGAGCTTCTCAGTGTCTAAGGGTTTCTTCTCGTTGTAATGCTCAATGGAGCTCCGAATATTTAATTCGGGTCTTGTAATCTGGTTTGGTATTCAAAATGTGAGTCTTGTGGTGATGCTCGGTAGATTGTGGAGATTATACTCTAGGTTTTGATGGATTTGATGAGTAGAGGGTGCCTTTTGGCTCATGCTTCTGCTTTAGATTGAGTTTTGTGAGCTTTTTGCAGCATACGAACTGTGGAATTTGTACAATTTGTGTATGTGCTATAAGAGGAAAGTGAGAAGAAAGCTGAAAAGGAAGTAGGCGGAGCTTGAATTAGATTGGTCTAACAGAAAACTTTCACAGCTATTGTTCAGTATAATAAAACTGGGTCTGTGTTTAGCTGATGCCACTTATTTTTGGAGATATTGTATTGATCCCCACTATTTGAAAGAGCTTTGTTAAACTGGTCATGGAGTTGAGCTACTACCAGAGTAAATAACTAATCACTGTTATCATTTCTGTGGTTGTTTGTTTATGACCTTTTTTGTTTTTTGGGTCTCTCTGCTCTTGTTGTTGTTCTATGTCTCTTATCATGATGGGGAAGCTCTAGTCTCCAATAATTGCTTGTTACTGTTTGAGTGCAGCAAGTTGAAGGATTGATGGCATAACATATAGATCTTAAGTTATACATTATATATAACGAGTGAAATTTCATCGCTAGAAATTTTATGTGATTCTAGTTGATGTCAAAATTATGATAGTACAAAGCATTAATGAGCTATGTTTTTTGGAAACAGAAAAGAAGGTTTTTGATAACAGAATGTGATTGAGGTGAAGTACTTTATCTTTTGAAGGAAGCTACAATCTTAGTAAATGGTAAGATAGTGAACTCTTGGAGATAAGTGGTTAGGCAACACCTGTTGGAAGCTCTTGAAAATCTTCTGGTCATGCCATAAGTGTTGGAGAAGTACTCTTGTATTTGGCAGGATTATAGCACTAAATGGTAGGTTCTAATACATTATAAGATTTGAAGACATTTCTAGTTAATGAAGCTTCAATTTGCAAAAGGTAATTTCAGTATATTAGAGTGGAAGGATTTGGGGTTTGTAGATATCATTATGGATGAGTTTTTAATATTTATGTTGAACGCCATTCTCTAGTAGCTTCAGTGTTTGGAGAACAACAATTGTTTTTAATATTTATATTCGACATGAATGAGAGTAAAGAAGCAGATTTGGAATGATATGGACATTAGAGTCATATTTTGAGGCGAACTTGATTGGGCAAGACGACTAGTCCATAACTTACAATCCTTAGTAGACCTGTATTCTTGCTGGCTATGTACCTTTTGGCAATAAATGAAGATCTTCCCTTTCCGGATGTACTCTTTTGCGCTACTTTTTGAAAGGAACTGTTATATGCTTGCGCCTAAAAGGCCATACGACGATGCCTCTTGGCCTTGTTCTGCTTTAGAATTTCTGGTTCTTTGGATTAGTTATCTTTCTATCTGATCCATATTTGTACACTTCCACATACGAATATATGAACAAGTTTGAATATGAAAAGTACGGATACCGCATATTTACTTAAAGTGGCTAGTTTTACTCATAAAACACCTGCTTTTTCCCCTTTTTTGAAATATATTTATCATTGATTTCTATATCCTGACTAACAGACTTTTTATTCTTTTAACTTAAATACTCATTTACAATTATTCGCTTTTTTGTGGAGATCTATTTTTCTTATTTTCTGATAACGTCAAAATTCATTTGAAATCTATACTTATTGCAGACGTTGGTTTTTGGAGAGAAAATTAGCGTCTTCCCAAGTTCCCAAGGAGGAGCAAATTAATATAATAAAGGATTTAGAGAGGAAGGAAACAGAGTTTATGCGACTTAAAAGGCACAAAATCTGTGCAGATGACTTTGAGCTACTCACCATTATTGGAAGAGGTGCTTTTGGGGAGGTCTGCTGTTGCGTTCTTTACATGTTTAATAGTGGCAAATTTTTTCAAGAATTACTATTTTATTCTGTTTTGTTTACGTGCGAACTAAAAGTACTAATAGTTTTTTCTTCTTTATTCCTGCAAAGTGTTTCTCCATCTATAACTTTCATAATAATTTTATAAAGTGGCCGTACTATGATAGTTGGATGAATTGCTTTTGGTACTGCTGCACCAGAATTGCCTGCTATTGTTTCTTGTTTGTCTGATTGAAATTACAGTCTGATCTTGCACATGGAAGCTGAATTCATTTGTTAATTCTAATTCTGCAAACCACTAGTAAATCTTGGCTCTAGCCTCATGCATTTTGAATTGGATAAATTGTTAGCTATATAGTATGTGTTCTTTGCTCCCCACTATTTTGGCTTGGCTAAATTGGTCTTGTTTCTTCCGTCCTATTCTGTTCCTCATCAACTTGGTGCTGTCATATCTTTCTTTTACTGCTTCCTCGCTAGTTATTTTTGTTTTCCTTTTTCTTTTATGGCACTTTGAAGTTGAAAGAAATCACTCTGTACTGGCAAACTATGTGTTCTCTGTTGGACATGTCCAAACCATCTCATCTATTGAAACTCCCTACTATATGCATATATTAATATTAGTACATGTCTTGTCTTTTAGGTGATCTTATATTATAGAACGACATTTGTGGAAATTTACTTAATTGTCACGCCAAGATAAAAGTAACAACAAAAAGCAGTTGTGAACCATTGTTTGTTGCTTTATTGAGTTTGTAGGCAACATCAGGAATACCTGTATATGTTATTTACATATTTAAAGTGGATGATAGTTCAAGTCAGTAGCTGTGGTTTCCTGCATGCTTACCTTTCTCATGCTACAGGTCAGATTGTGCCGGGAGAAATCCTCTGGCAATATTTATGCTATGAAAAAGTTGAAGAAATCAGAGATGGTTAGCAGGGGTCAGGTAAGATACGTGAATATGATATATCATTTTTAGAAAGCCTTTGACTTCTATTTGTTTATCTTAATGTTAATAATTAAGTTATAATTGTATGTTCCCATTTAAGTTTTGCGTAACATGTTTGTGTGAAAATAATGGTCTAAGGGAAGGTTTTCATTGTTGATCTTGGAAGTATTAACTCTTCTGATAAGTTGAAGATTTCTAGTTTAGTACTGACCAAAGCATCTCTGATGTGCACATTGATGTTTTTCCTTTCCATTAGATGAATGTTTAGCCACATATTTCATATTCATGCATGGTATGCTTATATTATTAAGCAAAATATTGTCGATGGGATTACATAGAGATAAACCAGGTAACAGAGGTCATCACTATTTTGTATGATGCATGGCAGCCTTGATGCTCTTATTGCACATTTTACTATTTTATGTGGCTAAGTTGTTAAGTTGTATAATTTTACCAGTTTTCCTTTCTATTTAATATTCCCTCATATTCTCATGTATGTATATGATTTGGTTGAACAACCGTTTCAACCTGGTCTTTACCTGCACAAAGTTCCATTTGATCTAATTTTGCATGTTATTAGTTCAATGTTGCAACATATGATATTTGCCCTTATGCTTTATTTGTTTCTCATTGTTGTCATAATTTTCTTCTTTCTCCTCTTTTCCTAGGTGGAACATGTTAGAGCTGAAAGGAATCTGCTTGCTGAAGTTGCTAGTCATTGCATTGTGAAATTATACTATTCATTCCAAGATGCAGAGTACCTTTACTTGATCATGGAATATCTTCCTGGAGGTGATATGATGACCCTTCTCATGAGAGAAGACACATTAACTGAAAATGTTGCTAGATTTTACATTGCCCAGAGTGTGCTAGCCATAGAATCCATTCATAAGCATAACTACATTCACAGGTTAGTGGTTCCCAATGGCAGCTGAATATTTACTTTGTTTTTTATTGTTTAGGTAATTTATATTCAGGTCTCTGACTTTCTAGGAAATTTTAATTCATGCCCCTATATTTTTATCTTTTTGTAGTAGTCCCTTAGCTTTGGCTTTTGTTTTATGGAAGTCCCTGCTGAAATATTAGAGTGGATTCTAAGAATATTACATTGATAGTTTCAACTTGAGTCCCATTTCTTTTTTAAATTCCATGTACATTTCACGTTATTACAGTTGTACCTGTCTGATCAGCACTGCTTGCAGTCTATGCTAACTCTAGTAAATGAACAAAAGTTTAGACTACTAGCATAACATTTTAAACTCGTTGTAAAGATTTTCAACAGATACTTTTATTTGAAAGAAAGACTTAAAGCTTGTTGATCTATAATAGAGGAAGTGTGGTGTCAGATCGTCGGCGCTAACCATTAATCCCAAAAGCTCGAGCTGTTAGAAATACGCAACCAATTCACTTAAAGTGTACAGACACAGCGCCCACGGGTCTCGACCGGACTCAACCCACCTGGACGTTAGGTTTATTATTGGGTCTCTTGCCGTTAGGTCTATTGTGGACCGCAGTCCTACTCAACTTATTGGGCTCACCCAACTCAACTTATTAGTCCTCTGGGCCTATTGTCACGGGGCAGGAAGTTGAACTTATTTTAACCCATAAATAAATAGCCAACATGTGGGACCTTCCTGAAGTAATTGAAAAATCTACATAAAAATGCTAAGGTATCTACAGATGTGCTTTTATATTCATCTGATCTCCATTTAGTTTGTCTCTATATGCAGGGATATTAAGCCTGACAATCTGTTATTGGACAAAAGTGGTCACATGAAGCTCTCAGACTTTGGTTTATGCAAACCAATTGATTTTTCAAGACTCTCAACCTTGAATGAAGATGAACCCATGACTGATGAAGACCTTAGGGAGTCTATGGACATTGATGGTGGCTTTTCAGATACGAATAATAGTAGGTGGAAGAGCCCACATGAACAGCTTCAGCACTGGCAAATAAACAGGAGAAAGCTGGTATATTCTTGTACACTGTGCTCTCTCCTATGTAATAGTTGTACCATCTTTACTATGCTATTGCTCTTAGAGTTATTTCCTGAAGGTCAAATCTAAGTTAACAGCCTTTGAATTGTCCCTTTAGGCATTCTCTACTGTGGGTACACCAGACTATATTGCTCCAGAAGTATTACTGAAGAAAGGATATGGCATGGAGTGTGATTGGTAAGTGAGCTTAGACTTAGATGAGCAGTTTCATCCATTATGGTTAAATGTTGTTTATTTGTAATTTCAAAAAGGTAAAAAGGTATGCAGACCCTTAAATTATTGGGCTTTTATGAAGTAGGTCGCTGAACTTTATTTGGATGGACATCCTCCTAACTTTTTCTCGTTTTGATTTAAGTTACTTCCGTCAGTTGAATTGGTGATTCCATTAAAATAAATGGTGATTTTGTTAAATTGAATGGTTCTATCTGCCTCTCAGTTGTCAGAACTGAGGGTTCTGATAACAATTGATAACTGAGCATTTAATTTTAAGGAATCCCTGACTCAAAACTGATAGAAATGAATGAAATCTGAACAAAGCTGAGGAGTGTGAAATCTGAAAAGGAGGGTTAAAAAAAATGACAGGCCTATTTTAAAGTAGCCTATAGTTGAGAGGGTCTGCATTTACTTTCACCTTTCAAAATATATATTTTGGCTAGACCCTTTTGTTAAAGATTTTACTCAGTGCCTATGAAGTCTTGTTGTCCACTTCCAGGTGGTCTTTGGGTGCAATTATGTATGAAATGCTTGTTGGTTATCCACCATTTTACTCTGATGATCCCATTACCACATGCCGAAAGGTCAGTCTGTCACACACCTTATCCTCAATTGCCTTTCTAAATACATTAAAACATATTTAACATAATTACACACAATAAAGAGAAATCTGGCCTTTGTAGTATATTAGGTGCTTATCATACTTAAAGCTATTATTTTTTTCTTTTTCTTTTAGAAGGTTAAAACTAGTATCTTATTAGGTAATAACATATAAACACTTTCTGTACTTTCTCACATTTTTGAAATCGATACCTGACCTTTAAAAGTTTCAATTTCAGAACCAGGCTTTTGTTATTTTTTGACTTCATTAACTCTTCATCAAAAGATTTGACGGTAATTGTAACTTTATTATGGAATATTCGGTAACCTAACAAAATATTTTGTCAGTTCATAGAATACTCTCTCTCTCTCTCTCTCTCTCTCTCTCTCTGTGACCGAAACCGTTGTGAAGCTCTGACAGAGTTAGACCGAGAGGCACTGAAATTTAAAGAAAAAATGATTGGTATTAAATTGAAACTTTCATAGTTTACATACAGTTTATGCATTGCATTTCAGGCACTGTCTATACTAATCTACCTATTTATTGTCATGGTCGTGATTGTATCAGTGGATAATGTGTACTTTTTGCAATCTAAGGCTATGCTTCTTAGACATTCTGTATTCATTTACTTTAAATTGAAAATACTTTTATTCCATCTTATTGTTGGTTGACCGATGGCTTCAGATTGTGCACTGGAGAAACCATTTGAAATTTCCTGAAGAGTCAAGATTGTCCCCAGAGGCAAAGGATCTTATTTGCAGATTATTATGTGATGTCGAACACAGAATTGGCAGTGGAGGGGCAGATCAAATAAAGGTATTTTATGAGCATGAAGTAATCTTTGCTGTTCCTTTATTTTCTTGTAGTTTACTTTATAATTAATTTTGGTTCTCTTTTCTCAGGCCCATCCTTGGTTCAAGGATGTTCTGTGGGATAAGCTTTATGAAATGGACGCAGCTTTTAAGCCCCAAGTTAATGATGAACTGGATACACAGAATTTCCAAAAGTTTGATGAAGTATGGTGGCAGTGATTTAAAATTCTAGTTTACTATTATTTGTTAGCAAGTTAAATTCTTTTAGTATACAGATGTTAGACAGTTCTTTATGTACTTTTGAAGTAGCTTTACGACATTTATGCTGTGTTAGTGATCCTTGTGGAAGTAAATCCAGATTTCATTGGATCTGCTTCTGCAGTTCATCCCATCATGCTTAAACTTTTCAAGTGTTTAGTATTATGCACTTGAGAGTTTATGCCTTTTGGTATTTCTTACCTATAAAACACCTCAACATGCTAATGTTTATCTGATCTATTCTCTACTATTTCGTTTATAGGAGCTTGGAGGGTGTTTAAACCAGGGATTGAAGTGCCGCCCGAGTGGCACGGGGCGGCACGTACTGTGCCCCTACAATATGGGCACGGTACGGGGGGTATCTACCCCCCGTCTCGGCTATACCCATTGGGTATCGCTCGAGACAATGGGTATCGCCCGTGACGTGCCGAGCGTGCCGAGATTTTTTTTTTTTTTTTTTTTTTTTAAATATGGTTTTACAGTAAACATATGGTTAAATATTTATTATACTTGTGAATTTTATTATTATATTATTATTTCTATTTTTTATGATGTATAGTTGTACTTTATATGCAAAAAAGTTATCAATATGTTAATTGGTGAGTATAATAAGCTATATATAGCCAATATTCATAATTTTTTGACTAAATATTTCAAAACAATATTATAAGAACTTATTGGGAATAAAAAAAATAAAAAAAAATCGTGCCAGAGCGTACCACTGGGAGGTCATGCGTATCCATCGGCACGCAAGCGTGCCACGTGTCAGCACGGAAGCGTGCCCGTACCGTACCGTGCCAAGCGGAGAGCGGCACGCCCCTGTGCCACGGCACTTAATTCCTTGGTTTAAACTGCTAAATTGCTGTTCTCCTCTCCTTAAGCTTAATCATTTATTTTAGTTCTGGTTACTGAAGATTTTTGCAACTGTTAAAATTTACTAATATTAAATTTTCTTTTTCATTTTGCCCCAGTTGGATCCTCCAGTAAGGAGTGGTTCTGGACCCTCAAGGAAGGTATGCGACTTAATTTTACAGTAGTTGCGTTTCAGAGATTTTCTTGTTAAGCATTTAAGGTTATTATTTTAAAATTTATGTTCATCTAATCAACTGTTTTGCACCCATGTTCTATTGTTCAGTATGATCTTATTTCGAATATAATCAGGCCCCTCTCATTAATTATTCTGAAACATTGTGAGCAGATGCTGCTAAATGCGAAAGATCTAAGCTTTGTCGGATACACATACAAGAATTTCGATGCCATTAAGGGCCGGCGTCAATCATTTGGTATGCACCTTTTCCATGGGTGGATCGTTTTGAAATTTTTTATATTAGTTTGTCCAGAGGAACATGCAAACTTAACTCCAAGTCAACACATTTTTTGGTTTGTGCAGCTGCTGCTTTCTGCAGTTGTATTTGAAATATTATTTGCATACTGAATGGATAAGAAAATGCTTAAAGTCTTCGAGTCCCTTGATTTTATATCTGGGATTCTTCTAATTTTCTCGTTTAAAGGTTTGCATACTGTAGTTGTTTCATTTAAGATTTTTTACCACCCACGTATAATACTTTGTTGGAATTCCGTTTATTCCTTTTCATTGTCAAAATTATTTGCCTGATATAATTATATTGCAATTAAGTTTGTCAGCACTTAATTCTTCATTAATGTAAACATGCAGATATGAAACGAAGCGCTTCACCAAGGCGGCCTTCAATTGATTCCATATTCGGTAATGTATTCAAGGGGTCTTTTTATTGCATATTTTTATTTGTACACTGTGCTCTACAATTATACATTAACCTTGTGACCATTCTAGCTTATTTCATCGAATGATCTCTTGGAAGCCCAGAGTATGCTTATAGGTGTATTAGTAACATCACTTTTAACATCCAGTAAAAGCATATTTTGGCAAGGTGCTCTCCAAACATAACTGTTATTATGCTTTAGAACCCCTGGAAACTGCGAGAGCATGTTGGAGCTCCGCTCCTTCAATGGTAAAAAATGGTGGCAGAAACGTCCGTGGGAAAAGTTTCCAGTTCACCAGCATTTTTTAGCATCAGAGGAGCTGAGCTCTAGAGCACCTTTGGAGTTTTGGGAGGCTCTAATTTATGAAAGCAGTTGCGCCTGGAGGAAGCCATTACCAAGCTAGGCCTTAGAAAATAGAGATACCCACAGTATAATCATTACTTAAGTGGGTACGTATTTGTCCTGGCTGCTTAAATTGTTTCTCTACTTCAAAAAAACATCTGGTAGGCATTTTGGCAAACCGAAAGTCTTAGCATCTACTGGTGGGAGGCTGCAATAAGTTTCGAATCCTAAGAGTAGCAACTCCAATTTGAAGCTTTTGCTTTTTTGTTAGTGAGAGCTGTAGGGGCCCATATCGACAAAAGACTTGTTGATGCTTTTTTTTTGAAAAAATCTTTGTTCATCGGCTCTTCTACAGGAGCTCCATCCAGGCCAAAGTGGCCGTGCTTCATAGCAAACTTGTTCCATCACTCATAGTTTTGAGTATCTCTTCTCAATTTAATTGTTTTCTTTGCAACACCAGCGGACTCGGCTGTGGACTCTTCTCGGAGATCTTCTGAAGGGGACACAGACACTCACATGGTTTCATCAGGCGATGCGATGTCCCCATAAGTTATCCTCCTTATTATTCTTACTCATAATTAGTTCACCAATGCAAGCACCCTTCACCACGCGGTGAGTGAGGAACGGCCTGCTTCTTTTTAGCCAGGTCTGCCCCTATTCCTTTCCCCCCCTCCGCAAAATATGCTATTTGGCACGGATTTTACCGAATCGAAAACAGCTTCTAGTTGTACAGTAGAATGTTACTATATTAAGGACCTAATTAAAAGGCCCAGTTGAGCATTTGTCTGAGAGAGAGGAGACGGCTAAATTCTGGGAGTAATCCGGCCCTGGCTGCCCAGGTTGGCAGAAGCAAAAGCCTTCTCTTGTGGCAGTTCCTGGTCTAATTAGTTTGATGATAATAAGAGATGTTAACTGCCGTTTGATGTGTATCCGAGTAATCTAGCATTCCCTCCCCCCTCCCCCCCTTTGTTTTTGGTTATATCTTCTCTTGTTAAATGTCCGTCCGATTGGATTTTTAGCTCTCCTTTTTCTTATCGTAGACTATTAAGTTTTCCTTGCAAACTTAGGGCCAGCTTGTTGTTGTTTGTGTTTCTCTTTTACTTTTTTCTTACCTGTTCTTCTTTCAGCTAATTGTGATTAAAACACCCTCAGAGTTAAGAGTGGACCTTTTTTTTTTTTTTTTTTTTTGCAGTCGATGACTTAGTTTACAAGCTTATTTTTATGGATTTTTTTTTGGGTTGTACGTGAACAAACTAGTAAAATATCAATGGGAAAAGAAATATATCAGATGTGTCTGAGTGAAATGCATCCCTTTCCCGACACACGGTGCTTTGAGATTTGAGTCGAGTTTGCTTCCCAAGGTAGAAATGGGTGCGTTTCAGTGAGAGGCCTGGGACGATATATATATATATATATATATATATATATATATATATATATATATATATATATATATATATATTTTTTTTTTTTTTTTTTTTTTTTTTTTTTTTTTTTTTCAATTTTTTGACCCCATTATGCCCCAATTCAGACACATGCCAAACGAATTTCCAGGTCTATATATCGATTATCCTTTCATTTACTGATCATCTTTCAATGTATTGTATTTTCCGTTTGCTGAGTTAGCAACAAATGCTAGCTTGCTGGGTACTGGAACCTTGGTGTTACATCTCCTGGAGTGTTCCAAGGAGTTGCTTGGGAGTCTTTATGAGTTGGTAGATCCATTTTAAGATCCCTCCAACAGGTGTCCCCGATTAGGCAAGCAGTCCAATTCATAATATTGTACTGCACTAGCTACATCCTATACTCTGAGAGATCCTTCCAAATGTTGTTGAGTAGGTATCCGACCTGCATCCCTCAGTGGTTGATTCTTTTTTATGAACATGACAGTTGATACTTATCAACAACTTGAAAACAAGGTTGATCAATCATTTATTTTAGCGCGATTAATATCATTGACTACTCATCATCAATAGCATGCTTAGAGACTTGTAAGGCTTCCGCGATGCCAAATGTTTATTTCGTGTTGAATGATGCCTCCTATCTCAATAATTTTGTCCAGGAGCTGATTTTGCACATTTGTGGTAGGTGGTCAATGTTTTTAGGTTGTTGTTGTTGTTGTTGTTGCTATCCTATTAGGTGTCATGTATGAGATTGGCCCTATTAAGTTAAGTTAATTGTAGACTTCTATATGTGGGCGCTAAGTTGATTTATACACTCACTATGCCATGATACGTTCAATGGTACACGCAATAGTCTCGTGTTTTTGGACATTTTGTGTGCTTTACTAGTTTATTAAAACTTTAGCATCCAAATTGAATCAGGCCGAAAACTTATTATATCCACGTCTCACAAAGTTAAATTTTACACGGCACAATCTAAAGATTTAAATAATTTTTTAAAACTTTTTATAATATCAATAAAATTAGTTTGAAATATTGATCTTTAAATAATGAGATGCAAAATTTGCATCTACTATGTGATGAATACGCACACAGCATTGCTCTGTAAAGTAATGCGGTATTATTAAAATGGTCTCATCACCTGGACGCCTAACGAAGCACGCGAAGTCGCAGATTGTAAAATAGAATGTGATAGATCCAGCATCAAACGGTACGAGTTCCTGCCCACTCTCAACAACCTTAGTCTGCATCAAATTTCAACAGTGAAGGCACGTGGCCTACACTGATTCCCCAGGAAAAAAAAAAAAAAAAAAGAAAAAAAGAAAAGAAGTTTGTGTCCTACTACACCTTTGTTTATGCATATATATATATATTTTATATATATATATATTGAAACACCATCTCAAAAACAAATTATTAATATTAATAATAATTCAGCAGTTTCATGTCTTAGAATGTAAGCTACTCTTTTGTAGTCGTTAAATCTCGTCAGCTTCAAATATAAATTCACCGTCAAAATATTTAAAATTAGTCCAATATTATTAATCGCCACGTATGTTGGTGGATTTTAGATCGAAAATTACAAGATCATTTTTAAGTTAAAATGATATTAAAGATAAGAAAAAGGATTTTATATAGTCGTACATTTTGGTAAATCCTTGGTTGGACATCATTGCTACTTTATTGCTGTTGGTCGGCTGACGTTTTAATTCTCAGCCAACAGGGTGGCGCTACGTATTCAGATTTCTGTAGAACGCTTCTTCGCCTCGGCATTATCATCGTTTTTTGGATTTCTCTCGAGCGTGTAGAGAAATGTTTAGGTCGCATCACTTAATATATACCCATATATATATATATATATATATATATATATATATATATATATATATCGCGCATGTGCCCGATCCCCGCGCCACGTGTCCCGCAGAGGCCGCGTGTGTTCTTTTTAATGCGCATCATTGGCCAAGCTCATAATAGTCGCGGGCCCCACCTCACCGGCATCCGGACACCTGTTCCCCCCAATCCTCATCCGACGGCTCAGATGATCCCACGCTGCTCACCATCGACCGGTGGGGCCCGCGCGCTGGATACTAGCGACACCTTGCGCGAAGGGCTTTTTGGTCATTTCACAATAACTTAATTAATTATTATTATTATTATTATTATTATTATTTTGGAGGCGGGGTGGGGTGGGGGTAAAAGTGGAAACGGGAAAAGCGTTAAGAGAGAGAAAAGGAGGGCGAAATGGCTACGTTTTGGGAGTTGGAGCTGCGTCACCGCGCGACACCTGTCCCCCTTTCTTTTCTCCTCTTCTTCTTCTTCGTCTTCTTCCTCCTCCTACTCCTCGTCCACATCTCTCTCTCTCTCTGTTTCTCCGCTAACCCTAGCTTCTCCCAAGCACACACACGAACACAAAGGGATAGAGAGAGAGAGGGAGCTACTACTTGTATGGGTGGAGTGTGTGTGTAGCTTTCGACGAGCTGTGTTGTGTGTTGGAGGGGAGGGGATAAGACCGAGAGAGATCGCTCTCTCTCTCTCTCTCTCTCTCTGTCCTCTCTGTTGCTCTCTCGTGGGCGAAAGCGATAACGAGCTGAGAGGTGGGGTGCTCCTTTATTTGCCTTTCCTTTTTTTTTACCTTTCTCAATTCAATGTTTCGTGTACTGCTACTGCTAGTACCACCTTAGATTGATGTAGTTGTGTGGAGATTGACATGGGTTTCTTCAGATCCGGGGAACCAGATGGAAAAAGCTCCCATTTTTTTTTTTTTTTTTTTTTTGTACCTTTTACCTTCCCCCTCGTTTTTCTTGTGATTCCTAAAAGGCCCTTTTTGTCTAGGGCGCTCTCCCGTGCTTAACGATAAGGGTTTCGCCCTCCCATTGAACTTTTCCTGGGGCCAATTTTATCCGGGCAAGTTGTTTTACCAGGTGCTGGTGCGGTTCTTCTTCTGTTGAACAAGATACTTCATCCTAGATTTGGTTGCGGGGTGGGGGGGGTTTGGGAAATTGGTGGTTTTGGGCTTTGATCTCGCTTGCCCATCAGCTGTTCGACGAAATTCTCACGAGGAGGAATAGTGCTCAGTCCTAGCTGATGCAGCTACTAGCTGAAGCCCGCCTTCGGTGAACTGAACTGCGAGCCAGGGAATCATGCCACACAGTGATGAACGGGTGGAAAGGAGCCTCTTTTGAGCGATGAGAGGGTTTGTGATGAGCGCGGCGTCAGATTCTCAGATATTCTACTGCTTCGTCAGCTGCAAAGTATGGAGGATGTAACTCTAGTACTTCCTCTTCCTTTTACTATGGCCAGTTCACTGTGCAATAGCTCGACGGATATTGATCACCTTGAATCGATAACTGATGCACCCGGAAGCTTGGTATCCGATCGAATTGCTGTCGAATTGCTCGTAGAGGGAGGGGATGGTGATGATTTAGAGGTTCGAACGTTACCTGTAAGCGATGAAGAAGATTCCGCCTCTATTGGGCCCGGACAGTCTGTTTTAGATTTAAGTAGCAAAACAGTGTTAGCAAGTTGTTCAGGTTCAGCAAAGAGTATAAGTTCTTGTGTTGAAATCATAGAAGGGTCTGCATTGGGGAAATTGGGCTCTGAGATTGTAACTATCGAGTCTTCCGATTCTGACGGTAAAGTGATATCCCTTGTTAATCTGGCGGTTCAGGATATTGGGACTATTGGGAGTAGCGTTTCGAAAATTTTCTCGTTGAATTATATTCCTCTATGGGGTAGCACTTCTATTTGCGGGAAAAGGCCAGAAATGGAAGATGCAGTAGTTACGAAGCCTTGGTTCTATGATATTCCCATCGAGATGCTATCTGATAATCATTTTGTCGATGGCGTGAAGCCGAGCTTGACTCACTTGCCTGGCCATTTCTTTGGGGTATATGATGGCCATGGTGGCTCGCAGGTATAAAATGCTGATCATTTTTCTCTCCCTAAAGTTTGATAATACTTTGCAGAGTTCATTAATTTGCTTAGCATTTGTAATAAATCTAGTCCCTCAAATTTGAGCCAGGTTCCATTTTCATTCTTAGAGTTACGAACTTACAATAATAACAATTTAGTCTGGGGCATTTGACTGCGTTTTCAATTTTGTGATGCTAATATTTATATTTTTCACCCTGAAGTTTGACCTGAATTCAATGTCCCTGAATTTTGATATCTGTTTAATTTTATCCTTATAGAATCTCAAGTATGACACACAAAAATCTACTGATGGTGCTGGCATAGCACTTTTTAATACAGTAGACTAAATGAAGGGCTTAATTGATACACAAGACAAACTTCGAGGACTAAATTGTTTCAATTGAAAGCGTGAGGATAAAACTGGAATCTGGATCATACTCCACAAACCAATTTTCTACTTAATGCATTTGTTTATTTGGGAGATTGAATGAATGAGTTTTGAGTTTTCCTCTTAAGGTTGCAAATTACTGCCGGGAACGAATGCACACCGTGTTGATCGAAGAGACGAAGAATGCGAACAATGGTCCTGATATTTGGCAGAAGCAATGGGAGATGGCTTTCACTAGATGCTTTGTGAAAGTTGACGATGAGGTTGGAGGAAGGGTGGGACAAAGCCTTGCGGAAAGCACTTCGGATAACTCTGGTGCTGACAGCACCTTGTCCTCTGCTCTGCCTTCTGACCCCATGATCCCAGAGACTGTAGGATCCACTGCAGTGGTTGCCGTCATTTGCTCTTCTCACATCATAGTAGCAAATTGTGGGGATTCGAGGGCAGTTCTTTGTCGCGGAAAGCAACCCATGGCATTATCGGTGGATCATAAAGTGAGACATCTTTTATTTACTATTGCCTAATTGTGGCATTTGGTGTTGGTAAAGTTTTATACTTGAGAATGATAATTTTTCTTTCTATTTCCTTTTTTTTGGCTTCAGCCAGATAGAGAGGATGAGTATGCCAGAATAGAAGCAGCTGGAGGCAAGGTGATCCAATGGAATGGTTATCGCGTATACGGTGTTCTAGCAATGTCAAGGTCAATTGGTAAGTAGATTTTTTCTTGTTATAAACTGATATGCTATTTGTATGCTTGTTTGATACAATGACCTTTATGAGTTCTCCGCATGCTTAACCACAGCTAGTGAGATGCATCTGTTGCCAGATATGTAGTTCTCGCACTTTTAGCTTTGCCTTCCCTTCTCCTCTGTCTAACTTAATTTACTGATACTTTTTTGTAGGTATAAATATTAGTTACTAATAATATAAGTTGTAGGTGGCATTGAGATAAAGAGATGGGTTGTGCTCTTGGCTGCTGCCTTAGAGAAAATTCACAATTTATTAGGAATCTCTAGATCAAAGTTATATCACCTGATGATAGTTTTTTGGGCAAGATTTGTTTCTCATTTATCTTTGCCTGGAGAAAAGTAGGAGACTTTTGCCTTTATCATGGTTCAGCCATACTACATGTAGAGTTCTGAACCCACAACTCACCCTGAACTTTAGCTCCCAGAAATTTTTTGTTTCCCCTTTTTCTTGCGAGAGCAGATAGTCAACTCAACTGAGCTTTAATCCAAAACAAAGACCAGCTATATAAATCCTTACAGGAAATTAAGTGGGATCCATTAGGTGAAAATCTTGTTTCACCTAAACATGTTATTTTCTGTCATCTTTGGTTTGTTTTATGCCCCTTATTCGTTTGTCTTGCTGCTTCACACTAGTTCATTTGCTTCTCATCATTGTGGCCGGCCTTAGCATTTCCATGTTCTTCCTCAATTGAGGTTTACTTCCATCTTGGGGAAAATATGTTGTTTGATCCTATATTTTCCTATATTCCTACATTGTCACCTCAGCATCCTCATTTGTGCTAAGGTCATTTTTGTACAAGTTGTACAGTCAGAAGCATCACAACTGGAAATCAGTTTTAGAGAGGAAGGTTTTACTTCTTGTGCCGTGTCGATACCCTATTTAGACTGTTAGTATGATCACTTGCACAGAGCGGTCTCCGATCTTACTCCTCCTTTCCTTGTACACAACATATTACTTGCTCGTGCATATGATTCATACCATGCTTCTAAATTTACTACTATACATGGTCCTTGATATAGATTGAAATAGATAGTGTGATTTTTTTTTTGTATTCAAGCCTAGTTTTTCATTACTAACACTATGATCTGCGGGTTTCCGCTGTGCTTATTCTATGCTTTTTTTTTTAAAAAAAAACCAAAAACAATCACACCATATATGCAAATCTGAAACAGCTAGTCATTATAAACATTCAGATTTATCTCAACTATTAACACTTTTAAGTCTATAGGTGGACAACAGTAAGTTTTCTACTGTCGAATGCAGGGGATAGATACTTGAAACCGTCGATAATTCCCGAACCAGAAGTCACGATCGCGTCGCGAATGAAAGAAGACGAGTGCCTCATCTTAGCCAGCGATGGCCTCTGGGATGTAATGTCAAATGAAGAGGTCTGCGACGTAGCTCGAAGAAGGATTCTTCTTTGGCACAAAAAGAATGGTGGTGTTTCTTCTTCATCTTCGCCGTCGCCATCATCGTCATCTGCCACTTCCACAGTAAGTGGAGGTGAAAGAGCCAATCCCGCAGCTCAAGCCGCCGCGGAATATCTCTCAAAGCTTGCTCTCCAGAAAGGGAGTAAAGATAACATCACCATCATTGTTGTGGACCTAAAAGCTCAGAGGAAATTTAAGAGCAAAACATGACCGGTAAATTTCTTTTCTTTTCTTTTTCTTTTTTTTCCATATTTTTAAACTATTAAACTATTAGTTGAAGTAAGAAAGTTTTATGAATATAGCTGGTGCTTCCGTTGCCATTATTAAGTGCATTTACTTGAGCCCGTCTATTTTTGTTCGACCTGGGCTTGTGAAGTATATGTGTTGGAATACATAGACTACGAATGTACTAATCATTTGTCTAAGGAAATGTTTTACTTCTTGTATTGCTATTCTCTCGGGCATTGTATCACCATTGTAGGCCGCGTCTGTTTATTAGCTTAACTAGAGCTTCTTCTCCAGAAATATTTTGCTAGTAATTATTTTCTTAACCCACATGCTAACCACTTCTTCCCTGCCGCAACAGCTACTTCCATTTATATTGATATTGGTGATGTTATTGTGAAGTTTACATTAATGACTGTGGTACAATAGATGTTTTGCGCAGTAATTCTTCTTTATGGCCTCAGGTTCTGCTTTGTTCCGTTCCTCATGCCTATAACCAGATACTTAAATTACTCAGCCTTCAAAAGGCATAAAATTTTGAAATTAAATAAAAAATATAAAGTTATGCTAAAAAAAGTTTGAAATGAAGTTCATTTTTAACATTTTTTTTTTTTTTTCTTTTGTTGATGTCTCATTAAAAAAATTAAGCTATTTGTTATAATTTGGTTTAGATTTGTATTTATCTAAATTGAAGTTAAATTCTAATCTAATTAGGATAATATGAGATTTAGATTGTTGGATAAAACTAGAATTTAATTAGGAGTTTAATTAGACTACAAATCCTAATCAGATTCTAGTTTAGAGGTATATATTATATAAAGCATATCAGGCCACTTTAATTAAGCCATAATTTTTAATTAGCCGAAGTGCTAATTAATTAGGCCAACCAAGGAAGATACGTGTTATTGGTGTTGGTACATACGATAATATTAATGAAGTCGGGATTTTAATTAGAGGTCATACTCTAATTAATTTAGCAACCCGAGAGGAGAGAGGCCGTATTGGAGGAGCCAAATGTTGCTAATGAAGCCGGCAATTAATTAAGAAATTGAAGCTCTAAGATAAGGGCGTTTATACGATTGGATTCTTAGAAATCGTTAGGGTGGACGCAAATTTTGATATTTCGAATCTAATTGAAGTATCGGTTTTCTCGAGAGATATAATCTTTGTATTCTACTTTTGACTTTAATAAAAGTTTTTGCTCCGTCTTCGTCCGTGGATGTAGGCCGGTGGCCGAACCACGTAAAACTTGGTGTTCACTTCACTTTACTTTTCTTTTCTTTTCTTACATTATTTTTTCTTGGATCTATTTTTCGCCGTCTCGATTTAACAAACTGGTATCAGAGCCCTTCTATTCCCTTGAGGATTGAGAATTATGACAACGAAGTTCGAGATCCAGAAATTTAACAAGACCAACAGTTTTGCATTATGGCAAGTTAAGATGCGTGCTATACTAACGCAACAAGGATTGCAAAAGACACTGTTGGGGAAAAAAAAGATGTCCGATTCGTTAACGGCAGAGCAGAATGAGGAGATTGATGACAAAGCTCTTACGGCAATACAATTATGTTTATCCGATGAGGTATTGTGAGAGGTATTGGATGAAAAGACCGCTGCAGGGCTTTGACTTAAATTGGAATCTCTCTACATGACTAAGTCTCTCATCAACAAGTTATATTTGAAGCAACGTCTTTTCATGTTGCGCATGGCGGAAGGTACCTCTATTAAATCACATTTAGATGAATTTAATTCTATTATTATGGATCTTCGCTCGATAGATGTTAAGATCGATGAGGAAGATGAAGCCCTTTTATTATATGTTCTCTACCACTCTCTTATAAGAATTTTCGCAAAACCTTCTTATTTGGTCGAGATACTCTATGTCTCGATGATGTCAAATCTTCTTTATTATCAAAAGAGAGGATTGATATGCAGATAAGTAATGAGACAGGTGGAGTTTTAGGAGAAGGTTTAGTTGCTAGAGGGAGGTCTCGGGAAAGAGGTTCCGGTAATAGAGATACATCGAGATCAAAGTCAAAACACAGGAATCTGATTTGCGGCTACTGCAAGAAGAAGGGTCACATAAAAGCTGATTGTTTCAAGTTGAAAAATAAAGAGCAGTGGAAGAATAACGGTGATAAGAATCAAGATTAGAAAAATACCAATGCTAAACCAGAAGCAACTGTTGCAGCAGGAGAATCAGATGGCGGCGATATTGTCTTCATAGTTACGGATAAGACACGCAGGCAGGATGAGTGGCTTATGGACTCCGCATATTCCTTCCATATCTGTTCACATACAGATTGATTTTCGACGTACAAGCATATTGATGGTGGAGATGTTTTGATGGGAAATCACTCTAAGTGTACAGTTATTGGTATTGGCACTGTTCAGGTATGGATGTACGATGGAGTAGTGAGGACTATATCTGAGGTTCAGCATGTTCCGGATATGAGAAAAAAATCTGATTTCATTAGGTACACTTGATGCTAAAGGTTTTAAATATTCTTCGGCTGATGGGTTAATAAAGGTTGCTAAAGGGAATCTTGTAGTAATGAAGGCCAAGTTGACCGACATGTTATATGTTCTACCGGGTTCCACTGTGACAGGTTCAGTAGCGGTGACTTCTTCCTCTATGTCAGATTTAGATAGCACCAAATTATGGCATATGCGACTGGGCCATATGAGCGAGTATAGTATGATGAAGTTGAACGAGAGAGGTTTACTTGGTAATCAGAGTTTAGAAAAGTTGGATTTCTGCAAGCATTGTGTTATTGGCAATCAAAAGAGAGTCAGCTTTAAGGCCGCAGTTCATCGAACAAAAGATACTCTAGATTATATTCATTCTGATATTTGGGGACCATGTCGTACTTTTACTCATGGTGGTGCTAAATATATGTTGACTTTTATTGATAACTATTCTCGTAAGGTGTGGGTATTTTTTCTGAAAAGTAAGGACGATGTGCTCAGTTATTTTAAGCAGTGGAAGGTTATGATCGAGACGCAAACTGAAAAGAAAATCAAAAGATTAAGGACTGATAATGGTTTGAAATTCTGTTCATCAGAGTTTGAAAAATTCTGCAAGAATGAAGGGATCGTTCGACACAAGACCGTTAGGCATACTCCACAGCAGAATGGGGTGGCCGAACGGATGAATAGAACTCTTTTAAAGAGAGCACGTTGCATGCTCTCTAATGCTGGCTTAGCAAAGAGTTTCTGGGCAGAGGCGATCTCTACGGTATGCTATCTGGTAAATCGTTCTCCACATTCGGCACTTGATTGCAAAACTCCGGAGGAGGTATGGTCTGGTAGCCCTTCTGATTATTCTAATTTGCGCATATTTGGTTGTCCTGCTTATTTTCATGTAAATGAAGGCAAGTTAAAACCTAGGGCTAAAAAGTGCATCTTTATTGGTTATGCGACGGGGGTTAAGGGATATAGATTGTGGTGTCCTGAATCGTCTAAATTAATTATTAGTAGGGATGTCACGTTTGATGAGTCTATTATGCTATATCCTAACCGAAATTCTTCTGATGAGACCCTGAGTGCTAACAAGCAGGTGGAGGTAGAGACCGATGGTATAGTTCAGTCACAGAATTCTTCTCAGTCAAAGAAAGTTCAGTCGCCAGACATATCAGTTACTGAAACCCCACAAGTTGAGAGGCAGAGCATTGCTACAATTAGAGCGAGGAGACAGATAAAACCACCGCAGAGATATGGTTATGAAGAAATGGTTGCCTATGCTCTTTCAGTGGCACAAGATACAGAAGAAGAAGGAGAACCTTCCACATATAATCAAGCTATTTCTAGTGTCAGTTCTGCTGAGTGGTTGTTGGCGATGAATGAAGAAATAGAATCGCTCCACAAGAATCGCACATGGGAGTTAGTAAAATCGCCTACAGGCAAGAAAATTGTTGGCTGCAAGTGGGTCTTCAAGAAAAATGAAGGAATCCCTGACGTGAAAGATACAAGGTATAAAGCTCGTTTAGTTGCTAAGGGCTACAGTCAGGTAGAAGGTGTTGATTTTAATGATATTTTCTCACCCGTCGTGAAGCATACTTCTATTCGTGTTCTTTTATCGTTAGTAACCATAAATGACTTGTATCTTGAGCAGCTTGATGTTAAGATAGCTTTTCTCCATGGAGAACTTGAGGAGCAAATTTATATGAAACAGCCAGAGGGATTCATTATTGAAGGGAAGGAGGACCATGTTTGCCTGTTAAGAAAATCGCTTTATGGCTTGAAGCAGTCTCCTCGACAATGGTACAAGCGGTTTGACTCCTTTATGACAGGTCACGGATATTCAAGAAGCAAGTGTGACAGTTGCGTATATTTTAGGAAGCTTGATCAGGGATCTTTCATATATTTGTTGCTCTATGTCGATAATATGTTGATTGCTTCCGACGACATAGTTGAGATTAATAAGTTGAAGGCTTCATTAAAGGGTGAGTTTGGGATGAAAGATCTGGGTGCTGCTAAGAAAATTCTTAGTATGGAAATTAAGAGAGACAAGAATTCAGGACTTCTGCATTTATCACAAGAAAAATATATAGAGAAAATTCTAAAGCGTTTCGGTATGACAGACGCAAAACCGGTGAGCACTCATTTTGCGGCGTATTTTAAACTTTCGGCCGAGTTATCACCACAGTCCGATGATGATAGGGAGTACATGTCACATGTTCCATATTCTAGCGCTGTCGGGAGCATTATGTACGCCATGGTTTGCACACGACCGGACATCTCTTACGCAGTGAGCATGGTTAGCAAATATATGACCAATCCTGGTAAGGTTCATTGGCAAGCTGTTAAGTGGATTCTGAGATACTTACGAGGTACCATTAGCACTTGTTTGGAGTTTGGGAGGTGTAAGGATGGTGTGGTTGGATATGTTGATTCGGATTTCGAAGGTGATTTGGATAGGAGGAGATCACCTTCAGGATATATTTTCTCTATTGGAGGATGTGCAGTTAGTTGGAAAGCTTCATTACAACCCATTGTCGCCTTGTCCACGACCGAGGCTGAATATATTGCTATGACAGAGGGTGTGAAGGAAGCTATGTGGTTAAGAGGCTTATATGGAGAGCTTACTTCTTGTTGGGAGCCGACGATTGTTTATTCAGATAGTCAGAGTGCTATTCATTTGTCTAAGGATCAAATGTTTCATGAGAGGACAAAGCACATCGATGTAAAGTTTCACTTTGTTCGGGATGTGATCGGAAAGCGCACAATGATTGTTAAGAAGATTGATACTGAAGACAATTCGGCGGATATACTTACTAAGCCTCCTACTATTACCAAGTTAAAGCATTGTTTGGACTTGGTGTCGGTTGGCAGCACTTGAGGCCCTACGGGGCGATTGGAGAAGACGGAGCACTAAGAACGTTTAGAAGTATTGAGAAGAATTCAAGTCAAGGTGGAGTTTTGTGGCAACCTCAACACAGCGGCTAAAGACTACAAATCAAACCAAGGTGGAGATTGTTATAATTTGGTTTAGATTTGTATTTATCTAAATTGAAGTTAAATCCTAATCTAATTAGGATAATATGAGATTTAGATTGTTGGGTAAAACTAAAATTTAATTAGGAGTTTAATTAAACTATAAATGCTAATTAGATTCTAGTTTGGAGGCATATATTATATAAAGTATATCCGGCCACTTTAATGAAGCCGCAACTTTTAATTAGCCGAAGCGCTAATTAATTTAGGCCAACCAAGGAAGATACGTGTTGTTGGTGTTGGTACATACGGCCATATTAATGAAGCTGAGATTTTAATTAGAGGTCATACTCTAATTAATTTAGCAACCCGAAAGGAGAGAGGTCGTATTGGAGGAGCCAAATGTTGCTAATGAAGCCGACAATTAATTAAGAAATTGAAGCTCTAAGGTGAGGGCGTTCATACGATTGGATTCTTAGAAATCGTTAGGGTGGACGCAAATTTTGATATTTCGGATCTAATTGAAGTTTCGGTTTTCTCGAGAGATATAATCTTTGTATTCTACTTTTGACTTTAATAAAACTCTTTGCTCCGTCTTCGTCCGTGGATGTAGGTCGGTGGCCGAACCACGTAAAACTTGGTGTGCACTTTTCTTTTCTTTTCTTTTTTTTTTCTTACATTATTTTTTCTTTGATCTATTTTTTACCGTTTCGATTTAACACTATTATTCTTCAAAACTTTGGGACCGGAACAAAATCTGGAATAAAGTTTTGTTTCAGGCTTATTATTTAAACTATAAATCTGAAACGACTATTCCATTATTTAAAAAAAAAAAAAACAGTTTGTTTTTATTTAAGAACAAACTTAATTAAAATAAATATAATTTTAATTATTTTATTAAGGGAGTGTTTAACAAACTTCTGATATAGAGTAATATATATGATAGAGAGTAATAAGCTAAATTATTTTATTTTTTAAAATTCTTTAGTTTTTTAGTTGAAATTATTTTTTAATATTAATTTTACAAACTAATTTTGGTAAAAGAAAAAATATACTTAGATATTTTTTAAAAAATATTTTATTTTTCGTATCACTTTTTCATCCTACCCTTATTCTTCTTCTTGTTCTTCTACGTCTTCTTCTTTTATATATATATATATATATATATATATATATATATATATATATATATATTTTATCTCATCCCTTCCCATCCTCTCCTATTACTCTTGCCATCGTAACCGTCGCCGCTGCTACCGCCGACGCCATCGTTGCTGACGACGATAACAACACCACTCTTATGATAGTTATGGTGACAGAAAGAATAGTAATAAAAAAGAGATGGAAGTAGCGGTAACAGTAGTGATAGTAGTAGAGATCAGGTTGAATGAAAAGGAAGAGAAGAAGGAGATGATCGTTGCCGTCATCTCGAAAATTACAAAGAAGAGCGGCAGGGAGGGATTTTTTTATTTAATCATTATATCAAGAATCCATCGTTATCTTAATCGATAAAAAAATTCGAACGATAATAAAATGACAGACAATAATAAAAAATATAAAATTTATAATATTTTAAAATTTACGATAGAATTTATTATATTTTAAAATTTATGATGAAAAATAATATCACATTTAATATAATATTTATTCAATTATTTAATTTTTAGTTATGTTTATTTTTTTTCGATTTATATAATTTATTAATAAATTATTTGTTTTCATACTTTGATCCAAAAATAAATTCGTTTTATATTTAATTAATACAATTGTTTAATTTATTTTATATAAAAATTAAAACAGAAATTTTTTTTTTTTAAAGAGGCAATCAAACAGTAAAAAACAGTAAAAAACAGTAATGTTTTTTTTTTATAAAGTATAGAATTTTTCAAAATATCAAATACATTATAAAATAAAATTTTATATTATTTTCAATAATTACCAAATAGATCCTAGAACTAATTTAATTATTTTATTATAATTATTTAATTATTAAATAATTAATTAATAAATTTATTTTTTTATTAAATTATTTATGATTAATTAAATTGTTAATTGATAATACTTATTATTAATAATTTTATTAATTAATATTTAGAGTTATCTAGTATTAATTAATTAAATAAATTAAATTATTATTTAATTAATATTTTTATATTAATTAATTAGATAAAATATTATTATTTTAAATTTATAATTTTTTTTATTCTTACTATTTCAATTTAATTATACAAATATTATTTCAATCAATTTTTATCCAAATATAAAATTACTTTTATATCTTCTTATTTCAAAAATTATATTTATATTAGAAATAACAAACAAAATCTTACGGAACAAACAATATTTCATATGCTTAATTACCTACTAAGTCCCTTGCCAAATTCCCGTATTAATAAGCTTACAAATCATATCGATTGTCCCCCGCGCAAGTTATAAAAAACTTAATATTTGATACCCGAATTCAAAACCTATTTACTTTATAATTATAATTAAATTTAATTTTTAAAATAAAATAAACGAAATAATATTACGCTATCTTTCTTTCTGAAAAAAAAAAAAAAAAAAAAAAAAACATATAAAATCTAGCGTTCCCGCCGAACAACCTCGGGATGGTTCAGGTGCCCTGGTGGGGCCTATCGACAGCTGTCAGCCTGTCACCTTAAACTACGTCCCTCCCCTGCCAGGTCATCACGACTCATAACAACACGCCGCGTGTCCAGGAATCCGAGTGCCACGTGGCAACATCTAAACTCAGCGCCGCCCTGCTATTATAAGAAAGAGCCGCAGAGACTACGTCAATACGCAACGCGGTGGATGCTCTTAAACGGCACTTGTTCTGAAGAAGCTGTTATTGTTATTAGTTACCACGCGAAGAAAACGAAGAAAACGTAGAGAAGAGAAAAGATATTGGGCATTGTGGTGGGCGTCGACGACAACCCTTTGTCCTCGGCGGTGCAGCATGCGACGTCGGACGCTCGATCCTGACGCGTCCGAGGCGGTGGAGAAGGCGGCGGTGGCGATATCCGGGGAGTAGTAGAGGCGGCCGGCAGACATTGAGGGGGTGAAGTATTTGAGAATGGAGAGGAGGACGGGGAAGTTCGCCGGAGCCGAAGAAGCCCAAGACAATTGAGGTTAAGGCTGTGTGAGGGGATCAGAAGAGGAAGGGATAAATATACACGGATGGTTTCATGCATATATCATATATGCATGCATGTGGATGGACCAAACCAACTAAGAGACTAAGAGAGTGTTTTTTTTTTTTCGGTTTTTCTCCTCCAAGAAGAGAGTGAAAATCTGCAGGTTGTGGGGTCGGGTGGGGGGAGGAATATAATAAGAGTTGTGCTAGTAAATGCTTTTTGTTAGATGTTAAAATAAGTAAATGTTTCGTTATGTGAACCACAATATATATATATATATATATATATATATATATATATATATATATATATATATATTAAAAGGGTTGACACCATTTATTACCGGCCGATATTGGGCTAGAGTTTGGGCCGAATAACTATCAAGTGATATTTCTTTTTGATTGTTTGATGAGAAAAAATAACTTAACTGTGAAGTACTAATGGGCCGGAATTTCCCCTTCTAAACTGTCGAATCACTCAGGCCCACTTCTTCCCGCCCGTAGGATTCCGAGAGAACGATCTTGGAACTTCTAGAAGATTCCGAGAGAACGATCTTGAAGCTCGTAGAAACTCTCCGAACATTCCATCGCATTCTCGATTCTACTCCACAACCCGAGAAGAAGCTAAAAGATAGTCCTCTCTCCCTCTCACTTTAAATCTCCCGGACCCCCCATTCCTCTTCCCTTCAATCGACAAAAAGAAGAGGGAATCCTTGGATTGAAAAAAAAAAAGAAGAAAAAAACAGAAAGAAAAAAGGCACGCAACGCAAGAATGGATGTGCGAGCGTTTGGGTTGGAGAACCCGCTGTTCTCGACGCTGCACCAGCTTATGGAGATCCCGGAGGAGACGGAGAAGGCCTTCAACGCGCCGACGCGGAGGTACGTACGCGACGCCAGGGCAATGGCGTCGACCCCGGCGGACGTGAAGGAGCTGCCCAACGCCTACGCGTTCGTGGTGGACATGCCCGGGGTGAGGTCGGGGGAGATCAAGGTCGAGGTCGAGGACGGCCGCGTCCTCGTCATCAGCGGCGAGAGGAAGAGAGGAGGAGGAGGAGGAGACGAAGAGGACAGGGAGGGGGGCAAGTACCTGCGGATGGAGCGGAGGATGGGGAAGCTCATGCGGAGGTTCGTGCTCCCCGACGACGCCAACGTCGACGCCATCACCGCCGTGTGCCGCGATGGGGTGCTCACCGTCACCGTCGACAAGGTTCCGCCCCCGGAGCCCAAGAAGCCCAAGACCATAGAGGTCAAGATCGCCTGAATCGTCCACCTCACCTCGTAAATCAAATCGTAATGGGGGAATTAATTAACTAGTTAAGTACGTACTGGGTCCTTATATTATCATAATAGTAGTAGTAGTACTACTACTACTACTACTACTACTACGAGTAGTGACGGATCTCGACTGTTCTGGTTTTTTTTAACGAGTGTGTGTGTCAAAAAAAAAATTTTAAAAAAAACGTGTGCGCGTGTGGATTCTGTTGTGGTGCGAAAATTGTCTCCGTTAACGTAGTTGTTTTGCTTATTAAAAGGGTCGGGAATGAGAATAAATCTTTTAGAATAATCGAAATCCATGTTGTGAGATGCTAATTTTTTAAATATGTTTTTTTTTTTTTTTTTTTTTTTTTGGTCGAGAAATAATTTATTTTAAATATATTTCAATTCCATAGAGTAGCACGATAGCGTACTAACAATGCAGGAGGAGCAACCAATGACGGTTAGATTCCTACAAAATCTCAATAAAAACAATATGCAACACACTAGCCTTTGTACGAGGGGCGCACACGCGCATACACACCCGGAAGAACGGGGGAGGTGGGAATCACTTGTGTAGTGGTAAAAAAAAAATCCGAGAAAAGCACTTCCACCACGAAGAACTACAGCACCTGGAGGCATCCATCTCGATGTTTGAGGAGGTAACCTGACTCGCTGTAATTAATCACCTCTACACAAGTAATCTACCGCATATAAATACTAGGCGCATCAATATCAATATACAGAATGGAAATTACTGTGCGGAGACCATAATCTTTCACAAAAGAAGACGATTATCACCACCTGCTTTAGAGGAGGATCCAGCTTAGCTGTTGTCCCGGATACAGCGTCTTCCCCCTAATTTTAAATCCTTCTTCGCGTTAAAGCTGGATGGAAGAGCAACCTCCGCGACATTCTTAAGAAAGTTAATGGAACTAGCCTTTTCCGTTTCCTAGGATGCTTATTCTCTGAAGAAGAAGGCCGTCGCTTGCATTGTTTCGGATGAAAATTCCCATCAGGTGAATGCTTCCTCACGAATAATGCGATAAAGAAGCCCTCTAAGTTATCAGCAGGATCTGTTCTTAGTAAATGCTCAGCTAAGAACAAAACAGATAAATAGTGTTATTATGAAGATAATTTCTAAAAGAGATGTTGTGGAATAATTCGTCACATAAAAAGACATACATCCTTCAAAAAGTGGGAGGCCGCGGCGGTGCCACTGTGGAAAAGGAGACGACAACTCAAAACCAAGGGATGCTGCTAAAGGAAGAACGGACTTGACAACATCCTCATTCTCTTCTCGGTGGATCGAGCACGTACTATAAACTACTCTCTCAACTAACGGGACTGCAAGAGTATACAGAAAAGGATTAGCAAAATGTCCTCGCAGTATTACAGTTTCTGCATAATTGCTGATATTGTAATGAAAAATAAATTGATAGCGCATTCGAATATTTCACTACTTAATAGAAACTTTCAACAGAGGCAGGCGTCAACCAATCAGCATTGTTTTCACATAGATGATAAAATTGATAGGTGATGCCCTCATAGAGATTTATAACATAGAGGCTAGGCTTCATAGAATAACCAAAGGAACATAAACAGGAATATGAATTAACAGTGGCAGAACTGATGAAAGATTAACTTACATGACAATGCGTGCTCAAGAGCTTTTCTCTGAAAAGCAGCTAGTTTATTGATTCTTCTACCGTTAGCAATGCCGACGCCATTCCCTACGCAGTAAAGAAAAGTTGTGGAATTAGTTACACAAAACATAAATGACTTGCCAAATGGACCATTAAGTTGCCAGCATAAGGGCACATTATATTTCGGCGCGAATTTCCCAGCAGAGAAGTAAATTTAGAAAGAAAATACGAAATCAAAATGAGTCAAGCAATAGAGATGATTTCCCAGACAAGGCATACAATAGAAGCATTGCTCTATTCAAGTTTTCTGAATACGACTGCTTGAGTTGCTATATAAAAAAAAAAAAAAAAATCACAGAATTTGGAGTCAAAAAAACTACAGCAAGGGCAGGTGTTTAACCTGCAGAATGTGATGGAAGCAGGTGATCTAATCTCTCAACTGAGATTCCAGAACCAGAGCATGAAGGATCCAAAAGTATGGCACGGACCTGCGCATACCATTGTTAACTCCAAAAAAAAAAAAAAAAATGAAAGAGTGCAAGTGCTATCAGGACTACTCTGAATGTAGCTTCAAGTAATGTAGGATTAGCCAGGAACGAGGTTGATGGCAATACTTGTTGGTCCAAACAAATATGGACTTGAATAAAATCAGCTGACGTGGGTCAACAAAACCCAACAAGTCAAACAGCTTGGTTTATCTTATTAAGCAAATCCTTCTTTTGCAGCAAGTATTTCAGTATTTCTTCTAAAAATAAGCACTACTCTTCATATTTTTGCTATTAGAATTATAACTCGAGATATTACCGTTGCAAACAAGGGATCTCCTGGATCGATACCCAAAAAGTCACCCTGAATTATGTCCACATCTTTCAAGTATGTTAAGGAACAAACAACAGAAAGCAAATCCACATAACTTCCCTATATACAGAACAATTGAGCAAAATAATTTCCTAAATAAAAAACTATTTTCGAGACATCAAATTCAATGGTACCAAAGGAAAGAAAGACTAAGTTGGACAAAGGAGAAACCCAAACAGTATAAGGCCATTATAAAACCACAGTATATCTAGCGCACACACGTAAAAAAATAAAATAAAATAAAATTCCAGCTATAGAGAAAAAAGGATACTAGGTGCTCCAGAGCGTCTAATAGTATCATCCAAAGTTTTAACCCTCTGCTCATGTAATTCACAAGCTATAACATTTCCCTTTCCCTTCATGAGTGCAGCAAGGTGGATGGTTTTGTTTCCAGGTGCCGCACAAGCATCAAGAACCTTCATAATTTGACATTTAAAAAATTGTCAACAATTGTTTCATATCCATCAGGATGTCAATCATCAAGTCATTCAAGAGAGTCATGTGTTTTACTGCTGGATCGTGCAAATTACAATCAAACTGTTCATACTGAGACAAGAATTAATTTTGATTGAATAGAAAAATACGTATACTGCGTACAATTTAAAAGCTTGACAGGTACTGTGTAATAATGATAGAGCAAAATGTTGCAGGCATCAAAAGAAAATGGAGTTTCACAAACAAAAAGGGGACATATACTATATTGTGATAAGTAATTTCAATCTAGAATTTTCATTTATCGCCATTTTAGAAAATAGAAATAGGGTGGTAAAATATTGATATAGCAAAATCACATAACTAAAATAAGATAAATTATTAGCTGTAAGTACAAAATAGACGGCCTCATGTACAAAACAATAAATATATTATACCAACACAGAAAAATCCTTCAAGTTGCACAACAAGCACTTGTTAGATCAGCCAAACCTTCCATCCTGGGTCAGGAGACAATGCAAGAGCTACCATAGAACTTGCTTTACCCTGTACAAGAGACCAAGAGTGGTAAACTAGGTGACCAGTGACAAGGCAAGCAGGGATTAAAATCTAAGACAGTGTAATGACAAAAACTCAGAATGAAAACTAAATAAATACCACTAGATATAGATTATGTCCCAAACTGAAATAAGGATGAGGGCTAAATTTCTCGAGTTTGAGAAGAATATATAAACAAAAGAGATGATAGCATTGCTTTTACAGGAAGTTCCGTCAGCTAAACTTTTAGGCTTCAGCGCGTGTAGAAGAAACACTCAGAAAGCTCATTTGAGAGTAAATATCTTCTCCATTTCAAGTGCAACTCTGAGTAGAAATAACTCAGAGACTAGGAAGGAAGCAAAGGAGAACTAAAGCTTATTACTCTATTGCAGATGAAGTGGACATAAGGATTGTATAAGAATTCCTCCTATATCAATGGCCTCCTCGTTTTGGTTGTTTCAATAGAAGGGATTAATTGCTAGTAAGTTGTAAACTTCAAGAATGCTATCAAGACCTTTTACATACACCGACTCATACACGTACATGCACACACACAACAAAATATATAAATAAATAAAATAAAACAGTTTCCACTGGTTTTATACATATGCCGAGCATATGAAAATTAGGTAGGAGAGGGGACAAATATTCTTTTTCTGTGAATTTGTTCTTCAATATCTAGCCATAATCTAAAGCAGATTTGTTGAGAAGGTAATAGAAAACAAAGAGAGGAAATAATGAATAAGAGAAACAAAAAGAGTAAGGAATTATATTCAAGCAGCTTACCTGCAAAAAGACGCTACCATTGACAACCAAAGGATGGCCATGCAAATCAATCCCGGCCGGGAGTGCCAACATGTCAGGAACCATGTCATCTTTTCTGACCTGTCCAGACAATTAAGATCCTTTATCAAACCTATCTATTTCACACAAAAAGAACCAAGCAGAACCAATAAGTTAAAGGTCTAAGAACTTCTCCACATAACTAGTCATGCTTGCTCAATTACACCAGAGGTCCATAGTACCAATTTGTAAGTATGACCAACTACCTAATAGAAAACTAGCCCTCTAAAAATAAAATACAAAAATTTAAAGTCAAATTAGCATGCAATTAGGCATCCATTTGTAAACTCACAGAAGAAATCATCCTATATTCTATGTGTTTTAGGAGAACAAGTTTACTTTTATACGAGCAGATGCAGTTCCGTTGCTTGCAAACCTACGAAAGGAATTTGCTGTATATAATTTTGAGCGACAACTTCGCTTATTGTTCTTCTATCAGCACAAGAAGACTGGTACACATGATATGCTCTTCGCACCATGAAAGATATCAGTTATACACATTCCATTTTCCCGTTCAATTGGGAAGGAAAACCAAGCAAAATAACAAGAGACAATGGATTTAAAAAATAAGTATGTGGAAGAGAGATTACCATCGTTATTTTTCCAAATTCTTGTATAACAGAATCAGTATCAATTTTCAGTGTGTTAATGCGCACATATCGAGGTTTTCCTAAAACTGCAAGGCCAAAAAAACAGCTGCCATAAGCATGGAATCATAACTAAGAAGTAGCATTCAAGTTATGTTCCTGAATCCTCTATAAGCAAAATAGTGCGCATAATTGAAAAGAGAACTCTTCTTCAATATCCTGAACTTCAATATATATTTTATTAATTTACCCAGTAACTGATATGCAGGCTGAGTGCCAGAGTATGTAAAAACATAAGTTGTAAATATTAGTTAAGGGCATTCTACAAAATCACTTAGAACTATAGTCAACAAAGCATACAGGTTAGCCTAATAGGGAAGGCAAACTAATGAGTCATTCAGGACCCCACTAGTAATAGTTAAAGGTCAAGATTAAGCACCAAACATATTATACGACTTAAGTACAACAGTAAATACCAGGCGAATGCTTATCCAGGAGTAAGTCTGCAACACACTTGACTTTCCTTGCGGTGCAAAGCTGTGCTAAAGATGACTGAAGAGAGCCTTTATGGAGCATAAGAAACTTTTCAACAGAGCCAGAAATTGCAATATCCTAAAAGAAATCACTTTAAATCAGTACAATTTTAGGAGCACAGATTAATTAAAGGGCCCAAAAGATCACATCCTAAAATAGTCAGCAACCAAATCCACCGGTTATCACTTTCCATTGGTTCATAAACTGAAAAGATCATAAATGACAAATATGTGATGAAATTTTCGACAGTCTTTCACAGCATTAATCTGGTCAGATATATGAACTCAATTGAGATTTTTTGTTTTTTTTTTTTTTTTGAAAGGCATAGGCAGCATGCTACCCACTTTGTTCATTTTTTAGAAATGAATTAAGCAAGAAATGTGAAGCAATTAGGCTTCGAACTTGGGACCTCGGGTACCAACCATCAAACTCTTAGACAATTGTGCTTGGTACGGCCGGCAACTCTATTGAGAATATATTAAGAAACAAAAAAAAAATAAGGCACACACCTGCCCGAAGAGAATATCATAAGCAGTTACGTATATTAATTCCTCCTGTTTCTGCAAGAAACAAGAGACATTACCAAATGAACAACAACCAGAATTCAAGCACCAGCATGAGTGTCTAAATTGACAGATTACACAAGTAGAATGCGAAAATATAGTGTGTCTCACAGAATTTAAGTAGGGATAACAATAATGAAAGAAAGGAAGGAAATATTTCTTCACCTTCCATTTGTTGCTCAGTATATCAGATTCTCTTAAAGCATCCTTAAGAAGTGGAAGATCTGAATCATAAGGCAAAGGAGAGAGAGAGAGAAAAAAAAAAAAAAAAAATCAGATTTGACTGCCAAAATAAAAAGAGAATAGGACGACACATATGACAGCATACAACGCAGCAAAATGTTTTGCTTAGAGCATGTCTAATGATGGTATGCCAATACACCATAACTAGCAAACGCAGAGGATCAGAAAACATATCTGGGACTTAATTGAAAGTAAATAAAAGCATGGGTAACGGCAGGTAGAAATCGTCTAAACTTGCATTATACACTAAAATCTCTTGTAAAATCATGATACATAAAAATAATCAAAGAATCAGCATTGATAAATTAACAACAGTGAGAAGAACTACAGGGCTTCCTCTCTATATCAAAAACACAAACATTAACAGCACTAAAAAGTAGCTAAATAAGCAACATCTGAGTTAGCCAATTTACACCAACCTATTTTTTCAAATCTAGGAAAATTACTGTAGAAAACCTACACCAACAAGCAAAATCTACAGTAAAAGATAGCTAAAAGGCTCCGCTATCAAAAACCTATCACAAATGTGCATAGTTTCCATAGCGATCTAAAGAACAAAATACAATCATACGCGATTTACTATGTGATTAAGAGACGATCGATACAAAAGGGGAATGGGGAGTAGGGTTTAGGACTCAAAAATTACACTTTAGGGTTTGGCAAACGAGGGCTAAGGTGGCCTTTTTGTTGCGAACGGAGGGGGAATAGACGAGCGACTTGATTGAGGCGGTGGCGCGTCGCCGCGCGTCGCCGCGGAGCACGCGGCGGAGCACCGCCGCCGCCTCCCTCCGAGCGAAGTACGCTGATCGCTCCGCCGCGTCCTTGCTCCTCATACGCCGCTTCGCAACCCCCGCGCGACGAGGAGGAGAAGGAGAAGGCGCCATGATCGCCTCCGCTCGGAGCTCTCTCGGAGAGGAAGGTGAAGAGAGGAGGAGGTCGGGGACCGCGCGAGTAGGGTTTTGAAGGGCTTGCTTTGTAATTAGCGTCGTCGCTTAGAACCCGAATCCGATTACGAGATCCGAGTCCGCACCCGAACCGAGATCCGTTCAACATTTCGAGTTTGGGTCGGGTCTAATTTACATGGGTCTTAAACTTAATAGGTGCATAAGATGAACTCATACACCCGGTGCAGGCAATAACTTCCCGGGAAGTTAAAGCAGTTACGACGTGGCGAATGACCAGAGTAGCCCTGATTCGTGAGCTCAACCGAACGCGAATTTCGAAGTCTAAAATCCTAACCGAACGAGGGTAAAACCGTCATTTCGTTATATAACCGTCAAAAACTAACCAGTATATATATATATATATATATATATATAGCACGGCTCTTCTCTCTCTCTATATATATACGTACGTACGTACAATGCGTCCCTGTCCCATGCATGCATTGTTGCTTCGTTCCATAACAAATTCGGCAAGACGAGGGGAGGCACAGCCTACCAGCTTTTTCTTCGTCTTCTTCATCTTTTTCTTCTTCTTCTTCGTCTTCTTCTTCTTCTTCTTCGTCTTATTTTCTCTCTCTTTCCTTTTCTTCCATTCAATCGTCGTCTTCTTCTTCTCCCTCCTATTCTTCTTCTTCTTTTCCCTCTTCTTCTTGCTATTATTCTTCTTCATTTTCTTCTTACTCTTCTACTACACCTCCCCGCCACGTTTTTTGCCATAATCATCGCCATCTTCTTCTTCTTCTTCGTCTACTTCTTAATCTTCTTGAGATATTTGTAGTTGTTGGAGGTTCTGGTACAGAGATCAAGGAGGAGTTATATATATAGCTCCAACAGAGAGAAGGAACCGAGGAGAGGAAGCTTCTGGAAAACCAACTAGCTAGAACACAAGAGAAAGAGGTATATATATATATATATATCTTAAAGAAGCACGTATCATATATTTATTACAACTTCTCACCAACTCTCTCTCTCTCTCTCTCTCTCTCTCTCTCTCTCTCTCTCTCTCTCTCTCTCTCTCTTCCAAACTTTGCAGTGTAAAGATGAGGCCGAACAATGGAGGCGGTGGTGGTAGATTGCCATGGATCAACGCATCGAACGGTGGAGGCCCGAAACTCCACATCGTCATAGCAGGCTCTGCTGTCATCGCGGCGGCGGCGGCCGCTGTTGCGTTGCTCGTCACTTTCAAATGGATCAGAAAGAAGAGCCACGCTGCAAAATCAGCTCCCCGCGTTGATGAAGAGGCTCAGTATTTGATGCCGCCAGGCACGCCGCTATCGGACGCACCGGTAGTCGAGCCAGAAACTGTCAGATGGCCAATAATTACACAGCGGGGCCGCAACATGGAACAGAGAAGCGATGCGCCTGGCCCATCGAGTGCTGCTAAGCAAGCTGGAGAGCCATCTGGCAGTGGAAGCAAGAAAAAGGCTAAGATCTAGCTAGTGCGTTGAAGGTTGAAGCAAGTGGCTGATGATCAGGAATCTGAGAGGTTAGAAATTGCTTTCGCTTTCCATGCGTACTGATCATGCTGCTATGGTTAATTTGTTTTGATTCTGAACTTAGTCACGTTGTAGGAGCACCAAGGTTTCTTGCATTGTGATTTGTGGGGTGCCATGCATCTATTGAAGTGGCATAAATGAATTTGTGAATATGTAGCTAGTTTGATTTCAAGAGTATCTTGGTGCTTTTTTTCTTTTTCTTCTTCTTTTTTTTTTTTAGCTTTAATTGGTGTAGAAATTGGAGATTCTTGATCAATCACAAAGAGAATAAAGATCATGTTCAACAAAATATACTAAACTAAGACCATATTCTTTTTAATTTGCATTAACTGTTTGTTGTTTTAACAAAAGCTTAAACCTCATCGAAGCTCCTTGCATGTAATGCATGGCCTGATTAATTTCTTTCTAACACAAATGAGATAGCAATATGTTTGTTGTATGATAAATTCGACAACAAATTTGAATAACTATGAAACTCTTAAGATTAAGAATATAAAAATATATTTTAATTAATTTAACACCAATCTGCATGTGATGAGGGGAGATTAGAGAGTCGAATAAAGTTTCTAAGCTGGATTAGAGGTGACAGATGTTTTGCGGCAGTTACAGTACATGCAATTAACTTACCTTTGGTTACTACTGGGCCAGCCCATTACTGGTAAAAAGTATACAGAGCCCGCAATAAAAGCCCAACAAGTGATTGGGCCGATGTACGCGCACCCACAGATTTGGGCCTAAGAATTTGGGCCGAACTTATTGGGCTGAGTCACAATTGTTCGATACGTCGGGATACGATTTGATTCGATCAGGTCACCTCTCTGGCTTTTGTGATTCTGGCTTCGGATACCCAATAGTTCGATCGGGTTAGTTCTTTACTAGGCTCATTTCTGGTCCCGAAGCGTTAGCGAACATAATCCCCAAGACCTAAGCTTGGGAAACTAAACTTTGAGAGGTTAGAATTACTATTGCTCTCAAGCATTGATCTTATGGTTTGTTTTGAGTCCATAACCTTTTGGAGCAGTACGTTGTTGTGGGAGCATCAGGGTTCTAGCAATGTGATTTGTGAGGTCTCATGTTTCCATTTGGAGTCACCAATGTAAAAAGTGGGTAGGTTTAAAAGTTTATGTTTGTGAATTTTTAGTTTCATATTTTTCAAGTGATCTCGGTGCTTTTTTGTTTTTCAATTTAAATTTTTTTTTTATATTTTTATTTTTATTTTGTAGGAAGATATTTAAAAATCATGGCTAATATAGGATTTTATCTTTTGAGATCTAGAATTTGGTTGGGAGAGAAACAACGGTCCTTATCTTTATCCTTATCCTTATCCTTATCCTTATTCCTTTATTAAGCGGACACACACAACTAGAATTTTTTGTTCTTTTCTTATTTTCGAAATAATCTATTAAAGGAGTGGAACAATACTTTTGAAATTTTTTTTGTTCATCTGCTAATTTAAAAATATATAGACATCCATGACAGAGAAGCTTTGAGTGGCTTACATATGTAGTGTATTTGCCAAAAAGAAAAATAATATTCTAAATTATTATATTTATGTACTGTTGACATGTTGAAAAATTTATATAACTATTTTATAATATTGAATAATAATTATTGTTATTATTATTTTTTACGAAAATAAATTAGTAATTTAATTTATTAATCATTAATTGTTAGATTTGGAACCTCTATATATATATATATATATATATATATATATATATATATATATATATATATATATATATATATAAATCATCCTGGCAAGAGGTAAGGTCAAAATGATTAAGTTAATAAAGCTCAATTAAAGAGTGATACGCGGTACGAAGGGTAGTCAAATTGGTCAATCGATCTGAACGAACCACGAACCGATAAAAGACACATAGATCGTGACAAATAATGGAGTAGGATTGGTTGTCTAAGTAAACGGTGCGTCGTCGACTTCTTGGACCGATTGATTACAACTTTTCGAATAAGAAGATGATTCTCGGCTGTACGAGCCGAATAAAGATATGGACCGAAATTTAGAAAAAATATTTTCAAAAAATAAATAATGTAAAATTATAAGACGTGAATCTCGCGACCGACGTAATTTTGGGGAGTAACACCCTACATAGGCAATCACGTCATGATCCGTAATGTTCGGGAAATGTTCGGAAATAAACGTGAACGGAAGAAAAAAGAGAAATTTTCAAAAAAAAAGTAGCCGAAGAATACTCCGTTTTTCGAAACGGCAATTAGTTATAAAAGAGGTTGGCACATGTATAAATAAACAAATTTTATTTTGAAAATTTTCTGCAATCGTGTAAACCAACGACCACAATCAGCATTTCAATACCTGCATTCTTTTACAACTTTCTTAAATCAATTTATCGTATTTCTTTACAGCTTTCCTTATAATAATTTTTTTTAGAGATAATTTTAATTGTAATCGAATCTTATAACTCTGTCTGCTTCGAGTAATACAAAGCCATTCGACTGCTCCCTTTTTTTTTGAGAGAATGGTAGCAAGCTACCCGCTTCATTCATCGAAAGACTGAACTCGGCTACACGAGTGAGACAGCACAAGTCTCTAAAAAACACAAAAAAAAAAAAAAAAAAAAAAAAAAAAACCATAGCACTGCACGGATCAACCTATTCCGGACCAAAGCGCCAGCACATCACTAACCCATCGCACTGCACGGAGGGAGTCAGTGTTAATATGTTTGAAGATAACTCTATTCCTTATATTCCAAAGGACCCACCAGTGCGCCGCCAGAGAAGTTAGTGTCTTGTTCGTGTCAGGAACACTCTCTCTACCCACCTGACTCTCCCACACCCTTCGTACGCTATTCCCCAGCGCTCGGATATCCACGGCCCCTGCTCCCGCCCTGAACATGAAACGCGTGTACACACATCCCGTAAAGAGATGGTCTGCCGTCTTCAGGAGAACCCCGCAGAGCACACAAAGGTTATTTCCGCACCAACCTCTATTCAGCAGGCTATCGACCGTGGGCAGTCGGTTCTTTAGGGCAATCCAAATGAAAATTTTAACCTTCGGCGGCAAACGCAAACTCCAAATAGAAAGGGCAGTATGATCGCGTATTCCCCCATCAATGAGGAAGACGTACGTCGACTTGACAGTAAAGCAACCCTTCTTGTTCTACCTCCACACTAACTCATGGCATCCAGACCCCGGTGTGGCTGCCCCCACCAGTACCTTCAGCTTATTGACCCGTTCCCTGCCTGCCAGTCCCCTCGCTAAGGCACCTCTGAGGATCTTCCTCCATCTCCATCTGCCCTGATCAAAACATGCCCTGACTTTGATCGACTTCCTTACAACCTCGCTAAACAACTCGGGACAGTGGGAATGCAGTGTCGACTCCCCACACCACCTGTCCGTTCAGAAACACACGAGTTTTCCGTCACCGATCTTATAGGAAGTCCCTCCTTTGAAGATGTCTTTAATACCAAGTACATCCCTCCACCACTGCGACTATGGTCTAAAGGATCTTCCTTCTCCCAATGGTATTCTCTTCCGATAATACAAATCTTGGATGAGCTTACTTCACTGCAGGTCAGGTGTCACCAAAAATCTCCGCCACCATTTACAAAAAAGGGCCACATTTATAACACTCATATCTAATCGTTTAACACTGAGACTGTTCCCTTTTTGATCCAATCGTTTGACATGCTATGTATACATCTCAAGAAGTCATCTTCCAAAATCAATTGCAGACTAAACCAAATAAACAATTAATTAAAGCTTGCTGTGCTAACTTTCGGAAGTCGAAAACCACCTTTTCTATCGTACCCTTTATTTGGTTTGGGTTTTCTGTGTAGGTTTTCTTTTATAAATATGAAATTGTACTGAAATAATTTCCGCCAAACTTAATTTATATTATTTTAATTCAGCTCGAATTTTAATAAATTATTATATATTATCTGTAGAATTTTTTTAAGTACAAATAATAAAAAACAACAATAATATCCCTCCATGATAATTATTTTATAGATATAGATTGATAAGCATTGATTCTCTAAAGTACATCCCCATCGGCATGCCAACATATGCAATACATAAATCAAGAATAAATTCTAAAGTCTTATTTAAGTATTCTTATTAGAATCTTGAATAAAACTGTAATAGACAGGTGCCAAACGATGCCTCATTGGGATTTTTTTTTTAATCAAAAAAATTATTAGATATTTTTTAATATAAAGTTAAGAATATAATTTTAATTTTTTTAAAAAATATATATATAAATTTTGGATAGAAATAAAATTAATATGACACCTGTTAAACATCTAAAAATTATAAAATAATTAAATTTCAAACTTAGAATCTGAATACCAATCATCAAATTTTTTACCACTTGCGCTAGAGATGGTGAACTTATCATTAATTTTTTTTTTAAAAAAAATGTCATAGTAGATTATAGAATATTTATAATTTTCATTTTTATCAAATTTGTTTCATTATTTTAAAAAATAAAATTTATAACAGTACGTGGAATAGAAAAATAAAAAATTATTAACATTATAAGAACAAATACAAAATCATGAAGTTCAATTAATAACTTTATTTAAAAAACTTATCAATTTATTTAATAAAAAATTTAAATATTAATTATTTAAATTAATTTAGAACTACGCGAAAAATAGTTACCGGGTCGGTGAAGCTGCGAGGACCAAGTTCGGTGCCCGACAAAAAGTCACATGGTAACAGCGACGTGGGGGCCGTAGGGCCCCACAACCCTTCAAAGTTGCTAAAAAAAAACAAGAAAAAAAAAATAAAGAAATGCTACATGTAATCTTTTTTTCTTTTTTTTTTTTTTTTTTTTTTTTTTTTTTTATATATCTTACCCCTTCACTTATTTAAGGATGAAAAAAAAATATACATCTTACATTCCATTCTAGAATTATTTTATTCATTACATTAAATAATGAGTAAAATTCATTTCATTTCAGAATAAAATAAGGCATAAAATATATATCCTTATATTTTTTAGGAGTCACTAAAGTGACACTTCATCACACCTGCACCTTTAGATGGGTGGAGATGTGAGACGGGATGTACACTTAGCTTTTTCGAAAAAAAATAATATGCCGGGCCCACAAGCGTGATGAGTTGAAAGTCATAAGATGATAAATAAGAAAAAAAATTGATTTGAAAATAATAAGTTTGGTAAATGTTATGTGTACGCTTTATTTAGTGTGTACATTTTATATCTTATTTATTTAAAAATTTAAGAATAAAATAAATTTTATTTTTCATTTTAAAATGATTGATGAAGAAGTCTTCACCTTTAGATGAATGATATGTAAAAAATACATTCACTTTTACGTGTACATATAGTATTGCTCAATAAGTTTTCCATAGATTCTAATTTTATGGGTAGAAAAAAAAGTTTTTTCAGACAAAAAAAAAAAATTAAGAAATTTTTTATTTTTTATTTTTGTGTTCGTTTAGCTTAAAAAAATTATTTTTAAAATTTTAGTACAAATTAATATTTCAATTTTTTTGAAAAATAAAACTACTAATTTTTCATCAAATTTTTTTTAAAAAAAAATTCTAAGAAAAATAAATTTTCTTAGAACCCCACAAACTAAATACTGAAAATGAGATTTTTCGTGAAATTTTTTTGGAAACTTTTTTTTTCTCAATTTTAAACTTTTAATTAAACATCATTTTAAAACTAAATAATTTTAATAAAAATAATTAAAAATTTTATCAAATCCATCGGTAATTTGTTTAATTTAACAATTATATATTTCTTTTTTAACAAATAAATTTGTAATTATTAATAATTAACGCCTGATTATATTATAAACATTATCCATTATAAAATTTCAAAAGTTAAAAAAATTTTAAGCAAAAAAACAAAAGTTGATGGGACCACTCATTTTTAAAATGGCCTACTATCTTTGAGGGGCTCTCCGCAGACCGGACTATTATTTTTATTTTTATTTTTATTTTTTTTCTTTTTAACCTTCAGAATAAAAAAAATTACAAAAAAAATACTTGTGGAAGATGTGGGCCCACATTCTTTTGCCGCTCAATAAAATTAATTGATGGATATTTTGAAAAATACGAAATAAAGTAATTCATAGCGGTTTAATTTCGGCCCTCTTTATGCTGTTACGTAGGTCAAAAGCGAGTTGGCGCTGTGGACGGACTTATAAAATCGTCGTTTTGTTTTGTTTGGTTATTGTCCTTTTTACTATTTTAGTATTAGTTCGCGTAATCTTATTTTATTTCTTGGTTTTTCTTTCTGAAATCTTATTGTCTCACTTATGTTAGCTTAATTCAGTTTCATTATAGATTTTTTTTTTTCAAAAAATAAAAATAAAAAAAATTAATAGAAATCGCACGGTCACCCCATTTGGTCTATTAAATTTGAGCAGTACGAAGCATACCAATTATATTTTTAGTAACACTTATCCGTACTCAAAATTATTTTTGATTATAAAGCTTTTGAATTCATAATTTTATTAAAAAAAATACTATTTGTGTATTTTAAATAAAGTGTACTATATATATTATATTTATTTTAGTATATGTATTTCAAAAATGATCAATAAATAAGTCTTCATAAGTGTGGTATATATCGTACATCTTTTTTAGATGTACGGATAACATTACTTTTCTGCTAAATATAATTTAAAATATTTAAAAAAATTTTAAAAAAATTATATTTTATATTTTTTTATATTTTTTATTTTATAATCGAAATATTTTAAAATTAATAATTTTTAACTGCCGCTATATAATACTTGATAGTTTAATGTTGAAAAAAGTTTAAAATTCATTAAATTTTTAATAAAAAATTTTATTCAGATAAATATGAACAACTCTAATTTTAAATTAAAAAAATTATTTTTTTTTATTTTTCAGGAAATTATTCAATTTTGATCGTAGATTTTATACTTGATAGATTTTATTATAATTTTAAAAAATTATAAATTATTTTTTTTTATAAGTTTTAAATATTTTACATCATAATATTTAATGAAATGAATTGCTCTTCCATCATCAAAAATAATTTATAAGTACGAAAAATTTTATACTCATAAAAGTATAATAGTCCTACTCAATAAAAATATTTTATTTATTTGATGAGTATATATTTTTTGAAATGTACGAGTATACTTTTCTAGTAAATTTATAGTGATCTTTAAATTTTTAATACCAAGCGAATCACATCATTTTTTAATGGATAAAGTTTAATTTGCATTTTTCGGTCTATTTTATTTTTATGTGATTCAAATATTATATTTAATTATTCTAATATTTTATTTTTATTTAAAAAATTTATTATCAAATAAGATGGTAAAGTAATATTTGTTTAATAATCACATAATAATTAAATATATTTTTTATTCTATATGATGGCAAAATAAAAATAAACAAAATTATAAACTGTGATTAAGTATAATTTTTAAATTATAAAATAATGAAAATAAATATAAACTAAACTACATGGAAGATCAAATTTTGAATTGAAATAGTATTTTTAATATTAACATTTTCTGACAATTTCGTATAATTATGAATTATCGACAGAATACATATGAAATAAATTAAAAAATAATATATCAGTGCAGGTAGAAATAATCCTTTCCTTTCGAAAAATCTGGCCTGTATCTTCCCTTCTTTTCATCTTATTCTTATCCTTTATCTTTTGTTTCTATGTTGTTGTCTTTTTGAGCTTACATATCAAATTTGTTTTGATTTTTTTTTGCATTTAATTGTCTAAAAGAAATTTATTTTAAAAATAAATATATAAAATAATTTTATATCTACTAAGCGGAGATCACTGGTCACGTAAAACTATTTTTATAAATTTAATTTTTGTAAATACATTTTTAAATTTTTTTTTTTCGGGTAAATGCAAAAAAAAATTCGATTTTTTTATTGTTGCGTCACTCATGATAGCGCTCTTCCTTCAATCGAAATTATTGAATAATAAAAAATAATTTTAATATTTTTTATTAATAATTTACTTTTTATTTTTTAATTTTTTTATTTTGTATTCTTAAATACCAATCAATCCATAAAATGTTATGTTGTTCCTCTAAAAATAAAATCGAAGAAAAAAAAAAAAACCCCCGCGTAATCTAGTTCCTCAATGTTCGGTTTCACGTAAGGCCAAATTATTTATAGGAACTCTCTCTATATATATATACACACCATAGCACACGAAAATGGCAAAATATAATTTATAGGAACTCTCTCTCTCTCTCTCTCTCTCTCTCTCTCTCTCTCTCTCTCTATATATATATATATATATATACATCAGATTCGAATTCGTGGGTGGCGGGGAAAAATCCCGAAGGAAGAGGAGGAAGAGGAGAAGCTCATATCCACAATCCGAATAAAGGGTGTGCTTACTTGGTTTGATGTTAGTCGAAAACTATTTTAACGTGAAAATGAGTTTTTCCATTTATTTGATTTGATATAAAGTATCTTTTTAAGTAAAATAATTTTAAATATTTTAGTGAAAGATTGAATTTTTAGTTTCTGCCGTTTTTATTTTCATTCGGATATAAAAAAAGAATAATTAAGTCTTAATTATTTTCTCCTTTATATTCAAAGTTCAAACACTATTTTAACAGAGGAAAAAGAGAGCCTTTTTTTTTTTTTTAGATAATATACTATAAATTTGGAACTGTGTCTCCTTCTAGAACAAATTTAATTTAATTAAATATAATTTTAATTATTATATTAGTTTTTTAAATTAATATTATATTTTAATTAATTTATTAATTGATTAAATAATTTATTTAATTATTTGTGACAAATTAAATTATTAATTAATCGTATATATTGTTAATTATTTTATTTAATTAATAATTAGAATTATTTATTCGTATTCAAAATTAATTAATTATTTTATTAATTGAATTATTATTTAATTAATATATTTTATATTAATTAATTATATAAAATATTATTATTTTAAAATTATACTTATGTAGGTGGGAAGAGGCGAAATGAGTTTTTGGAAATTAAAAAAGTTATCTATTCCTTCAAAAAAAAAAAAAAAAAAAAACTCTTGACACTATATATTACTTTGTTTGTTTTTAATTAAATTTCAAAAATGATTTCAAACAAATTCTTTTGTAGTATTTCAAAAGTTAAAAAAATAATTGTAAGTTAGTTTATTATTCTTACAAATAAATTTTACATTACTTTATTTAATTAGCAAAGATAAGTATCATTTTTTATTTTAAGATTAAAATTTAATAATTAAATAAAAATCTATTAATGGTTGTAAATTTTATATATATATACATAAACTTTTTTTTAATATTTTTTATTAGTTAATTACTATTATGTATGGAATAATGATTCTATACAATTGATGGTATTAGGACTTTATTACTATAGATTTTTTAATTCTGAGATGAAAAAATATACGATTAAAATTATAGTGTTTTTCTAAAATTTATACTACTTTATCAATAATTAACTAAATCCTAAGGCAGTGTTTCGGTGTGGGGATTAGAGAGGAGATAAGGGTGTCCCCCCTAATCTCCAAACACTGCCTTAGGAGAGGGGAACTACTCTCTCTCTCTCTCTCTCTCTCTCTCTCTCTCTCTATTCTATCCTTGAAGCATAACAAGGCAGCTCTCTCCCACTCCCCTTTTATAAATTTTTTTTTATTTTATAAATTTTAAAATTTTTAATTTTATTTTTTAATAAATCTAAAAATTTAATTTTTTTAATTTTTTTTAAAAAATTATTAATTTAAATTTTATACAAATTTTTTATTTAAATATTTAAATTTGTACAAATTTAAAAATTAAAATTTTTGCTCTTATTTTTGTAATTTTTTTGAGACAAATAAAATTTAAATTTTTAATATTTATAAATTTATAATTTTTTTTTTTTTAAATTTTTTTTTATAATTTTTATAATTTTTTTATTTTAGCTTTTAATAAATTTATAAATTTTTTAAATTTTAAAATTTATTAATTTAAAAAATTTAAAATTTATGCTAATTTTTAAAATTTTAAGTTTAAATTTTAATAAATTTAAAATTTTACAAAAATTTAAAAAAAATTAAAATTTATACCAGTTTTTATATACAAAATTTTGAATTTTTGAAAATTTATAAATTTTCAAAAGTTTAAAATTTATATATATATATATATATATATATATATATATATACAAATAAAATATAAATTTTAATAAATATTTAAAATTAAATATTTAAAATTATATAAGTAAATTTTTTATTTGTTTTAAAAGATTATTATGGTTAAGTACAATTTCGTTATTTCATATAATTACCGTTCTCTATTTTTTTTATTTTATTTTATCACACCAAATATAATATTTTTTATTTCTTAAACTAATTTAATACTCAACTAAATACTTTTTTACAATAGTTTTACTTAATTTCTAGCTTTATATTTATTTCTAGAACAACTAGTCCTCTCTTATCTCATAATCAAACCAAATCTAAAAAGTTACTATAATTCTAATCGTACGTTCTTTCATCCAAAAGTAAAAAAATTTAGGTATTGAAATTATTTGGAGATAAGTTATCTCCCTTATTCCTCCAAACATATTAAAAACTATGAAAATATTTTGTTCTAGTATAATTAGAATAAGTGAAAATTACTGTTCTCACTTTTTCCAACCATCCTCTTAATTTTTTTTAAATACCCTCCCACGTATCCCGAGAAACCATCTCTTACCTCATTATTATATAATAAAATTTAAAGACAAAAATATTATTTAAAATAACTAATATTTTTTATTTTTTTTAAACTTTATTATTATACAAAACACAAAATTTTTTATCCGTAAAATTATTCTAAATATTTTTTACATTAATTTTATATTTTATATTTATTTTTGAAATAATATATTTGAAATATAGCAATTTTCGTCTTATTCCCTTACGGTTACCACGGGCCTTATAATATTAGTATACTAGCCTAATTCGTTATGTACGAAGTATTATAAAATTTGTGCGCATGAATAAATGAAAAAAAAAATGTGCGGTGAAATTACCGGAAGTTGACGAGACAGGTCGTGGCACAGAGTCAATTGTCCCGATGTGATGTAATCCAGCTGTATCCCGCTAATTTTGACTTGACTGCCGTACTTTTTTCCTGTGGCGTGGCCCTTGGATTACGAAACCTCTTTAAATTATTCTGAAAACGACGATTACCGCTGGCTGAGCGAGAGGCCACGCGGATCGATAAAAACAAAGAGAAAATTTGTACGGCTGTGTTTGGTTTAGAATTATTTATTTTAATAATAAATATAAGTTTAAGTAAAAAATAAAATATTATAATTAAATTAAAATAGTTAAAATAAAAATATTTAAAATTTTAAAATATTAATATTTTATTTATTTAATTAATATAATATAATATAATTAATAATAATTTATTTTATTTTATTAATTATTGTTATATAATTTTAAATATTAATTAATATAATAATTAATAATAATAAATATTATTAATAAATAATTTAATTAAATATAAAAAAATTAATAAATAAGTTTGTTATTAATTGTGTGTTTTAAAAAGTATGGCAGGGTCGTATGTACTATTAAGTTGATTTTGATGTCGAAACTCTGAATAAGAAACACGTGGATCGATAAAATATCAAACATTCATTACTTTTACAGAAGTGTACGGCTATATTGCGTTTAGAATTAATTATTTTAATAATAAATATAAGTTTATTAAAAAATAAAAAATTATAATTAAATCAGAATAGTTAAAATAAAAATATTTATAATTTTAAAATATTAATATTTTATTTAATTAATATAATATAATATTATTAATTAATAATAATTTATTTTATTTTATTAATTATTGTTATATAATTTTAAATATTAATTAATATAATAATTAATAATAATAAATATTATTAATAAATAATTTAATTAAATATACAAAAAAATTAATAAATTAATTAATTGTGTGTTTTAAGAAGTATGGCGGCAAACTCATGTCCTATCAAGTTGATTTTGATGTCGTCGGGACTTCTGAATAAATAATCGATTTTATTAAATTTGATTTAGAATATTTTAAATATTTAAAAAATAAATTTTTTTATTTTTTTATATTATTTATTTTGGAATTAAAGAGGTTTAAAATTAATAATTTATAAATTTTATTATTTTTTAATATTATTTGTCTAATAATTAAAGGGGTTTAAAATTAATAATTTAAAAATTATGGTGAGCCATTTGCAAGTATAATGATGTAGAAATATACAAATTATATAAAATTTTGATAAAAAAATATTCATAGTATATAAAATAAAATTAATATTTTTTGATTAAAATTTTAATATTATATTATTATTTTTTATAAATTTTTTATTTTTAGTTGTTGATTTTTAATTTTATCGATCACTGTAATATTAAGAAATTATAAAATTTATTTTTTAGATATTTAAAATATATCGATATTAAAAATAATTTAATAGCACGAGGTCGGAATGCTTTTAAAAACATACAAACTGAACTATATATATATATATATATATATATATATATATATATATATATATATATATATATATATATATATTTATTTATTTATTTATTTATTTATTGATAGAAAAAGATAATATAATATTCATTTTATTTATTTTTAAATAAATTTAATTAGAAATACGAAGTAATTAAGCTTCAAACTTGAATTTCGAATATCAACTAAACCTTTTATCATTTGTGCTAATGACGATTGATATAAATGTTATATTTTAATAATTAAAGGATTAAGAAAGTCTTTTTAACTTTGTAATACTAAAAGAGCAATGAAAAATTTTACTAAATTTTACTTAGTTAATTAATAAAAAAAATTAAGGAAGGAGATAACGAAAGGAAAAAAAAATAAAATTACATAATATTAAAATGATACACTTTAAATCATCACATGATACTAAAGTGAAAAAGTACTGAACGATAGAGATGGTATTTAAAGTTTATTTTAATAAAAAAAAATTATTTTATTGATTATTTATATATGAATTAAAAGTAAATTTAATTTTTTAGTTCGTAATAATTAATTTATAAGATTAATAAATTGAGTGAGACTACGATCTATTATATACCTAACTATTAGAGACTAAATAATAGATGTAAACGTTGTGTCTATATGTCTTAATTATATATTTTTAGAAGGATGCTACATGTACACTCCGAAAAGAGTGTATATTATACACCACACCCAATCCAAAGATGAAGGTTTACCCACCGGTCACTTAGAAGTGACCGGTGAAATTCACCCCATCCTTAAATGGGTGGGGTGTAAGATGTACACCCCATTTGAGGTGTACACTTATATATACCCATATTTTTAATAGGGTTAATTGCATACATGTCCCTACAAATATGTCGAATTGTAAATATATCCCTGCAAAATTTAACTTTTCATATTTATCCCCTTCAAAAATCCATCGTTATTCAAATATGCCCCTACCGTCCATCTCTGTTAGAAAAGTTGATTTAATCCTAGGTTAAATGCTTAACCTTGGTTAGATTAAAAAATAAATTTACATATTTATTCTTTCCATATTATATATTTATTTGTAACAAGTATAATGGTATTATTTTTGGAGGGATATATTTGTAAGGGGGCAAAAAATAATTTCACATCGAATCTGTTAAAAAATAAACAGATTCCAAACAGGGATTAACCAGAGGGGCATATTTGAAGAATTTTGGATTTTTGAAGGGATAAATATGAAAAGTTGAATTTTACAAGGATATATTTGCAATTCGACATATTTGGAGGGACATGTATGCAATTACCCCAAGAATATAATATGAATAAAATTTATATGTGTAACAAGTATAATGGTATTATTTTTGAAGGGATATATTTGTAAGGGGGCAAAAAAATAATTTCACATCGAATCTGTTAAAAAATAAACAGATTCTAAACGGGGATTAACCAGAGGGGCATATTAGAAGAACTTTGGATATTTGAAGGGATAAATATGAAAAGTTGAATTTTACAAGTATATATTTGCAATTCGACATATTTGGAGGGAAATGTATGCAATTACCCCTTTTTAATAAGTCAAATTAGTAGAATTAGGGTATATATAAATGTACACCCATAAGAGATGTACATCTTACACCCGACCCCTGAAATGGGATAAATTTTACTAATCACATTGAAGTAATCAAGTAAAAAAAATCCCACTCCAGAATAGAGCGGGGGTGTACATCTAGCAAAGTCCGTAGAATTAATAGTTTAACTCTTTGTTGTCTATAAAAAGAGTCGCTCCCATGGAGCATCAATAAACGATGTGCGAAGCGGGGCCACGTTTATGAGCGTCGGCGAGGGAGAGGTTGCAAGACTGTCGATCGGATTTGGCGCCGGAATGATTACGTCATCTGTGTATTGATCTGACGTAAGTTCTATTACTAAATCGGCCCCTAAATCGCCTCTCTCCAGCAAGCTACGCTTTATTTCTTCTACTTTTCTTCGTAAGATTTATTTATTTATTTATTTATTTGATATATATGCTTAGAGCTAAATTACAGAACTGTTTAAAGGATATGAAAAAATAGAATAAGTAAATTAATAATCATATTAAATAATAAAATTATTTAAATTTTTATAAAATCTAAGTTTTATAGCTTTTTCGATGTTATTAATTTGGTTAGAGCTCGAAAAAATTTTGAATAGACGATTGGACTTTTATGATTATGAGTGCTCATGCCACACAGAGACATGCTTTTGCTTCAAACTTTAATATGCCACGAGGAAGAGCATGATTTGCTGTTTACATTGAAATGGTTTTCTATGCTTACATGAATTATTTTATAACTATGATATGTTGTCTTAATAATTTTAATTGCAAGGAATCTTATGATGGGCCAACAGTAAATTCTTATACATCTAATGTGCTGTTTTTTTTTTTCCTCAAGAGAAATATATGCTGTTTTTTAAAATACTTTCTATTTAATGATCGTGTTTATAAGTTTTTATTTTAGAGTGCATGTTTAGAGATTAATTACCTGTCATCATTCTTCAGAAGGTTTTTTTTATTTTTTTTGAAAATAAAATAACACTAGTGTAAAGACTAGCATGCTGCGGTGAGCAGATATTTTAGATATTTGTCACCCACCGGATTTTGAAATGGGTATTATTATTATTATTATTATTATTCATAGTTTTATCTTTTATCTCAGTGTGACAGATCGTCAAGTGCATAGGAGACTCTCTGTCCATTGGGACAGAATTTTTTCTATACACGCACGACTATGCAACTAGAGTCTGTGTACATATATCATCAACACACTTAATCCACAAATATCCTCAATAATCAATGTTTATCTTAAGCATTAAATAAATATTCAATCACTTTCGTAGACATCAAATCAAATAAGATAAGTCTAAAACAGGAATCGAAAACTGATCAGCAGCCTCAGGGGGACAGTTCTATCGTAATCGGCTTACCAGACTGTTCCGACATTCCACTGCCTGAAGGATCTGAAAAATAGTCACTCAGGGATGTGAGATACAATATAAATATATTTCGATGGGCACGACGAGCTAAGAAATAGCAAATCATATCTACTGACATACTAAATCAGCGGATAGCAGTATAGATCAATAGGTAAAAGCTGATAAGTAAAAAAATGACTCTAGGTAATCAAATGCTAAGCAATTATGGGTATGGGAATATAAGAGCTAAAGCACACTGATAAAAATAGTATGAACTATGCATCAATAGTAAAAATCAAGTACCCAATCAGTGCTACTATTTTGGCCACGGGGACCTCAGGCAAAAGCCACATATCTGGCTGACATAATCCTGCACCAACAGGTGCTATCGGAGCTCATGGGTCTTTCTGTAGGCCACTTTACCGGTAAAGAACACAGCGACGGCGGCCAAACCGCCAGTGTACGTGAAGTACAGCGATGCGTGGCGATCATAGTGCTGATGCTCAAGCTCACAGTCTAAGAACTGGATAATCGGCAATAAAAGTCGGAATCCCCACAGGAATGGTGATGTCTGTATATCAATCATATCTCATGCAATATGGAATACAAGAAATATATTTGAGTAAAAGTAATTTACGTAATGACCAAACAGGCATGATATATATCTAAGTATAAGCTACTGTACTAATATCTAGCTAATGATCAATCAGGCATGATAATAATGTTCAAGTATAAGCAAGAAGTAAGCAATCAAAAGGAATAAGGCTCAAACTGAAATCAGGGTTAGCATGAATAACAGGGGTCCAACCAATATGGTACCCGAGAGGGCCGAGATGATAAAATTCGGACCGTAGATAAACCAACCTCAGTGTAGGCAGCCTCGAAATCTGCAAAACTACTGGGGTGCTGATGCCGAACTGCCGGGCCCTAAACAATAAGCTCTAATTAGTAACCGGCTCACTCATACCCATCCCACTGACACGACATAACCAGAAAAGCTAAACAGCGGATTTTTTTCCAAATCCCGGGATTTATCGAAAATTTTCGAAAATCTGCCGAACGACCGACTACGGCCCGTATAGTGTCTACAAGCGTCCAAACGTGACCAAACTTCTTACGCTGCCCCGGAATGATCTATTTAACATATCCGGGCAGTCGGAGATCATTTTGCAATAATCGATGTTAAGTCTGGGTCACAAGTATCTATAGTTTTGGCTTCGGGAGCGCCCGACGCGAAACGGAAGTAATTAGACCAGCCAGGATGGTGTCGGGAACAGCCAGGGACACCTGGCAGTGATAACTTATCATCCGATGTTCTCGAAACGCGTGTTTAGCGCGGAACCGCTGTTAAACCGACAAATTCGTCGATTTACGTTTCGTTATGAAAAACCCGCCCAACAAAAGTCAACGAAACCTAGACAAAGGGTCCAGGGTTCATGTGTACACCGTCTACATCCACCCAGCATGTTACAATTACAAAAGGACCCCCAGACTTTAACAAATTTGCATAATTTTATGTTATTAATCATCAATTAGGTTTTAACTTAAATCCAGAAACCTTTTAAACTGAAGTAATAGCATCCACAGTTGGGTCTCGATGTTCTAAAAGCCATGCTCACGGTTTGGGAGATGCACGAAGCCCGAGGACACTTAAAGACCCATGCTCAAGCATGCAACATAGGCCCAACTATGAAACTTATGCAAAACATCAACCCTAAAGCACTTCTAAGGTAAGCATCATGCTCAGCATTGTTAGAGGGTTCAGGGCCTCACCTTTGGGGCGTCGCGCGGCTGTCAGAGGAGGTACTGGAGCAAGGTGGCCAAGATCCCACCTTGTTGTAGCTTGGCTTGGCCGAGTTGCTCACCCACAGGTTCTGGTCTCCAACCAAGGCAAGCAGCTGGTGGAGAGGCTTTCTAGAGGTGGTGTGCTCACCTCCCTGCCCAGCTCTGGCGGTCCTGTGCGTGGGGTGGCCGAGGTGGAGGTCTTGTGGCCATTAAAAGAGCAAGCATGGAAGAACTCATTAAAGGTGATGCCTCCGAGCCATGCAAGTGCATGGGGAGTTTGTAATGGACCAATGTAGCTTACCTGGATGGCTGGCCGGCAGAGCGTAGTGACGGTGGCGGCAGCTGTGAAGCTTGGCCAAGGTTGAAGACGATAATGACGGATCTTCAACCGTCGGCTTCCAGGTCCATGCAAGGGTATAGGGCGATTTCTCTTGATGGTGGGGAGCTTCCTAAGTCGATGCCCGGCGGCGCCAGAGGAGGAAGCTCGGCCAGAGTTGAAAATACTTGGTTCTAGGGCATCCTCGTACGACGTTGATACTGCATCAAAAGCTTTAGAACTTTGTGGAGCTCCTCCTGGGATCGAGAAGAAGGGGACCAATGAGCTGCCTTGCCCTAAAAAGCTTTGGAGAATGTGCTCCCAAGCTGCGGCCAACCTTGGCTTCCTCGGCAATATCTTGCTCCCACCAGCAAGTGGGAGCGCCTGGGGCCTTCGGGCTGTGCGTGGAGGAAGGTTTGGACGCTAGGGAGGCAGTGGAGGTGGTCTGGGCTCGGGTGCTGCTGCTGTTGCTCCACCACCAAGTTGCATGCCTTATATAGGCTTTTTTTTGAATTTCAAACGCAAGGGGAAGTGGGCTGGCCTGGTTCTGCGGCTGGGGAGGAGAAGAAGTAGGAGAAGGCTTAGGAGTAGGCGCAGGAGGTGGAGGTGGAGTAGGAGGAACGGTGGAGTAAGGTGGAGAGATATTTGTTGCACAATTACATTGTGGTCCTTCAACCTTTTTTTCTCTTCACTTCAATCCCTCACTGCAGCTAGAAAATGCTGAGAGGACCCTCCACCATAGAGCCCATCAACTTTGATCCATAAAATATAGGAATTTGTATCAATTTATTGGATCTTTCGCTGTTTTTCGCACTTTTCGAGGTGTACGGGTCGCCGAATTGAAAAACGGACTTCGCTACGTCGACTGGCTCGACGAAACCTTTCAAGTGACGATTTTGTTTTCTCGAGTTTCGGCCTGGATTGAAATTAATTCCACTTATCGTGAAAAATGTGATTTGGCATATTTTCGAGACATAGGTGTTGTCAAATGGAAAAACAAACTTCACCATGACGTTCGTCTCGACGAAACCCTTCCAGTGGTCATCTTGGTTGGTCGAGACCAGATCCAGATGTTTTGTAATTTATTTCTTCTGTAGTAAGGTTTACAGTCCGACACGCAATTCGACAACTCAGAGTCGTCGAACGTAAATTCTGACTGCGCCATTGTGCTCAGAATGGCGAGACCGATTGAATCGAGTATTTCGAGTGTCGGATGCGGACTTCGAATAGCGAATTTGGCTGACTTCTAGTCAGAACGTCAGAAAAATCGGGAGTTACTATTCACTTAAGTCATCCCCTTTTTACGACTATATCTCTTTATACAGTTGTCGCAACCCACTGAAACTTTTATAAACTTGTTTTCTTTATTGATTTCGAATCGAATTTCACAAATATTACAATAGCCCTACTTAATATAATTTTTTTTTTATAGATTTTTTTAGTATGTTTTCTTTTTTGTTTACAACGATCAATAACATAATCATCTATATATTTATATATATCAATTATCTAATTCTTATATTTTTTTATATATATTCAAATTGCATAGATTAAAAAAAAATAGAATAATTTTTTTTATAAATATGTATATCTGGACCTATAAATTTAGAGTTCAACGGTCATAGAGCAACTACCAAAACTAAAAAAATTTTAAGTAAAAAAGTTTAAAATTAATTTTTTTAATATATATAGAGAGAGAGAGTAGAGCTTATGTACTCTCAAAAGTACAAACTTAAATATACTTGTAAATTTTTTACCCTTAAATTTGTATTGAGATTTGTGCTATTTATTTATTTATTTTTTAGTTAACTTTACAAAAACACAAATTCCAATGCAAATCTAATTGTAAAAAATTTACAAATATATTTGAACTTGTACTTTTGAGATTATATATATATATATATATATATATATATATATATATATATATATATATATATATATACACACACACACACGATAAATAATTTAAAATAAATATATCAGTGAAATAAGAGTCTTTTTTATGAATGAAGCGGTAGCATGCTACCTTCTCCTCAAAAAAAAAGAGTCTTTTTTATAAATAGAACTTAAAAGAGGACTTGTAAATTTAAAGTTCAATGATCATAGAGTTACTACCAAAACTAAGAACTTTTTGAGTAAAAAAGGTTAAAATTAATTTTTGTTTAAAAAATTGATATACGATAATAATTTAAAATAAATAAATTAGTGAAATAAGAGAAACTGTTGCAACCAAGTAGAATCAGATGAAGAATCAGCGAAATTAATCGGCGAAATTAGTGAAATAAAGAAGAACCATTGTAAGCTAAGTGGAATTGAAAATCTTTTTTTGTGGCAGCACAACAAAAGATAATAGGCCTTTACGGGGAAAGAAAAATGCAGAAAGTAACAATTCAGAATCAGCAGGGAAACAAAAATGGAAGCGACCAAGCGACCTCAAAATTGAAGCGGAGTTGAACCATTTTTTGTCGGGAGGAGTAACAATAAATGAGAACGCTGCGACGGTAACAAAAATTTCGAGGAGAGGAGTGGCGTCCGAAGAGGGCACGCTACGAATGAAGCGAGATACGGAACCAGCAGTTTGTTTTCGAGATAAGAAACCAGTTCAATGGTAGCAACAACAATGAAACGAACTAATCCAATGATAAGAAGAGAAATCGTCGGTTCAGCAGAATAAAAGGAATAAGATATACCGACAACGAGTACTGCATCCATAAGACACAAAATAAGAAGAACTTGCTATGTGGACTCCTAATACGGAGAATAATAAGGGTTGAATAAAAGAGAAATCTAAATTGAACCGACTCAAATCTCATTCAAATCTAACTCTTTGGATCTTTTTTATAGATATCTGACATTAGTTACAAAATTATGAATTTCTTGATTGATGAAGCTAAGCCCTAGACTCTCTGAAAAATATTTAACATTGCTTGATAGCCGCAAAGCGAGAGGAATTACTAAGAGGCATAAAAATGTTTCAATATCCATCCAAAATCTGTACGTAAATTAACTTAACTAAAATTATAAACCATTGAAAAGTATTCAAGTCTAGTTTTCAATGCATTAAATAATGCGCAACTTACATACTTATAGAAAGAGTTATAATCAAAATATTGGACATTGCGCAGGTTGTTTGAGTTAATCCAAGTTCGACCTTTGGAAATCGGTCAATAAAAAAGGAATGAGAAGAGAAATCGGTTTAACAAGGAAAACATATGAAGCGCACCACTTAAGATAGCAAAATTTTTTTGCTTGTCTCACAAGATTCTTGATCCTCGGGGTATGAACTATGCTTCCTAAATATTAGATTGTTTGTTTCTAATCAAATCATCCATCAGATTACTGCGAGAGTACTCAACTTTTTTGCATGAGCCAGAGAGTTTTCACTCTTCATATAGTGTCGATAATTGACAAGAAAGCGAGACGATGGAAAAGCTTAATACGGCAATTGCACGCCATCAACCTCTGGAGTTAATGTTGAAAATAAAATATAGTCTAGCGTCGTATTTGAAAGCGTCGTTTAATACGTTGGTAAATAAAAAATCGTCACATGTATACCGACGCTTATGTCTTGTGTCGATAAAATATGTTCTGACAATTTAAAGTGTCAGAATTTTTTTAAATCCTGACGCTTTAGAACGTCAAAAAATTAAAAATAATAATAAAATTTATTATATAATAAATTATTTATATTACGGTGCTTTTTGAAGTGTCAGTATTTTCTATATTGTAGGAATACTTGAAAACACTTTGTCGTTTAAAAAATATTTTTATATTATATATATATATATTTTTGTAGTGAATAATTTTGTGTGTTGATGAGGATTGATGAAGGGGAATATTAGTGATTTGAGTGGCTCACAAAAGAGAATATATTGATGATGTGCTTTACCACTTATTTTTAGCTCTCTTAGTCTGAGTTTGGATCCAACAGATTTTTGCAGACCGAATCATCTAAGTAGCTTTGGGCTGAATTCAAAAACCGTGAGAGATTAATTCTGACAGAATCATTGAGTCTATTGTGAGAAAACTAAAAGTGTATATTGTGCCGAAATAAAAATATAATGTTGATAGCCAAATATTAGTATTTTTTACAAAGAGTCGCTGGTTTAGTTTTCAATAAAAAGGGAAAAAAATTATAGAAATTTATTTATTTATTTTAAATAAACGTTCATAGGATGATTCCCTCTGGAAAACTTCATATATTATAAAAAAGAGAACACGAAATTAAAAAAGTATGAATATTTGTGATTTATTTTTAAGTAGATTTATCAAATGATTTGGTTCTCTCTCTCTCTCACGCTATGTTGATTATTAGATGGCTACATGTGTACAATAATAGAGGGGTGCGTGTTTCTGATGGTTACATGTACAATAATTGATCATTTGGCTATGTCTAAGTCCCGTTGGGTACCTTTTATTGGCGTTTATTTATCAGTCATGCTCGGCATTATTTCATTTTATTTTGCTTTTGCTGTTAACTAAGAAGTTGTCAAAATTATGAGTGTTAATCTTTCAGTCTCAAACATGCGAAGAGCGCCTTCATCGCTAGTCTGCTAAATCAAATGGGCCCTGATGGCTATTTCTGGTTCACCCTCCTCGGCTTTATCTTCTTGACGTACAACTCGATCAACGCCGTGTATCAGTCCAACGGAGACCGCGGAACGGCGGTGTTTGTTGTGGTCTCTTACTTGGATCTTTTGCTTCTCTTCTTATGTTTGAGGCTGTTCGAAAGAGCGGCCCCGGACTCTCCTCTAAGGGAGCGGCTAAAGTATGCGGTGTGGCTCCTCGCCACTCTATTGACCACCATGTTCTCAAATAGAGTGGCAGCGCTGATGCCGTGGCCTGTCGCGGTGATAGTGTGGTTGATGGCGGCCACCACCATCGTCGGGGGCTTCTATGGTTTCTTCATTTATAGGGATGACGTTCCGAAGCCCGAGCTCGCCAACGACCAGTGAATTAATAGAGTATATATGTAAGGGAAAAATGCATATTTATGTATATATATATATATATATATATATATGAGTATTTCAGGCTATCCCGATATTGCTATCTCTCATCTTGGCTTAAATATTTTGGTCAAATTTTAAACTGTTTTGGGATTTTGGAATGTAATAAAATAAAATTTACATATAAGTAAACAGTTTGGGCATGAACCACGAAATATATGAGAATCAACAATATCGGGATAGTGCAAAACCTACTCATATATTTTATATTTATGAGTTGTTGAGATCCAGTACGTGTCAAACTCTTTTTTTACTTTGTAGTTTGTTTGCGCGTGCTTAGTCTTTTAAATTTTATAGTATCTCTTTACATGTACTCTATACGTGTATGTATGTACAATAGCTTGGAGAGTAAACAGTGGAGCTTGCTCCTGTTATTGTAACTTCGTTTTGCTGTGCCCTGCATATATTAGTTGAGAATATCTTGAATTTTGTTGGCTACCTTTTATTCTAAAATTTTAGAAAACTAAAGTCCTAATTTATTTTCTAAACATGTTATAGAGATCTAGCTAGGACTCGCAATCTGGCTCGCTGTTTGCAGGTTAGTTCGTAATCGAGCCGGAGCAAGCTCGCTCCTGTTTGACTAGGTATAGTTTGCATGTGAGCATTTGAGTTGGAATGCTTTTAAAAGCATTAAATTAAGGTTTGGTGCTTTTAATTTTCATGGTCATTGGATCCACCTTTTTGGCTATTGTACACGTACTAAATGTCAACAATTATTCGCGGCGCCTGTTGTGCTTGGTCGAAGAATCCTAAGATTGATCCAATGGCCAAAATGCTATATCACTAACACCATGATTTGTATATAGATGTTTAGATTGCAGGACAGCTTCAAATGTAAAGATATTATATTTTATAAATTTTAATTATTAAATTAATATTTTAAATTTTTTTATTTAGTAATAAAATTAATAATTTATTGTTATTCGCCATCTGGTTTGTATTTGGCTAGTTAACAATAAGACATATATATATATATATATATATATATATATATATATATATATATATATATATGCTAAATTTTTAAATTTGATACTTTAATGAGTGTACTTGCATTTTGCTCGTTTATTAAATGAGTCGAGCACGAGCTGGTCCAAGCTTATGTTCAGCTCCTCGATAATCCTATTTGAAACTATAAGCTAATAAATTATCATAAGAGATTAAATGATTTTCTTCTCTTTCTTTATTTTATATATATATTCAAATTGAAATAAATTATTCTAAATTTAAGGTAATATCAAATTGAGTTATTAATCAGAGATGGGAATTGGTAAGACGTCAACTTAATGAAGTTACGTCAAATTGAAGTACAACTACCAACGGGGAGACTTTTGATACAAAATGGCCACAGCTATTGCCATCAGCACTTTAAATCCGATCGAAATCCGTGGACGCTATATCTCTACGCTTTAAGTGAAGAATTAGTTGCGTGTATATATATATATGCTGAGCGCGTGGTTTAAATTAATTAGCGTTAAGTTGGTTTCTTATTGTTTTAGAATTATTTTTTAATTTTTTTTTATAAGAACAAAAAAAAGGTAAAGTTTACTATAAATTTTTTGATTATTTTTATTTAAAGAAGATATAAGATGTAAGTTTAAAGTTTTTTTAATTTTTTTTACAATAAAATATATTTTTCTCGCTCTCTTAATGAACGTAGATAATCGTCGAATCATATAGATTTTGATTTTTTTATTTTATATAAATTTTTTTACCGTTACCTATAGAAAATTTTATCCAAATAAGAATACTATGAATTTTTCAAATATCTACAACAATAATTAAAATTCAAATTACATTCATACTGTAAATTTAATTTGGAAAGAGCATAACCGACCTAGTTATGAATCAAATTTATTTTTTTTTAATAAAACCACAAATTTAAAATAAAACTTTCAATTTAAATAAAAATTTTAAATTTGGCTTTAATATTTTAAAAGTATAATATATTAATATTCAAGTTTTAAAAGTTGAATTTAAATTTCAAAATTAAAATTTTACATTGCAATACCAAATTCAAAAATTAAATTAAATTAAATATTTTTTAAGTTGGATACTTAACAGATTTGGTATTACCTAATTTGGTAAGTGACAAATTAAATAAGAAATTTAAAATTTATATGATAGAAAATTTTGGTATATGCTGCTAAGTTTTTTTCAATATTATCAGGTAACTAATCTTAATGGGTAACCAATTCAGCAGGTTATTTTATATAAAATTCAATTATTCTTTTCATTAATTTACATCTAGATTTTAATATTTATAGTATATTTGAAATATTTTTTATTTTATAATTATTTAATCATTTGATTAATAATATTAAATAAATTTAAAATTTAATTTTTAAATATTTTAAATCGTATATATTATGTTTAATGATACTAATAATTAAAAATAACATTATCGAAAGTAAATAGATAGTAACAATCTGGTTACTGTTTGTATTTGAGCACAACTCTCCCCATAATATAAATAGCACAATGTTTATTACCCACAACAAACTTTTAATACAACACGCATAATACATTTTATTGTATACAGAGAGCACAATAAATCTTATTTATGTAAGCAAAATAACAGCAAGCCATAATTAGACTTGAGCAATGCTATATGTATACCCACAAAAATAATGTACATTCTATATCTATTTATTTAAGAGTGAAAAGATTACTTCATAAATTGTAAAGTAACTTCTCACCACACCGAGGTGTGATGTATACCCACACAAAAAGTGTACACTTAATACTTTCTATTAAACTTTATTACCATGTTCTTTATTTTTAATCGCTCACTATATATAGAGATAAATGAACGGCTGGCTCATGAGCGGCCCTGTAACTGAGCAGGACTCAAGCTTTATCTTCAGGAGAGAGTTCATTGCGGAAAAAATACTGCTCCTCCTCCTTGCAATTGTTGTTGTTTTTATTGCTATTGACATCCAATTTGCTATACGGCAAAGCCCCACTGTCTCTGCCGACTTGGTTGCTCAAGACGAAGAGAGCCAAGTAGCCGATCACGGCGACGAAGGCGGCCGACGCCCAGATGACTGCGGCGAATGGCCAAGGGACGAGCACGGAAGCGCGGGTCGCGAAGGCGACATTGAGTCCCGTGGTCAGGAGAAGGATGACGGCCTTCAGAGACGTCGTCAGACGAGGCGGTGCGTCGGAATCTAGACGCTCGTATTTTCTCAAGCAGTAAAACAGAGACAACAAAATGGTGCAGCAGAAGAGCACAAAAGATATGTCGCACAGATTCCTTCTGCGGGCATGGTAATTTGACCCGACAAACATGAAAGCGAGCAAGAGGAAGGAGGACGTAGGCATGAAAGTGAGCAAGAGGAGGGAGGATGTAGGCAGAAAGCAGTAGGACCTGTCGGAAGGCGTGTCGGCCTTAACGTCGACCGTCTGCGGCGGAGGGATTGCGTCGGGGGAATTGTCGACATTGACATCGACGGTCGACTGCGGCGATGGTTGCGCTTGCTCATGTTCGGGCGGAGGAGTCGACTCTGAGGTCAGCTTCTGATCGACAACGGGGAGAGACGACATTGCTGTTGATACAACTTCACTCACAAACTGTTGGGTTGTAAATCCGGCATGCCGATGCCTTATTTATGCGTCGCAAATAATTCTCCACAACGCTCCTTTGGCGGTCTAACGGAAGGACTTGCGAGCAAGTTCGCAATTCTTTCCCAGAACGTTCTTGTTACCTCTGTACTCAAGACTTTTTTTGGTGGGTTAATTTTATACCGTACTAAATATATTTTTATAAAATTTAATTTTTTATATTTATTTTTAAAAAATTTAAAATTATTTATATATGTTTCTATCTTTAATTTTCGTTAGAAAAATACAGTTAATTACATATTAAATATTTAATCTTGATTAATTAGGTAAATATATTTTTTCATCCTTTCAGATATTTTTTATTATTTTAATAGTTAAAATTTTTAAAAAAACATATTTGAAAAAATAAAATTGATATTGTCTATTAAAAATAAATAATAAATTAACGATAATAAATCAAAATTATGCCAAAAAGGAACTTAATGATGCAGGAAACTGACTTATTGATTTAACAATGATTACAACCACCCACTTTTAGAACAGAATTGGTCAATTTGATAGCTTTTCGTGTCTAAGATCAAAGTAGTTGGAGACAAAAGGGATGAAATACTTAGAGCAAAAAAACCTTTGTGTCCCATAATTAGGTATGAGATAAAAACTTCCTATTTTAAGGCACGTATTTCATTAGATAAGATCCTGGTGAAAAAACAAAACAGAATTCACACATTTGTCCCTAATCAGAATGTGCTTCAAATAAGTATTATTAGTTTACAATCTACCTTGGATCTCCTCACTCACGAGAGAAATAATGACTAACACCGTACAATCCTTTTGTTCTTAAAGAGCCTCGGGAGGTTCTAACAAACTCATATATATGCAGGATAATTAAGATAATTTCGCCATGAATGAGTACTAACTCCTTACTGCTACCAATGGAAACCATCATACTCTTTATGCTCGATTAAGAAATTTTAAGGCACAGTTGACTACGAATGTCTACTAAAAGATCATGAGCTTTGTAAGCAATTATTAATTAAGTTGTTATTAATTAAATGTTAAGGGATTTTAAGTTGTTAATGCTAAGGGAAAAGATCACGAGCTTTGTAAGCAATTAGATACTGTTGTTAAAGCATGAGCTTTGTAAGCAAAAATGCAGCTTGAGAAACTTCCAAATGTTCATGTCTACTGAGATTTTGAACATGATTAGTGCTTAATGCTCAATTTAATAGCAAGAACACCTTTATATTCAATGCCATTATAAATGGTGTTCCTGCTATTAAATTGAGCATTAAGCAGTAATCAATCATGAATTAAGCAGTAATCATGTTCAAAATCATGTTCTCATCCGCAGCACACTCTCATCCGCAGCACCCTCATCCGCATGTTCAAAATATATTAATATATATTATAATATTCAAGTTTTGCTATTTCAAATATACGTAGCAGTAATCAATCATGAATTAAGCAGTAATCATGTTCAAAATCATGTTCTCATCCGCAGCACACTCTCCCCCGGCCCCCAACACACTCTCATCCACAGCACCCTCCGCCAGGTCCACCCATCTCGCCAACTGTCGACCCAGCGGGTCTGTCTGGTCACCGCCTTCATTGGGATCCCCACCAGCGAAGGGGATTCCACGGTCATCCCCGCCGAACGGGGCAGTGCTAACTTATTTATAATGGCATTAAGCATCAATCAAGTAGTAATCACCTTTATATTCAATCAAGTACTTATTTTTTAGTTGAAATTTTTAATTACTAAGATTGTATTTGAAAGCCAGACTATTTGCCATTAATTTATGAAAAAAATTTGATCATGAATTTAATTATGAGTATTGTATTTCATTAATTATTTGGTTATAGATGAATCATCTCAATATTTATTAATATTGCTACGGTAATTATCTTTTTGTGGCCATTCCATCGTATGTATTTTGTGGCAATTGTGATTATTTATAATGGCATTTATATTTGTCGGTATAATAAGAATTTAGTGGTAATTATTTGCACTTTTACCAACCGCATAACAAATGCCGCTAAGATCTTTGCCGACTCCATCTATGGTGGCGATTATTGTAATGGCCACTAAATTATTTAGCGGCAATTATAATCACCAGTAATGTAGAAAATAATTGTCGCTAAAGATTAATTTTCTTGTAGTGATGATTTGTATATAGATGTTTAGATTTTAGGGCAGCTTCAAATGTAAAGATATTATATTTTATAAATTTTAATTATTAAATTAATATTTTAATTTTTTTTTATTTAGTAATAAAATTAACAATTTATTGTTATTCGCCATCTCGTTTGCATTTGGCTAGTTAATAATAAGACATATATATATATATGCTAAATTTTTAAATTTGATACTTTAATGAGTCTACTTGCATTTTGCTCGTTTATTAAATGAGTCGAGCACGAGTTGATCCAAGCTTATGTTCAGCTCCTCAATAATCCTATTTGAAACTATCAGCTAATAAATTATCATAAGAGATTAAATGGTTTTCTTCTCTTCCTTTATTTTATATATATATTCAAATTGAAATAAATTATTCTAAATTTAAGGTAATATCAAATTGAGTTATTAATCAGAGATGGGAATTGGTAAGCGTCAACTTAATGAAGTTACGTCAAATTGAAGTACCAACTACCAACGGGGAGACTTTTGATACAAAATGGCCACAACCATTGCCATCAAAGCTTTAAGTCCGATCAAAATTCGTGGACGCAGTATCTCTACGCTTTAAGTGAAGAATTGGTTGCGTATATATATATATATATATATATATATATATATATGCTGAGCGCGGGTGGTTTAAATTAATTAGCGTTAAGTTGGTTTCTTATTGTTTTAGAATTATTTTTAAATTTTTTTTTATAAGAACAAAAAAAAGGTAAATTAAGTTTACTATAAATTTTTTGATTATTTTTATTTAAAGAAGATATAAGATGTAAGTTTAAAGTTTTTTTAATTTTTTTTTATAATAAAATATATTTTTCTCGCTCTCTTAGTGAACGTAGATAATCGTCGAATCATATAAATTTTGATTTTTTTATTTTATATAATTTTTTTACCGTTTGAATTGTTTAAATCTTTCGTGATCTATATACCTATAGAAAATTTTATCCAAATAAGAATACTATGAATTTTTCAAATATCTACAACAATAATTAAAATTCAAATTACATTCATACTGTAAATTTAATTTGGAAAGAGCATAACCGACCTAGTTATGAATCAAATTTATTTTTTTTTTAATAAAACCACAAATTTAAAATAAAACTTTCAATTTAAATACAAATTTTAAATTTGGCTTTAAGATTTTAAAAGTATAATATATTAATATTCAAGTTTTAAAAGTTGAATTTAAATTTCAAAATTAAAATTTTACACTGCAATACCAAATTCAAAAATTAAATTAAATTAAATATTTTTTAAGTTGGATACTTAACAGATTTGGTATTACCTAATTTGGTAAGTGACAAATTAAATAAGAAATTTAAAATTTATATGATAGAAAAATTTGGTATATGCTGCTAAGTTTTTTTCAATATTATCAGCTAACTAATCTTAATGGATAACCAATTCAGCAGGTTATTTTATATAAAATTCAATTATTCTTTTCATTAATTTACATCTAGATTTTAATATTTATAGTATATTTGAAATATTTTTTAGTTTATAATTATTTAATCATTTGATTAATAATGTTAAATAAATTTAAAATTTAATTTTTAAATATTTTAAATCATATATATTATGTTTAACGATACTAATAATTAAAAATAATATTATCAAAAATAAATCGACAGCAACAATCGCTACTGTTTGTATTTGAGCACAACTCTCCCCATAATATAAATAGCACAATGTTTATTACCCACAACAAACTTCTAATACAACAAGCATAATACATATTATTATATACAGAGAGCACAATAAATTTTATTTATGTAAGCAAAATAACAAGCAAGCCATAATTGAACTTGAGCAATGCTACATGTATACCGACAAAAAGGATATACATTCTATACCTATTTATTTAAGAGTGAAAAAATTACTTCATAATTTATAAAGTAATTTCTTATCACATCTTACCTATTGAATAAGTGAGATGTGTGATGTATAACCACGAAGAATGTACACTTAGTATTATTTATTAAAGGATGCTAGGTGTACATTCCTTTAGGGATGCACATTCTACACTCCACCTTATTCTCGGGTGAGTATTATTTCACTCATCATATCGAGTGAGAAGTGAAATTTACTCTATTTCAAAATGAAATAGGATATAAGATATACACCCTAAAGGAGTGTATACTTATATATACCATTTTCTATTAAACTTTATTACCATGTTCTTTATTTTCAATATATAGAGATAAATGAACGGCTCAGAGCGCCCCCGTAACTGAGCAGGACTCAAGCTTTATCTTCAGGGGAGAGTTCATTGCGGAAAAAATACTGCTCCTCTTCCTTGCAATTGTTGTTGTTTTTATTGCTAATGACGACATCCAATTTGCTATACGGCAAAGCCCCACTGTCTCTGCCGACTCGGTTGCTCCAGACGAAGAGAGCCAAGTAGCCGATCGCGGCGACGAACGCGGCCGACGCCCAGATGACTGCGGCGAATGGCCAAGGGACGAGCTCGGAAGCGCGGGTCGCGAAGGCGACATTGAGTCCCGTGGTCAGGAGAAGGATGACGACCTTCAGAGACGTCCTCAGACGAGGCGGTGCGTCGGAATCTAGACGCTCGTATTTTCTCAAGCAGTAAAACAGAGACAACAAAATGGTGTAGCAGAAGAGCACAAAAGATATGTCGCGCAGATTCCCGCGGGCATTGTATGTTGACCCGGCAAACATGAAAGTGAGCAAGAGGAAGGAGGATGTTGGCAGAAAGCAGTAGGACCTGTCGGAAGGCGGAGGGATTGCGTCCGGGGAATTGTCGACATTGACATCGACGGTCGACTGCGGCGATGGTTGCGCTTGCTCATGTTTGGGCGGAGGAGTCGACTCTGAGGTCAGCTTCTGATCGACAACGGGGAGAGACGACATGCTGTTGATTTTCTGCTTACGAGTTTTGTAGTTTGATACAACTTCACTCACAAACTGTTGGGTTGTAAATCGGGCATGTCGATGCCTTATTTATGCGTCGCAAATAATTCTCCACAACGCTCCTTTAGCGGTCTAACGGAAGGACTTGCGAGCAAGTTCGCAATTCTTTCCCAGAACGTTCTGGTTAATTACCTCTGTCCTCAAGACTTTTTTGGTGGGTTAATTTTATACTGTAATAAATATATTTTTATAAAATTTAATTTTTTATATTTATTTTTAAAAATTTTAAAATTATTTATATATGCTTTTATCTTTAATTTTCGTTAGAAAAATATAGCTAATTATATATTAAATATTTAATCTTGATTAATTAGGTAAATATATTTTTTTATTTTTCCAGATATTTTTTATTATTTTAATACTTGAAATTTTTAAAAAAACATATTTGAAAAAAATATAATTGATATTATTTATTAAAAATTAAACAGTAAATTAACGATAATAAATAATATATATATATATATATATATATATATATATATATATATATATATATAATTTAAGACTTTTAAAAAATTTAATAATTTAAATTTTTGTAAAAAAAAAAAAAAAAGTAATACTTCTGTACATCATTTAGATTCTAACCTTTAATTTTTTAAAAATTAACAACTAAAATGCAATTTTAATTATTTGAGAGCTTACTAGTGAAGCCCTGTACCAATCATCGCTAAGAATAAAAGGATATTTTTGTCTAACAAAATTTTTTAATTTTATTTTTAGAAAATAATATTATAGATTTTTTATCAGCCTAAATTTATTCTTAATATGTTGATTATTAGTTTTCTAAATATATTTCCATTGAAGAAAAAAAATCATCTCCTTCTTGTTAATACTTTAAATTACGTTCAAATTGTAAATTTATCATTAAAAAAACTTAAAATTTAAAAATTAAATCAAATTCATAATATTTTTAAACATATGTAGTATCAATTCAAATAAAACTTTTAAATCAAATTTAATTTTTTAATTTCAATTCTAAATAAGAAATTGGTTTCATAAGTAACAGTGCAAATTAAATTTAAATAAATAATTAAAGTTAGGTTTATAAGTAACAATATATATTAAAATTAAATTTAAATTATGAATTTAATTTTCAAACATAAAATACTATATATTTAAATAAATAATAAATTTTGAATTCAAATTATTAGTTTAATGCTTGAATGTACACAATTTTAATCAAATTCAATATTTTTTAAATATAAAATACAAATTGAAAATAAAAATTTTGATTCAATTTTAATCCAAAGTTTATATTTCAAATTAAATTTTAAATTCAAATTTAATCTATGTATTGAGGAGTCAGTTACTTGACCAATTAGCTATTATCTAATTTGGTAAGTATCGAAATTAAATAAGAAAATAAAAGTTTTTAGGGCACTATAAAATTTGGTAGTGGGCTAGTAAGATAAAAAATTTATCTATTTTTTATTCAAATTTGAAAAAAAATTATTCACTTTGGATTCAAATTTAAAATTTCAATTTTAATTTAAAGTAAGAAGTTAGTTTCATAAGTAATAGTGCAAATTACATTTAAATTTAAATTTTAAATTTTTGAATTTAATTTTAAAAATAAAAAATTTATATATAAATAAATAATTAAATTTGGGTTTATAATTAACAATATAAATTAAAATTAAATTTAAATTTTAAAATTAGTTTTTAAAAATAAAAATTTTAAATTAAAATTTTATATTTAAAATTATAAGTATAAAATTTGAATTAAAGTTAAATTTTAAATTCAAATTTATGAAAATTTACTACTTATCAAATTAGCTACTATCTAATTTAGTAAGTAATAAAATTAAGTAAAAAAATAAATATTTATTGAAATGTGTTTTCTAATATTATTTTATAATTAATTTTGATTGAGAACTACCGTTTAAAAGTCAATCTTAATCTTGAAAAATAGGCGATTAATTTTAAACATGTCCGCGTATATAGAAACATTATTCAAAACGTACCATTAAGTTCTAGGTACCAATGGTAAGGACGACACGTGGCTTGCAGTGGTCTTTTCGACAGTCAACGGAAGACCAAGACGCGTTTCTTCCATTCAGATGGTGTTAACGCGGTTTTTTTTTTTCATTTCAAAAATATTATTTATACATTTTATTTGATATATACGATTTTATAATTTATTCATTGAAAGTCAATGGATGAACATCTTATATCCTATCAATTCAAGAGTCGAATGAATTTTATCGATCACTTCGAAATGACCGATAGGTTAATCCTCACCTTTGGATGGAATGGGTATATGATATACACCCCATGTGTATATGTAGCATTGCCCCTTTAGGGATCACTTGAAGTGATCCCTTACCATACCCCCACCCATTAGATGGGTGGCCCATTAGATGGGTGAGGGTGTAGGATGTACACCCCGTAAAAAATGTACACTTAGCATTTTGCTATATATATATATATATATATATATATATATATATATATATATATATATATAGTAGAGCTTATACACTCTCAAAAGCACAAGCACAAATGTGCTTGTGAATTTTTTACCATTGAATTTGTATTGAGATTTGTGCTATTTACTTTTTCTTTCTCTCTTTTTAGTTGACTTTACAAAAATACAAATTTCAATGCAAATTCAATGTTAAAAAATTCACAAGCACATTTGTGTTTGTGCTTTTGAGAGTATATAAGCTCTACTCTATCTACTATATATATATATATATATATATATATATATATATATATATATATATATATATATATAATTACGGAGCATTTCGTGTTTATAAGTCATTTTCGATATTGTAATTTTCGAATCGACGACCGACTCTATTAGACTTGATCTATAGTATTTGAAATATTTAGAAAATAAATTTTATAATTTTTCGATATCATTTGCCTAATGATCAAAATGGCTCAAAATTAATAAATTAATGGTCGTAGTGAGTCATTTGTAAGTTTAACGGTATAGAAATTTTTAAATTACATAAAAATTCGATAAATTTTTTTTTATATTATATAAAATAAGATCAATATTTTTGATCTAAAATTTTAGTATCATATCATCACATTTTGTAAGATTTTTTAGTTTCAACCGTTAATTTTATATCTTTTCGATCATTAGACAAATGATATATAGAGTTCGGCTACTTGATTGTACAAGCACCAAGTAACTTGTGCTTGTATCTATCACTTTGACTAATTTTATCTCTTATATTATGCTATTTTATCAACTATCTACTAAATTCAAAGGACCCACTATCATCCTAATCGTAATTCTTTCATTCAAGGACTAAAATCTATAATCATAAATTAATTGATACTTTTAAAAGTATAGTAACCAAATTCACATAGAATTAAGCACATATATATAAGTAGGCTGAAATACTATCGATAGTACCAAATTATTGGTGCTACCAACTTTTTGGCCATTGGATTAAGAGACGTGCGGTTAAGATGATAGTGGTCCTCCTAGGATTTATTGGGTGGTTGGTTGAATAGTAAAAATCTTATGAACTACTATAATTCCAACCGCATATTCTTTCATCAAAGCGTTAGAAACTTGGTAGCACCAATTGCTTGGTGCTATTGATAGTGTTCCATCCGGACTCTCTCTCTCTCTCTTTCTCTCTCTCTCTCTCTCTCTCTCTCTCTCTCTCTCTCTCTCTCTCTATATATATATATATATATATATATATATATATATATAGTAGTACTAATGTACTTTTAGAAGTACGAAGCAATCTGTAACAACTGCAAGACAAGTATATGGTGGAGGATCTATTAGAAGGGTTGAAGGAGGTAGAAGAGGAGTTAGTAGGAAGGAAGTTACTCAGCTTGGATATTCTCATGGTCGCCGGGTTGAGCAGGAAGACCCTCTCGGGGGATGCCGTGCCATTTTTGCAGAAGCACAGTTACGCCGCTCGAGTTGTGAAGTGGCAAAATCACTGAGGAGGAGGAGGAAGCTTGAGGGGTTTTGGTTGGTAACCGCAGCTCATGGCGAGGAAGGGAGCGTAGGGGAGAGGAGTACTTTGGAAGGTGGTAGAAGGGGTAGTGGAGGACAGTTGTGAGAAGGAGATGACCTCAGAAGGATGTAGAAGCTATCCCTCGCGTGTGATGATCCGGACTCCCGCAGAACTGCGCAACCTTAATTAGTGACTGTAGGAAGTTTTTACAGAGCAACGAAGCCTGTAGAATCGAAATTGGGTATTTAAAATTGACTCTGCGCGAAAATCGGAGCAAATGGGATCTTCCGGGAGCTTTTTGCAAAATTTCGGATGAGAATTTGACGAAACGGACGTCGGATTTGGACTCAGCGCGCGAAAACGATTAAATTGGTATATTCGCTTTATTTTTCCGGCACCGAGTACTGTTCACCGGAACAGTAACCGCCGGCCGGAATTACTGTTCCGGCAGGCGGCGGCCGCCGGCGAGCGGCGGCGGGCGGCGGCGCACGGCGGCGGGCAGCGGCACAGCGGCGGCGCAGCAGCGGAGCGCGGCGCGGGCAGGCGCGGGCAGCGCGGGCAGGCGCGGGCAGCGCGGGCAGGGGGCGCTGGTGCGCGGTCCACAGCTTGGCGTGCACCAGGTGCACCGACTTTCTCCCGTGCCACGTGGCAGCTCCTGAGTGGCTGGCCGGTTTCTAGAACCTTCTGGATGGTCGACACGTGGCGGCACCCCGTTGGCTGACAGGATCCGGAAGACCCGGCGCGCGACCGGCCATGTGCACCACGTGGGACACGTGGCGCATTTTTATTGGTCCTTGCACTGGCTGTCCCCTGTTTTGTGGACACGTGGCGCGCGCTGAATGGCCAGTTTTGGTGTTTCCTGTTCGGATCAGATCCCGTGTGGGAATATTCCCTTTTGGCCCATTATTTAAGAGGTTCCACCCCCTCTCATTTCCCACCTTGGATTCCGAGCCGAAGAAGAGAGAATCTGAGAAAGTGCCAAATATGAAAGTTGTTCCTCTCTCTCTCTTCTTTCTCTCTCTAGAATCTCAGGAATTTAGGAGTTACAGATAGTGAGATATCTGCGACGCGGCGCACTGCGACGATTTTCTTTTTAGGCCCATTTCCCGTCGCAGTTCCGTCAAAAATTCACTGCGGGCTAACCGGGTGGAATTTTTGGACGATTTTTGCGGCAGCGCGACCGTAAGAGGTAGGGCTTCGATTTACGTGTTGATCATTTTGCTCCGTTTCGTACTTTTGGCACAGTTTTTAGGTCCTCTTTGACCCCCCTTTTTTGCTGTGGTAATTTTTGGACAGCACCGACTTCTCCGATTTTTATCTTGACGTAGGAGCGTCAGATCGAGGCGTTTTAGGAGTCGATTTTGACCTACTCTTCGCGAGGAACGCAACCGTGATTTTTCTGGGATTTTAGGAGCTCTTTTTAGAGGTGAAAATTTCCTTTTCCCGTGCTGTTTGAAAAACAGCAAATATTGTGCTTTTTAAGATTTGTATTTATACCGGGAGCGTTGATTTGCAGGATTTGAGGACTATGGACAACCAGGGGACTACCTGGGGTATTGTTTGAGCTACTCGAGGTGGGCGGTTGTTGCTTACCTCATTTTTGACAAGCTCACTGGGATTACTAGAAATCCCCTAAAATATGACAATTAATGAGAACCATTGGGACAAACTAACAGGACTACTAACAGGACTACTAACAGGACCACTAACAGGACAATTGATGAGAACTATTGGGACAAACTAATATGACAATTGATGAGAACTATTGGGACAAACTAATATGACAATTGATGAGAATCATTGGGATAAACTAATATGACAATTGGGACGAACTAACGTGACAATTGATGGGACGAACTCTCCTAAAAATTAATATAACTCCACAGATGATATGATGACTTATATTGGGACACTGTGATTGAGACAAAGGCTATAATCTCGCATGCAAATGACTTTTATTCAGTAAATCAATCTTTTTAAATCTTTGACCTTATTTTACAGCTTGCATGCATGACTGAACATCTAGTAAAGGCCACTATTTATTGCTACACTATCATATTGAGATTTGAACATGTTTCATTGTTGTCCTTTGCATCCAGATGCTTGTTGCTCAGGTATGAGCAGGGGTTTGGGATAGTGTAGTCGAGATTGCATTAGATTGTGGATTTGTGGGGTATTGCGGTGACCGCGGACAGTAGGCGGTCGACCAGATGTTTATCCTTGCATCAGATTGGGGTTGAGTCTGGTTTATTTTTGCATCAGCTGGGTTTGGGCTTTTCTTTAGTGGATGGAGTTTTCCCACTTTGATCATAGTCATGATCCAGTCCTGCTATATTGTGATACTTGTGAGACATGTGCTACAGAGATACTTGTGATACTGATGACAGAGATACTTTACTCGTGTGGGTCGCTCCCCTCGAGTGCCACTCCGGAGGTGAGCATTTTCGGACCGAGCCTTGTGTGCTGGTCCCTTGGGATTTCGAGCCTTGTGTGCTGGTCCCCTACTGAGTTCTTGAGTTCGACAGCAGAGCAGGCAATACCAGTTTTACTGGTAGCACAAGATTGGGTTATTTGATCTGATACTGTTTCCTGATGCATTTATACAGTCATTTCTGTTAGTATTGCATTTAGAGGCATATTAGTGGTAGTTTCCCTTATTCAGTACCTTATTTACCTTACCACTTCATCTTTTCCCATTGCCTCTAGTAGTCCTAGTGGGTGCGTCAGAGTTGAGGTTTTTGCCCACTAGGGGAGGCTACTGGTTTATCTGGTAGTTCTCACCCCCATTGTTATTTTTCTGTTCCTTTCTTCTCCTCTATTTTGCAGAGTCGTCTGCGGGAGCTGCTAGGCCATCGGCAGCTGATCGAGGTAAGGAGATCGCTGAGTAGATAAATCTCCTGTGAGACTGAGAGCTGTTAGATAGATGCTGCACCCTTTACTCAGACTGTGGTATTCCTCTTTTATTTTAGGACTGGCTTTCGCCAGCTGGTTGTACTATTTTGGTGAACTGGGAGACTATTGTATATATATTACAGCTTATTGTAGTTCCAGTCTGAGATACTATGTGGTTCTTCTATTTCAGCTCTGTATTATGCTCTTTTATTGCACATTTAATATCTGAGCAGGTTACCAGCGCTTCGTGTACGCGGGAAGTCCGTGTGCACGGCGGATCTGTAGACGAGCCCGGGTTCCGGGGCGTGACAGATTAAGTTGGTATCAGAGCTTAGGGATAGGTCAGTTGGGACGTAGGAAACCCTAAGCTTTTGGCAGACCCTAGGATAATAGGGCGTGAGAGACGTAACATTTTGCGAAAGTCGTTAATTATTTGTTTGACTCTTCCAAGTAAGTGAAGAGAGACCGACATACCCAATTTCTGGTGAACAGTTATGTTGGCTGCAGACAACATAAAGTCACAGAAATAGGGGAATGTCTTTGACTTTCGCTAGATTGGGTCGTGTGGGGTTTTGTTTTCCTGATTTGTGGCTTCTGGTGACAGTATGTCGCCCCTTCGTCGTATTTCCGCCGGGGGTATTCCCACCCCCTCTGAGGAGCCCGAGCAGGCAGTATCTGCCGAACTGGGAGAACTGCGGGCCTTGGTGACCCAGTTGGTGGCGAGGAGCTTTCAACAGGACCAGCGTTTGGAGCAGCTGTTAGCACAGAGGAGTGATCCGGCAGTCGGGGAGAGGACCAGGGCTTCTAAGCAGCATTTAGAGAGAAAACGCCCAGCACCGGATGCTAATGGACAGACCAGTTCTCGGAAACGGAGGCAGCAGGCGAGACAGCTCCAGGCTACGGTCAGGTGCATTTTCTGCCGAGGACAGCATAATTCTGATACTTGTAATTTGAGGTTCGGCCGTTGTTATCGGTGTGGACAGTCTGGCCACGTCCGAGCTACTTGCCCTTATGTGCCATCGACGGCTCCTCCTTCAGCATCTGCCCCTTATTCATCTCAGCAGCAGTCACGGCAGCTGCGAGTTCCTGGCAGATGTATCTTTTGTGGAGATCATCATTTTCCTAGTACTTGTGATCAACGTTGGGGACGCTGTTACCTGTGTGGACAGCCTGGGCACCTGCGAGTTACGTGCCCTTCGAGGATAACTGTGGTACCTACTTCGGCGTTCGTTCCTACCACTTCCCAGCCACGACCGGGAGCTTCACCGACCGACCTTCAAGAAGATCAAGTTTCATTCCCCCACCCTTCTGGAGAGAGACAGCCGTTGTCGAGCAGTCGGGACGACTTAGCACTGGCGGAGGATTCTACTGTAGCTGACCGAGAGAAAGCAGGTATGATTTACTTTCTGGCATAGGGACTCGTACCTCGTTTTATAGGGGTATCTCTTTTATTTGTAGAGAACGAGCATTATTGCATGGGTTAGGGATAGGACTATCACCTTGTGCACGGAAGGTGTAGATTCTCGATTGCACTCTGCACATGGAGAGGTACTGTTAGTCCCGCCGATTTAGATCGAGTCCCGAATTATGCCAGCGGACCTGTTGGTCTTATGACAACTGGAGGACTTTGATATGGTCTAGGGATAGACTGGCTGGCTCGGTGTTTTGTGACTTTTGATTGTGCCGCAAGGACCGTCACTTTTCGAGAGCCAGGCCAGGAGATGTTAGTATACCGGGGAATGTCAGAGCGCTTTCTTTGCCCCTATAGTTTCGACTTCCCAAGAGGATCCTTTAAGGTTGTGTAGCCTTTTAGCTAGTGTTGAGGGGCCTACGGCGGCGCCGGGACTCGGGGATATCCCTATTGTCCGCGAGTTTCCGGATGTTTTCCATCTGAGTTGACTAGCATGCCGCCAGATAAGGAGATTGAGTTCGTGATTGACGTAGTTCCAGGAACTGCGCCAATCTCAAAGGCTCCTTACCGGATGGCACCGGCTGAACTGCGAGAGCTTAAGGCGCAACTCCAGGATTTAATGGACAAGGGCTTTATTAGGCCAAGTGTGTCGCCTTGGGGAGCACCGGTGCTATTCGTGAAGAAGAAGGATGGGTCACTTCGACTTTGTGTGGACTATAGAGAATTGAACAAAGTGACCATCAAGAACAAGTACCCTTTGCCGCGCATTGATGATCTTTTTGATCAGCTGCAAGGGTCTTGTGTCTTTTCTAAGATAGATCTACAGTCCGGTTACCACCAGTTGAAGGTGAAGGCCGAGGATATTCCGAAAACGGCATTTAGGTCGGTACGGGCATTATGAGTTTACAGTTATGCCTTTTGGGCTAACTAATGCCCCTGCCGCATTCATGGATTTGATGAACTGGATCTTCCGACCATATTTAGACCGATTCGTGGTAATTTGCATTGATGATATCTTGGTCTACTCCCGAAGTGATGCGGAGCATGAGGAGCACCTGAGGGTGGTGCTGCAACTTCTGCGAGAGAAGAAGTTGTTTGCCAAACTGACAAAGCGCGAGTTTTGGCTTCGGGAGATAGTCTTCTTAGACCATGTGATTTCGCCACAGGTGTGGCGATAGACCCAGCAAAGATTGAGGCGGTTCGGGATTGGCCCCGACCGACGACAGTTTCGGAGGTGCGTAGTTTGATGGGCATAGCTGGGTATTACCGTCGGTTTGTGGAAGGCTTTGCAAAGCTCTCCACACCCCTCACTCGTTTGACGCGTAAGGGAGTAAAGTGAGGACTGTCAAGGGAGTTTTGAGGAGCTGAAGAATAGATTAATGACCGCCCCTATCCTTTCCCTCCCTGTTATGGGGAAAGGATATGTGATCTACAGCGACGCATCACACAGCGGACTTGGTTGTGTGTTGATGCAAGATGGGAGGGTAATTGCTTATGCATCAAGGCAACTTAAGGATTATGAGAAGAATTACCCTACCCATGACTTGAAGCTTACTGCTGTAGTGTTTATTCTGAAGCATTGGCGTCATAGACCACAAGAGCCTAAAGTATCTATTCACGCCAAAGGGGCTGAAATTGAGGCGACGCAGATGGTTGGAATTACTAAGAGATTGTGATGTAAACATCCTGTACCATCTGGGCAGAGCAAATGTGGTTGCTTATGCCTCGAATAGGAGGGCGGTGCAAAGTTTGTCTATGTTAATCACAGACCAGACACCACTATTAGAGGAGATGAGACGACTCGAGATAGAGGTTGTGTCCCCTGGGGTCACTGCTAGACGGACATCTTTAGTCTTGCAGCCCACTCTGCTGGATAAGATCAGGGAGAAACAGAGTGAGGACCCCCACTTGACCAAGAATAGAGATCAAATTCCGAATGATCAGTCGGGGACTTTACGGTAGTTGCCTCGGGAGTACTGAAGTACAGGAACCGAGCATGTGTGCCAGCGGATGCGGAGATCCGAGAGCAGATATTGCGAGAGGCCCATTATACACCTTATACCCTACATCCTGGTGGGACTAAGATGTATAAGGACCTCAAGGCACACTTTTGGTGGAATGGCATAAAAAGGGATGTCGGGAGATTTGTGGCTCAGTGTTTAACTTAGCATCGAGTGCCAGCCGGCAAGTTTCAGAGTCTCCCAATTCCCCAGTGGAAATGGGACCACATTACGATGGATTTCGTGGTCGGACTACCAAGAGCACTGGGAGGAACAGATGCTATCTGGGTAGTTGTAGATCGACTTACCAAGTCGGCGCACTTTCTGCCCATGCAGACTACGTGGCCACTTGAGTGACTAGCCCAGCTATCTAGATGAGATAGTGAAATTGCATGGAGTACCCGCCTCCATTGTTTCAGTTGGAGACCCAAGGTTTGCCTTGCGACTCTAAAGGAATTTGCAGACACCTTGGGGACTCAGCTAAGAGTCAGTACAGCTTTTATCCGCAGACTGATGGGCAGTCAGAGCGGACTGTACAGACCTTAAAGGACATGCTTAGGGCTTGCACTTATCTTTGGCTGAGTTCGCGTACAACAATAGCTTTCAAGCGAGCGTTCAGATGACTCCGTTTGAAGCATTGTATGGACGCAAGTGTCAATCACCGCTTTGTTGGAGTAATATGGGCGAAAGGTGGACCTTGGGACCAGAGGTATTGTCTGAGGCAGAAGAGAAGGTCCGGGTGATTCGACGGCACCTTCAGACCCCCCAGAGCCGACAAGGAGTTATGACGATGTTCGGCGACGGGACTTAAAGTTTCAGGTTGGTGATTATGTGTTCCTGAAAGTCTCGCCCTCCAAAGAAGTCAGGAGGTTCGGCATTCGTGGGAAACTTAGCCCCGATCTATTGGACCCTTTGAGTTATTATCGGGCCAGTTGCCTACCGACTTGCACTTGCTGGTGTATTTCACGTTCCGACTCTGAGGATTACTGTTTAGTCTCGTTTCGAGGACGAAACTCTTTTTAGTGGGGGAGGATGTGATGATCCGGACTCCCGCAGAACTGCGCAACCTTAATTAGTGACTGTAGGAAGTTTTTACAGAGCAACGAAGCCTGTAGAATCGAAATTGGGTATTTAAAATTGACTCTGCGCGAAAATCGGAGCAAATGGGATTTTCCGGGAGCTTTTTGCAAAATTTCGGATGAGAATTTGGCGAAACGGACGTCGGATTTGGACTCAGCGCGCGAAAACGATTAAATTGGTATATTCGCTTTATTTTTCCGGCACCGGGTACTGTTCACCGGAACAGTAACCGCCGGCCGGAATTACTGTTCCGGCCGGCGGCGGCCGCCGGCGAGCGGCGGCGGGCGGCGGCGCACGGCGGCGGGCAGCGGCACAGCGGCGGCGCAGCAGCGGAGCGCGGCGCGGGCAGGCGCGGGCAGCGCGGGCAGGCGCGGGCAGCGCGGGCAGGGGGCGCTGGTGCGCGGTCCACAGCTTGGCGTGCACCAGGTGCACCGACTTTCTCCCGTGCCACGTGGCAGCTCCTGAGTGGCTGGCCGGTTTCTAGAACCTTCTGGATGGTCGACACGTGGCGGCACCCCGTTGGCTGACAGGATCCGGAAGACCCGGCGCGCGACCGGCCATGTGCACCACGTGGGACACGTGGCGCATTTTTATTGGTCCTTGCACTGGCTGTCCCCTGTTTTGTGGACACGTGGCGCGCGCTGAATGGCCAGTTTTGGTGTTTCCTGTTCGGATCAGATCCCGTGTGGGAATATTCCCTTTTGGCCCATTATTAAGAGGTTCCACCCCCTCTCATTTCCCACCTTGGATTCCGAGCCGAAGAAGAGAGAATCTGAGAAAGTGCCAAATATGAAAGTTGTTCCTCTCTCTCTCTTCTTTCTCTCTCTAGAATCTCAGGAATTTAGGAGTTACAGATAGTGAGATATCTGCGACGCGGCGCACTGCGACGATTTTCTTTTTAGGCCCATTTCCCGTCGCAGTTCCGTCAAAAATTCACTGCGGGCTAACCGGGTGGAATTTTTGGACGATTTTTGCGGCAGCGCGACCGTAAGAGGTAGGGCTTCGATTTACGTGTTGATCATTTTGCTCCGTTTCGTACTTTTGGCACAGTTTTTAGGTCCTCTTTGACCCCCCTTTTTTGCTGTGGTAATTTTTGGACAGCACCGACTTCTCCGATTTTTATCTTGACGTAGGAGCGTCAGATCGAGGCGTTTTAGGAGTCGATTTTGACCTACTCTTCGCGAGGAACGCAACCGTGATTTTTCTGGGATTTTAGGAGCTCTTTTTAGAGGTGAAAATTTCCCTTTTCCCGTGCTGTTTGAAAAACAGCAAATATTGTGCTTTTTAAGATTTGTATTTATACCGGGAGCGTTGATTTGCAGGATTTGAGGACTATGGACAACCAGGGGACTACCTGGGGTATTGTTTGAGCTACTCGAGGTGGGCGGTTGTTGCTTACCTCATTTTTGACAAGCTCACTGGGATTACTAGAAATCCCCTAAAATATGACAATTAATGAGAACCATTGGGACAAACTAACAGGACTACTAACAGGACTACTAACAGGACCACTAACAGGACAATTGATGAGAACTATTGGGACAAACTAATATGACAATTGATGAGAACTATTGGGACAAACTAATATGACAATTGATGAGAATCATTGGGATAAACTAATATGACAATTGGGACGAACTAACGTGACAATTGATGGGACGAACTCTCCTAAAAATTAATATAACTCCACAGATGATATGATGACTTATATTGGGACACTGTGATTGAGACAAAGGCTATAATCTCGCATGCAAATGACTTTTATTCAGTAAATCAATCTTTTTAAATCTTTGACCTTATTTTACAGCTTGCATGCATGACTGAACATCTAGTAAAGGCCACTATTTATTGCTACACTATCATATTGAGATTTGAACATGTTTCATTGTTGTCCTTTGCATCCAGATGCTTGTTGCTCAGGTATGAGCAGGGGTTTGGGATAGTGTAGTCGAGATTGCATTAGATTGTGGATTTGTGGGGTATTGCGGTGACCGCGGACAGTAGGCGGTCGACCAGATGTTTATCCTTGCATCAGATTGGGGTTGAGTCTGGTTTATTTTTGCATCAGCTGGGTTTGGGCTTTTCTTTAGTGGATGGAGTTTTCCCACTTTGATCATAGTCATGATCCAGTCCTGCTATATTGTGATACTTGTGAGACATGTGCTACAGAGATACTTGTGATACTGATGACAGAGATACTTTACTCGTGTGGGTCGCTCCCCTCGAGTGCCACTCCGGAGGTGAGCATTTTCGGACCGAGCCTTGTGTGCTGGTCCCTTGGGATTTCGAGCCTTGTGTGCTGGTCCCCTACTGAGTTCTTGAGTTCGACAGCAGAGCAGGCAATACCAGTTTTACTGGTAGCACAAGATTGGGTTATTTGATCTGATACTGTTTCCTGATGCATTTATACAGTCATTTCTGTTAGTATTGCATTTAGAGGCATATTAGTGGTAGTTTCCCTTATTCAGTACCTTATTTACCTTACCACTTCATCTTTTCCCATTGCCTCTAGTAGTCCTAGTGGGTGCGTCAGAGTTGAGGTTTTTGCCCACTAGGGGAGGCTACTGGTTTATCTGGTAGTTCTCACCCCCATTGTTATTTTTCTGTTCCTTTCTTCTCCTCTATTTTGCAGAGTCGTCTGCGGGAGCTGCTAGGCCATCGGCAGCTGATCGAGGTAAGGGGATCGCTGAGTAGATAAATCTCCTGTGAGACTGAGAGCTGTTAGATAGATGCTGCACCCTTTACTCAGACTGTGGTATTCCTCTTTTATTTTAGGACTGGCTTTCGCCAGCTGGTTGTACTATTTTGGTGAACTGGGAGACTATTGTATATATATTACAGCTTATTGTAGTTCCAGTCTGAGATACTATGTGGTTCTTCTATTTCAGCTCTGTATTATGCTCTTTTATTGCACATTTAATATCTGAGCAGGTTACCAGCGCTTCGTGTACGCGGGAAGTCCGTGTGCACGGCGGATCTGTAGACGAGCCCGGGTTCCGGGGCGTGACATCGCGGGTCGGATCCACGCTGCAACCCGATCCATTACGCCCCAAGGACGCAACCCAGGCCCAAGTGGGTTTTCGTTGGTGAACAGGCCGCTAGACATGGGTCCTTAATTAGATAAGAACTGGGTCCAACAGGGCCCGACTTCAATTGTTACAGCTTTTTACAATTCACTACTGCATTGTTCTGTAATTACCAATTCATTCCCCAACTGGGGTCTATAAATACAAGTTGTAACAGAATCAGAAACAGTTTTACAGGAATACAGTTACTTCATCTTCTCCAATCCCTCCTCTCTCTTTCTCTCTCTTAACCCCTCAATTCCCTCTCATCCGGTTCATCTTGTTCAAGACACAGATCCAATTCTGTGTTTGGATCATCTCCCAATTGAGCTCCAGATCTTGCAAACCCTCTCGATCCAGCTCCCGCATCATCATCAGTGCCTTCACGCCTCAGCAACTTCGTCATCATCGCGTGTGCGCCTCCGATACGGGATCTGACCCAGTTTCATCCATCATCGTCGCCATCCGAGCTCGGTTAGCCATTCCGAGCGGTTGCGACTCAGGCGAAACCATTACACAATCCTTGCTCCCAAATTATTTTTAATGTTGAAATTTTCGAATGGACTACCGTCTCTGTTAGACTTGAACTAAAATATTTGAAGTATTTAAAAAATAAATTTTACGATTTTTCGATATCATTTACCTAGTGATCGAAATGGCTCAAAATCAACGGCTGGAAATAAAAATTTTACAAAATATGATAATATAATACTAAAATTTTAAATCAAAAATATTAATCTTGTTTTATATAGTATAACAAAATTTCTATAAAAATATTACGTGATTTGAATATTTCTACACTGTTAAACTTGCAAAAGTTTCTCTACAATTATTAAAATTATTAATTTTGAGGCATTTTGATCCCTAGGCAAATAATATCAAAATAAAATTTAATTTTTAGAGCTTTTAAATACTCTAAATCAAATTTAACGGAACCAATCGTTTATTCAGAAATCTCAATATATCGAAAATAATTTGGGAGCACGAAACCTCCGTGCTTTTAAAAACACACAAGCCTAACTCTCTCTATATATACAACTAAATATTTTATTTTAGCAACAAATTTATAGGGCTTTCGGGTCGGGCCTGGGCCGAATTTATACATATCCAAATAGGTCCAAAACTTTTTCGGACATAAATTTTTAAACCCTGTACAAATCCAAAATTATAATTTCAATTCCCCAAGACCAGTCCATACGTGGCCCATCGGATCAGATCTTGTAATCTATATCTATCTATACAAATATTATTTGATAATTAGGTCACACCAAGAAGGCTCATATTTAGAAAGGGCAACATTGTCACTAAGGCATAATCCAACAAGTGTTTATCGTATATTAATAAAAAATTTGAGTGTAAATTAATTTTAAAATATGTATCTAAAAAGAATTTATATAGTATAATAAATTATTTAGATTTTTTATATTACATATATTATATTATATTTTATTTTCTAATATTAATTATCAAATAGTTTATTAATTATCTAATATTATATACGGTGTATAAAATATTGGTATGCATCAGGTGAAAGTAAATTTTTTTTCTCTTTCTTAAAATGATAAGTGCTTCCTATTCAATATTCTCTATACCAAATTTATATTTGTTTATACATCACATGCCTAAAATTCTTTATTAGAGGTTTTAAAATTAATTTATCGAATATAATTTAAATTATTAGACTATATATATATATATATATAGTAGAGCTTATATGCTTTTAAAAGCACAAGCTAATCTATACTGTGAATTTTTTACTATTGAATTTGTATTTGAATTTATGTTTTTGTAAAGTCAACAAAAGAAAGAAAAAGGTAAAGTAAAAAGTATAAATTGCAATACAAATTCAATAATAAAAAATTCACTAGTTTGAATTGTCTTGTACTTTTGAAAATATATGAGCTCTACTATATATATATATATATATATATATATATATATATATATATATATATATATATATATATATATATATATATATATATGATAATATTACAGTATTAATTATTTAATGTAAGTTGTGGTGTATAGATTATAAATATATACTAGGTGTATATAGAAATTTTCTTTTCTTGCATCAATTTTAACAATGCAAAATACCCTCACCTATTCTAAATTTTGAAATAAGTTTTCGAAATTTAACTTTTTAGTTAAAATATTATTTTATAAAGTTAAATAATTATTTATAGAATAACTATCAAAACTAAAAATCTGATTAAATTTTTAAATAAAATTATAAGTATAATTTAATTTTATAAATAATAAAAATTAAGAAAATATTATTTTTTATAATGTATATAAGACTATTTAGAATTTTTCTTTTTATATATTTATTAATTAGTTATAAATTTTTTAATCTCAAAATTTAATAACGGAATATTTTAATCGTCTTAAATCCTATTTAATCATAGGAAATAACCCAAGAGTATCAAAGACTTAATCATACTTTTAAAAATATTTTAACTCAATTTTTTTTTAAAAAAAATAATATTATATATTTATATTATCTGAATCAAATTTTGAGCTTATCCAGTTGCTTGGGTGAGACACGCCTTCGGACAGGTCAGCGATTCAACCTGCCTAAAAATCGGGTTGTAGAAACGTCCATTGAAAAAGTGACACGTGCGCATTCCTACGCCATACACGTGTACTTATAATAGACTCTGTCGGTGTTGGTCTCTTATTTCGTTTTATACGGAGATTAGAAGATAAAAAAAAATAAAGGCCACAATTTATAGGTGTTCTGCTGTATTGTGGTAGTAAAATATTGATACAGTACACTATTAAAAAATATATATTTTTTAAATTTAATATTTATTTTTTTAATAAAATTTAAAAAATTTGATAAAGATAAATATTAAGTAATTATAATATTTTATTGCTAAAAAATAAATATTTTATGTCAAGTTTTCGATAAAATTCATTGTTTTGGCACTTAAATTCTTGTTTACTTGTCTTCTCATTTGTTAGGGGTTATTTGGTAATTGCATTTACTGCAGTTATAATTGCTTGGGTATTCAAATTCCATATTTATTTTGATTTATTTGAATTCAACTATTATAAATATAATTGTACGAAAAAATTCAACTGTAATAATTAAAATTATATTCAAATTGACCGCAGTTCGTTATGAGATGAGCGTAAATCAAATTTGGAGAGCTATTACTTTTTTAATATCAAAGTAGTATACTACCGTTTCATTCATTAGGAAAATAAACTAGGTTACAGAGAGGGATAATCTGACCTCGAAGTGAGAAAGAAGGAAAAAAAGAAAAAAAAAAAACTACTGATCCACAGGTCTCTAAAGCTCCGAATCTTCGATAACAGCCGAATTATTCTTGAAATTTTCAAATATTTTTTTATTTCTCTCAAACCAAATCGCCCGGTAGGCGGCGATAATAGTAGAAAGTTTTTTATCTCCTATAGCTTCTCCCTTCTGTCGGCTAGCGTTCGAAAGCTTCCTAGTCGAAAAGTATCTTAGCAATGATAGTTTGTTTGGCAGAATTTTCTGCAACACAGATCTGATGTACTGGCATTCCATAAACAGGTGGTCTACCAGAAAACACAACTGGAGAGCTGTTATTTATTAGTTAAATAAAGTGTGTGAGCTAAACTCTATTTTTAGATTTGGTTTGAATCAAGCAACAACACATAATTTTTTATTTTTGATTTCCCGTGCTTTATCTTATATATAATCCACTTGTGCCGCTTGAACAAGCCACCGACTAATAGTTATTCTTAATTTTTCACTCTATTGTAGGAGTCAAAGAGAAGAGCTCGAGCTAGCTCAAAAGTTCAACAAACTGAGCTCGAGCTCGACCTCTGGTGGTTCAAATTGATTGGCAAATTCGAGCAGCAAGTTTATTATAATTACAAGCAAATTCAAATCAGATGTTGAATTTGATGTATTTAAATTTAACTATTAAAGTTATAACTGTACAAATAAGTTCAACAGTTGGAATTACATCATCTAACCTGTATCAGCAATTACTGTAAGGACCATTAAACAGTATCTGTAACGAGCTTTGCATGGGGTCTGATGGGACTCCAGTGTTTTGGAGATCGCCACATCTCTTGGCCGTCAGCCATCAAAGCTTCCCTTGCAACTTGTTGCTAGCGGGACCCTCGCTTTATCTCTTCATCGAGGATGGTGGCGTTTTGGACTCTCGCTTTTGGGAGAGCGGGGCTGGACGTGGCTGCGGACGACGACGAGGGCGGCGGCGGCGGCGTCGTCCTTCGTAGAAAAAGGAGGAGAAAAAAAAAAATATGAGATTTAAAGGGTATTTTTGGTATATCACTTAAGAAATTGACGATTCACTCACGGAATGCTGACGGTGGAGGTAAATGCATAATTCTGTAATTATGAGGAAACAAAATGTAGACTTTTGAAATACAGTGAGACAAAATAAAAAAACGATATATTATAGAAGATTTTATATAATTTAACTTTATTTTTAATTATAATTATTTTAGATGCATGACGGTATTATTAAATTAGAAATTTTCTTTTCCTTAATTTTTTTTTAAAAAAATATAAAATATTTTTTATATTTTAATACGTGATTTTATTTAACTTGGGATTAATTAGTTAACTAAATGTAGATAATTACAAATTGAACCCCACTTTTAGATGTGTGGATAATTTTTGTGGAGAGTCAGTGGTGTTAATTAATCCAGTACAATTAATATAGGTCCGTCACTATATAATACAAACTTTTTGAAATCTCAAATTAATGAAATCTAAATTTTACGATATTTTAGTATTTGGTTTAAATCAAATTATTAAGTGATGTGCTCATTTGATTATGTTTAGTAAATATTTTGATTTGATTCCATTGTATACACTAAAAATTTAAAAATATAAAAAAAACAAAATTAACCGGTTATATGGTAGCTTAATACAAATTACCTACTAGATAGTGATCAAATAGTTATAGTGGTTAGATACTAAGATAATTAGATCAACATCCTTTATGTTATACGGACCGTCCTTAACGCAAATGGTAAAATTCTTATAGTAAATAATATTCAAAATTTTAAATTTTAAATTTAATTACTTTATAATTTTAATTAAATTTACTTTTTTTAAAAGTAAACGAAACGAGAAGGGAATAAAGTACCAAAACGAATTATTTTAGTTCAAATTCAATTCAGCTCAACTTACTTAAACTAAATAGCTTAAATAACTTTCCAATGCAATTGAGGATTTATTTTTAGGACAGGTTTGATTCGAATTATTTTGCTAGAATTACAGACCATATTATTAGAATTATTATATTTAATTTATTTGGTTTGTAATCTGATCGATAATATAGTATTATAAATAATACAAAATTATTTTAAAAATATTACCAGAATAACAAATATTTTGTATTACTGAATTATCAAGCATGGTATGTAAAATTATAATTTTATCCATCCAACAGTCCAATCCTTACAAACTCTTTTAATACGTTATTTTAAAAAATTTAATTTAAAATTTTAAGATGTTAAATTTTAAATTTCAAATTTCAATACTTTTTTAATGTCTCGGTCCAATAACAGTGTGGTGGACAAGGTCCACGCAGCATAGAATATCTGGCTTATGGTTGGATTCACGTAGGATGTGGTAGACCAGGTCTACAATCATGGACGATGCTACCTCCCCCGGTTCCCACGTCCCTTCTATTTTGTCCGTATCTTATCTTTTCGCCTCCCCTCGTTACCATCAACCTCTCTCAACTTGTACGAGAACGAGCGGTGGCTTACGTTTCTACCCACAGAAATCCCACAAAATTATTGGCTGCACCTGGTCCACCATGCTATCTTTTTCTTTTTTTTTTTATTTTTTTTTCAATGGTGTAAATGTGAAATTTTTAATTAGATTCGAAAACTATATTTATAAAATATGTCATTAAATTTGAGATGAGATTAGAAAAATTATCGCCGGTATAATTATGATTGAAATATAAGCAAAAAGAAAAAAAAAAAAAAAAGTCTCTTAAAATGATAAAATGAACAATGCGGGATGGAAGGAAGAGTGGATTGTTATGCGGTCTACAGGTGACTCAGTGAACCAAGTTCACGCATAGTTAGTGAGTAACCAGAGAAGTTCATTTTACCGGATAAAAAAAAAAGGGATCAATCCGTAACCACGCGTCCTCCACGCCAGCGAGATATTTCTCAAATTCTCTCACCTCTCCTTTCACTCTCTCCTCCTCTCTCTCTCTTATTCCCTTTCTCGAGGATGCTGCTGCAGTTATGGCATCGTCGTCCTCCTCCTACTGTTCCTCTTCCTCTACCTCCTCCTCCTACTGTTCCTCTTCCTCTACCTCTATCTCTACCTCTTTCCCATCGCCCCCTTCTCCTCTCCCTTTCGTCTCCTCCGTGCGTGTAGGGAGCTCCGCGACGAGCTCTTCGGAGCCCTTATGCTCCGATCGCCGCCCCCCGCGGCCGTAGGTGGAAGCGGAGGAGGCCGCCCATGGCGAGCTCCGACGATCGATCGGTGCTCGCCCAGTCCCTCGCCTCGCGCTACTCGGAGTGGATCGTCGAGGCCCTCGACGAGCTCCCGGAGTGCTTCCTGATCACCGATCCCGCGATTCCCGGCCACCCCATCGTCTTCGCGAGCCGAGGGTTCCTCGCCATGTCGGGGTACGCCACGGACGAGGTCCTCGGACGCAACGGTCGCATCTTCCAGGGCCCCGCCACGGATCGACGGTCCGTGATGGAGATCCGCGAGGCGGTGCGGGAGGAGCGGACGTTCCAGATCAGCCTCCTCAACTACCGCAGGGACGGGACCCCTCATTGGATCCTGTTCCACTTGTGCCCTGTGTTCGAAGCGGCGGGGAGCGGGCGCGTGGTCCACTTTTTGGCGGTCCAGGTGCCGGTCCCTCGGCGGTCGAGGTCGAGGTCGAGGTCGAGGTGGTGCGGGGGAGGGACGGGGATGATTTTGAGAGCGTGTCGGAATGAGCTCCTAATGGATGAGGGTTTGGGGTGTAGTCGTGCAGAGGAGTCATTTGTCGAAATGCGTAGCGGAGGTTAGTTGCTTTCCCCTTTCCTGCATTGGTTTTACTTTGCTTAGTAGCCATATCGTATTAGATTTTATCCACATGATATATTGGAGGGTTTAGTTACTGATTTCAATTGTATTTGTGCTGTTGTATTATTGAATTTGGTTTCAATTGCCATTCAGAATATACATGCGAACTGTTTAGGAATAACAAAGATATTCCATTAATTTCAAAGAGAAATGGTGTCGATTTCGTGATTATTACAGGGGTGGAGGCTGAAGAGCCACGGGTAGCCACTGATTGTGAGAAAGAGAAAGCGCTGAATGCCGCGAATAGCATCATATCCACATTGAATCGATATAGCAAGATTACCGGTCGGGTGGTCTGCGGGAAGAGATGCTGTCCTGTTGGCGTTCCTTCCCTCAGTTCGTCCTTAATTATCTCTCTCGGTAGAATCAAACAGAGCTTTGTATTGTGAGTTATTTCCCCTTTCGCGAAACAAATCATTCGTAAGATGTGCTTTTGCGCTATTAACAGAGAATGGCTGGATATCTTTCAGGACCGACCCCTATTTACCTGACATGCCTATCGTCTATGCAAGTGATGCGTTTCTAACTTTGACAGGTGCTTGACCTTTATCCTGTTATTGAAACTATTTATCATCTGAACCTTTGCTCACATTTATATCTGTTGAAGTTCAAGATAACATTTAATGGTTCAATTTGTTATGTATTTTGAAACTTTTGACTTGTAAACTTGCATTATCTTAGTGCATTTCGCTAAGGCTTAGTAGAATTTGTTTAGAATTCTGCTTTGGTGTGTTACTTGAATTAGCTATATATAAAATGCGCCGTACAGAAATAGATGTGTACTGGAATACCGGTCGGATGGTGACACCATCGCTGCTGTAGGAAAATCTTTTCTCTCACAACGATAGAGCTAATTCAGTGCCATGTCCTTGGAGGCCATGGACGATCAATATTTCACTTACATCCATTGATCCTTTTATTGCATATTGAATTGTTAGTACTCTGAAACAATGCTGTAGAAGCTCTTGGACATTAGACAGGAGAAAGGGATGAATAGGGATGGAAGACTAGTTTGTATACTGCAGATAGATTTGAAAGGATAAGGGAAAGAGATGACAGGGGATTCAAGACCAGCTTGTAGAGTGCAGATAGATTTAAAGGTTAAGGGACAACAAGCCTAAAGAAATGAGGTTTCCTTTTCTTGAAAGATCTGTTGGGCACTTTTCATGTTAATGACCCATTTTTAATGAAAGGTTTTGCCCAAACCATTTTTGGTTCATGTTAGCCCTTCACAATTTAAGCACTCGGAAGCAAATTACTCAACTGTGTTTGTAGATCTTAATTAGATCATGTCAGATTTGGATATCATGTATCGAAACTGCAAAAGAGAATCATATAAAGCATACTAGATTTGAGTAGAACTATATCAGATTACTATATCAAATATTGATAGAATAATATTAAATCTAGATAAAATCATATTTAGTTACATAGACTTTTCATAACTGACTATTAATTGACTCTTTAATTAGCATTGAAAATATGATGGGATCCATGCAGATATATTTAGCCTAATAGGAAATACACATTTGAGTAAAATAGCTCAAGATAAGACTCGAACTTAACTCTATTGGACTTAAATTAAATCTCTTCTTCCGTATTGGTGTGCATCAACGATTTAATCTTCACAAATTGTTAGTGATAGCCAATTACTGAGCCTTGCATAGCTTAGTACCGTTTGACCTCGCCTTGACATGGAGCTTGTTGTGGACTTCTATTGAAGTTTGGTTCATAATAATATATGATTTGTGAGCTATGACATGAGGAAGAATAGAAACAAAAGAAAGGACAGAGCATGTAGAAGGCAAAGTGTGAAATTTGAGTAGTCCATATACAGGAAGAAAAAATGATGCACTTTTTCACCTAAGATCTGCTACTTGCTTTAAAACCAAATGCTGCAAATTAGATTCATGTATTAGGCCAAAATTTTTCTTGCATCGACTTTAGAGTTCTGGCCACTATCCAGGTTTCGGGATTTTGCCATTGTTCCTCTACCTCCATAACCCTATATTTGGTGGTTCACGGAGACAACACTATGATGATGAGAAAAGGGCCTATACCTTTGTGCAGCAACAGTTTTGTGGTTCTAAAACAGTATATTATATAACAATTTTGTTGTTCTAGTAGACCTTTGTTTCGACTCCCTGTAATTATAACTTTCTCTTGCCTTAAGTGAGCCTATTCTGAAAAACAAAGGGTGACAATGTGGATTATTAGGACTTTGTTGCAAAAAATGTTGTAGCATAATTGGGTATCTGAGGTGAGATATTCCAATTTAAGAAATAAGATGCAGATAGATAGCAAGTAAAAAACATTAGTTATTGACAGAAATCTTTTATAATTGTAGCTTAGTGAAGTGCTAATTGTTACTTGTTGGATGAGATATAACAGATTACTAGTTGGCAAGAAGCTCAATCGGTGCTTGTGTGCTGTAGTTTAAATTTGTTGAACATAGGTCTGCTTCTCTCATTCGTTACAATTGATTGAAATTAAAGATTGTTAGCTGTGAAACTATATGCCAATTAAAATGTCAGGCATGGTACAAGTAAGGCAGAAGGACAACCAGGCAGATTAAATAAAGCAAATTTAAGTAAATGTAATTGTGATGATATGGATTATGACATACTTTATGTTGACTAACAGCCATATAAATAACTTACATGGTTGGAAATTAATGAGAAATACTTAAAACTGTTTTGTGGGGCTTCAGTTGTGGGTAATTGTCATGCGAGGAAATCTGGTGTAGGCTTATATTGTCAATTTCTGCTTAACTGCTATTATCCAAAAGTTGATCCCAATAGCATTGTTCAGTAAAGATTGCAATGGGAAAACATCAAATTACTAGGATCCCCAAAGATCTCTACCTTTAATTTTCCTTTAATTTTGTATTTGATGTTCAGTTTCTGATATTTTGATCGGGAGAAGAAAGCCCAAAACATCATGGTCTTTGTCCTCAAACATATTCTGACTTGCAGGCCATTTAGAGGCTCCATTTGTAAACTAGATATGCCACTCTCTAAATACATGCGTACTTCTAAATGGTCTATTTTAGCCAGAATTTTCTTGAAATTTTGTTTAGTGGTAATACCGAATCGTTTTAGTTTCTGGCAACATGGAGCGTGCAAGGTATGACTCTGGCTGGGTATAACCCTGCAGCATAGATTGAAGTGCAGGGTATCTTGCTGGGGGAAATTCAGATTAGGCCTCTATTCTTTCTGTTTGATTGCGCATTCTATCAGACCCTTTTTTTGGGGAACCATGTAAAGCCTTTGCTAGAAAATATCTTCCTCTTGGCTTAAACTATGTACTTCTTCACCTTTGTGTGATACCGTGGAATGAATCTTGGTCCTTGCTTTTTTCTTTTGACATGGTTCATATTTTTCTGGAGCATTTATTTCACTTTTTATCATTGTAGGTTATTCAAGAGATGAAGTTTTGGGACGTAATTGTAGATTTTTGAACGGACCGGGGACTAGTTCGGATGTTTTAAAAGAGGTGGGGAATAGATTCAACATTAAAATATATATTTGAGCATACTTTGTTTCCTTGTCATCTAATGACTGGTGAATCTTTTCCTTTTATGATTACCTAAGTGTGACTTCTGATACTATATATCTGCTTATGTAGATAAAGGATAGCATCTGTACCGGGCAAGCCTGTTCAGTGCGGCTATTAAATTACAGGTGCTCACTCCGCTAGTATTTTGGCATGTCATTGCTACAATTTTCAGAATACATCACCATCTCGTGTTTGAAAGAGGCTGAAATTATTCGTTTGTCACTTGCATTATTTCTCAGGAAAGATGCAAGCTCCTTCTGGAATCTTCTCCACATATCACCTATACGAGATGCATCTGGCAAGGTATGGTTTGGTTCTCTATTCTCGAAAAACTGTGCACGCATCTAAAAAAGATATATAGTCTTTCTCCCTAGAGCATAACCAATTAACCATTCAGTCAGAAAGTAGGGCATAACCACGAAATGATGCATTAATTTGTATTCCAGTAGGTCGTTTAATATTTCTCCACCAGTATATTTTTCTAATTTATTGCTGATAATGGCTTGGGCCTGCGTTGGTGTAGATCCCACATTGCCAACATCTTCCATCCAGGCCAACTTCTGTATTGGGCTAGGTTTAGCATGGAATGATCAAAAAATGGGCTAGGCTTAGGGCCCTATAATTTATTTATTTATTTATTATTATTTTTTTTTGGACCTTCATAAAGCTATTGAAATTTTGACTTGCCGGTGTAGTGTAAGAATCGACAGTTTTATTGTAAAAATGCTCTAACCATGTACCCTGCGCATGAAGCTACAACTATTCGGTAATAGGTTTAAAGAACCTCTAACTAGCTTATTGTGGCGTTGCAGATTGCGTTCTATGTCGGGGTTCAGTTAGAGGAAGGTTTGAAGTGCAACTACAACGGCCTGAGCCCGAAGATGTGGCAGCTCGGCGCGGTAGGTGCAGTTAAGGTTGCATTGCGGGGCTCGTCATTGTCCGCCGGTCCGTCGAGGCCTCCATCGTAGTTCGCCTTAGATTCCACGACACTCCTTAGAGGTTTTCAACTGTGTGCTTTGTCTCTGCTTATCTCTTAGATCCTTTATTTTCTTTTTTTTTTTGGTTTCTCTTTATTGTCTCACCGCAATTGTAATCTGTACTATATCAAATAACATTTGATCAAATAACAGTTGATCACATAACAGTTGATCACATAACAGTTGGTCAGTGTGAGTGTCAGCAATTAACAGTGCTTCAGGAAGAATCTAAATTAACAGTATGATGTACGCAGATCACAGTGATCAAGATCAATAGAAAAAAGGATCTCCCAAATATAACGTCGATGTCTTTTTACTTTTTAACCTTTTCCTAATACTGCAGGGATTATTAAGATAAAAATAGGAGAGCATGGAGCTTAAGCTGTACCTATAATACTCAAGAGCTCTGCTATCAAATATGCCACCCCCAATAAGGACTTTTGTTCTTTGTTGGTAAAATATATTCAAATGTTTCCCGTATTATCCTGACTCTCGAAAAATCTGAGGTTTCTCTTTTTTTACTTTTGGAAATGACCGTTCCTTCTATTAGCTATTTATTTATAGATTAAAAATAAATTTAATTTTTTATTTCGTGATAATAAGATCAACCGTCCCTAGTGCAAGTGGCAAAGGGCTTGGTGGTTGATACCCGAGACCCGAGTTCGAAGCCTAGTTGCTTCACATTTTCAGCTAAGTTTATTTAAAAAATAAACGAAGCGGTAGCATGCTACCTTTTCTCTCAAAAAAAAAAAAAAAAAAAAGTTAAGCATAATAGATCCAATATTAAGAGGTCTAATAATATACCTAGCGTTCAGATAAGTTGAGATTGATCGAAGTCTGTGGGCGCTGTGTGTCTGTACGTTTTAAATAAATTAATTACGTATTTATAATAGCTCGAACTTTTAGTATTAATAATTAGTATCAACGATTCGACCATCTGCATGTACACCTAATGTTATCAGCACCAAAATATATATATATATATATATATATATATATATATATATAAAAACATGCATTTTTGTTTTTTATTGGGTGATCTAAAAAAATATGATATATTTTTTATGGGCGCAGCGCATTTTCCCTGCCATCCCAAAGAGAGGCTAAATGGATCTCCTTGTTTCAACGCACTTGAGCCCGCGCTAATTAAAATTATCAATCAATTGATAAATAAGTGTTATAGGTTTCTCAAAAAGGGTATAACCGAATGAGTGCGAAATACTTGACTAGTAGGTCTCTCCGTCCTCGAATCGTAATATTTGAAATTTGAAATTAGAAAGCAAGAATAAGAACAGTAACTTCACAAGTTAAAGTTACTGCTTCCAGCACATTTATCAAAGCCCCAGGTGGATTCCATCCGACCCCACAATGAGTTTCAATTTTGTACTCCATAGAGAACGTTAGCCACCTCATAAACATAACGGCTAATGCTGGATTACCGAAAAGATAATCCCCCTAATTAATCAATACCTTTTTTATTTCCACCACATGTTTAATATGTGAAAGGCGTCGGCCGTCGCCGCACAATGCGGTGCCAACTTCGAAGAAGGCTCCGATAGCGACGTAAGATCAATTCTTCTGTATAATAGTTATTTCGTATAAATTATAAAATTATTTAAAATAAAATAAAATAAAATACGAAGCAAGAGGGGAAATTATTTCTGGAACAATAATTATAAGTGAACAAATTATTGTACTTTTTGTACAGATTAAAATTCTTGATTCGTACACCTTGAGTTAGTGTTTGATTGATATGTTCCAACTGCGACGTGTTCAACTGTGGAGAAAAGCGACTGCGTCGGTCCCCTTCCAGTTGGGTGCTGGTGGCCGCCCTAAACTGGAAGTTGCGGGGAATGAGCGGCTCCAGTAATTCCATTACCAAAACAAAATCACTGATCAATTACCTCTGCCGAATCGTAACCGCAGGTTTATAAGACTTTTAATCTTTTTTTTCTTGCCTTTTTTCTTCTTGAAAGGTTGTTAAATCATCTGATCATTTTACGGGACGAAGACGGCATTAGCTTGTCCATACATGTGCATTTGGCCGCCCATCAAAATCGAATCTTCTTTCAATTATTGGCTCATAACTCGGTGATTATGTTCATATTAGAGAACGAACCAGTTGGATTTTAATTATATATATATATTTGAGAAAATATATTTTGCAAAGTTTTGTCTATAGTCATTTTGAGCTCGATTTTGCTAAATTCGCCGAACATGAACTCGATCAGCTCAGCTCGCGATATAGTTTGCGGTTAAGTGCTTCACACGCATCAACCCAGCTCTCGTGGTGAGCTCGAGTTTTAAAAAGCTCAGAACAATTCAGATCGCAAAACTGATTGATAACGAAGGCAAATGGAGAATAGTATTCCCCAAATATCACTATTTGAACTCGAATTGCTTTTAATTTATAAAACTAGAATTTATTGTTTGAAAGGGAATGGGCACGTGCTAGATTGAATTTGGAGATCAAGGAACATGCATGTGACCATCGAGATATTCATAATATTCATAACTTCAACCTCTATCCTACTTTTCTCGCGTACAATAAAATCCAATTCAACATGCCAACGCATTCGTCGCATCTCACAAAAACGCAACCTACACCAATTTTCGGCCATTAAATATTTGTCACTCTACAATCGGCCAAAATCCCTTTCAAAACTCTGCTTGCGTGGATCCGATAGACTCTCATCAGGAATTTCAGGCGCTGAAACGTGAGGATATTGCGTCTCAAAAAGTAAAAGTATTTTATCTTAAAATTTTAATCACAAAACGATACACCACTTTTTTATCTCTTTAAAATTATATTTGCTTATATTTTATTTTCATTCGTTATTAACTGGGTTAAAAAACTAGTTAAGCAGTGGAAAGTGTTCGAAAAATATATTAGTGAATATGATCGTGACACTTTCAATATATATATATATATATATATATATATATATAATTCTACATTTTTGAAACCTTTTTGAACTCCCAAAATGAAGCTTTTCGGATATGATAATGTGTGCATTAATTACAAGAATTAATATGGCAGTCAATTTTAGTGACACATTGACTCTTGAGATCTTAAGTAGGGCCCACTTTTGGCATGGACGATTACGACTTAGCGTGAGCTCACATCAAAAGTGACTTGACACGTGACACCATCCGCGAACCTTCGCGCCATCTCCTGGGAAAGATCGTTAGAAATATGTCCCTCTCTCTCTCTCTCTATCGGTAGTGTATGTATATGTGTATGTGTATGTGTGTATATATATATATATATATATATGAATCAAAGAATATATATGTCCTATAATTAAACATCTTTAGCTGGGCCATAGAGAGCGATGTCGTTCTCTCACTCTTCTGTGTTGTATGGAGATTACACTCCCAATTTGTTACAAAGCTGTGAGTTTTTTCCGGCCGACGCCGCCTCCGAGAATTCACACGGAGGCGCCGACTTTGCGGCTTTTGATGAAGGCTACTACGAGCAATTCGCGTCGCCGACGGCCGGGTACGGGCCGGAAGAGCCTCTTGCTGGTGATTGCAGCCCGACAGTCGATACGATAATGTATGCTTGGTTTCGTGTTTTTCATTTCTGTGTTTTTGGCAGCTCTCGCAATTGGAGCTGCTGCTTCTCTCAAAAAACTAGTTTGCGGGTGGTTTATGTTATGTGATCAAGTTTGATCCTGTTTCAATTTCGCTCCTGACGTAGTTTCGATTGTAGCAATTTAGTTCTGAAAGTCAGTTTCAGTCAGACTTTCAGTTTTAAATTAGAAATTATGTGCAGATTTCATTTTCACTGCCACTGTTTGATCTCGATTTCAGTTTTGCTTTCAGAATTAATATTTTAATATAATTATATAGAACAGATTTTAACAGATAAATTTGAAGTTCTGGTCGAACTTCAGAAACCAACTAGTAATTCTCTTTCTCTCTCTCTCTTTTCAGATGAGTTATTTATTGGTGGTTAATGAATTACTTTACCATATGCAGGAATTGTGGGGATGAGATGAAGAGGATGGGAGTAGAAATCGGAAGCAGGATTGGGTTCAGAACAAGATCGGAGGTAGAGATTTTGGATGATGGATTCAAATGGAGGAAATATGGGAAAAAATCAGTAAAAAACAGCCCCAATCCAAGGTAAATTAATTCTGTGCACCAAATGCAACTACTGAGATAGTTTTTTCTTTTTTTGACTGTTTCCATAATTAAGCTTACAGAGTTTAATTATGAACAAAAACCGGCTAGGAACTTAACCAGCATAGCTGTAAATCAAACTGCAGGAATTATTACAAGTGTTCGAGCAACGGCTGCGGAGTGAAGAAGAGAGTCGAAAGGGACCGCGACGACCCGAGCTATGTGATCACGACCTATGAAGGGGTGCACAACCATCTCACACCCGGATTCGTCATCTGCGATCATGATTCCCACTGCAGGATGTACCCGACGTTGATTTCTCATAACAATTGCTCTCTTTTTTGAAGTTGTGATGTTCAATTCGTTCTAATCGCACTGTAAGAACGAAAAAGTTGTTACATATGAGTCTTAGAGACGAGAATCTGCACGGTGTACTGTATGTGAATGTGTGCACATTCGTGCGAATTCAATGGAATGTGAGCTTGTTTTATATAAGCTAAAGTTTAGGACATCAAATATCCAACTTAAAAATTCAAGGACCAGAACAAAACGTAAACATGTACAGGGAATGGTGGAGCAAAATTTATCCAAACAAAATCTATTGCAGAGCCAAGGTTTATTTTCTGTTATCTCCTGAACTGCCATTGTCCATAATTTTGGGCCTCTAAAATTTAAAAGTAGATGCTTCAAGATCTTTTTTGGGGGTCTCTGAAGTATGAAAGCTGTCGTTTTCACTCTCAACTTACAGCTCATTTCACTTGCTTCAATATTTTATTGCTAATTTATGATCTTTGAAGGGTGCTTGCCAGTTGCAAGCTGCAAGTGGGAACTCCATTAAGTTGTTGTTGTCGTCATATTTATGTCAGTATTACTTGATCAGCATAAGTTGCAACCAACTCGAATAAGATGTTAGAAAAGGGGAAAATTCTTTGGTAGGCAAAGAAAAATGACCTCTATCCCCAGCTGTGTTCACCAATTACAACACCACAATACTTTCCAAACCTTTAACACTAGTGCTATGTGAAGCTGGAAATTTCATATCATTGGGAAGTAGAAAGATCCATAAAGATGTTACTGTGGGCCGCATAGAGCTTACAATTATGGCAATTCTTGACCTTTCAGTCTATAAATTACATGTTAGACCATTCACTGTATGATTTCTTAGTTCTGAAAAACAGCAAAGAGCTACAATCACTTCATTCTTCTGTCCGCGGAAATGGAAGCATTTTATCTTGTCTTCCTCATCAATCTGCTGCTCTATGTGATCTCAGCCAACTCTACCTCCTCTGAGTTTGAACATACTACAGCCGATCAGTCCTCTCTCCTGTTCTTTAAGTCACTCATAATCGACGATCCTTATAAAGCGCTCTCCTCGTGGAATGACTCTCTCCCTTATTGCAATTGGCATGGCATCTCCTGCAGCCGCCGCCACCCGGAACGAGTAGCGGCCCTCGAACTCGATTCTCTTCTCCTAGCTGGTTCTATCTCACCCTCCTTAGCCAACCTCACCTTCCTCCAAAGGATCAGCCTCTCGGGCAACCGATTCACCGGACTCGTTCCTAAAGAGCTCGGTCGATTGCACCGGCTTCAGTACCTCAACTTGAGCGTGAATTCTCTTTATGGGACTATTCCGCCTTCTCTTGGAAATTGCTCCAATTTACAAGTCATTAGTTTGAGGAGCAACAAGCTCACAGGTGAGATCCCATCAACTCTGTCACTTCTTTCTAGCCTTCAAGTACTCACATTTAGAGGTAACATGCTACAAGGATTAATCCCTTCCAATCTCAGCCAATGTTTGCAACTTCGAGTGATCGATCTAAGGAATAACTTTCTTGAAGGAGAGATCCCTAGTGAGCTCGGTTCTCTTCAAAATCTAACTAAACTGATATTAGGCTACAATAATATTACCGGAATCATCCCTACCACTTTGGGCAACCTCGGTAAACTATTAACACTTGATCTTCCTTTCAATAGCTTAACCGGCTCCATCCCAAGTTCAGTCGGAAACCTCTCTTCGCTACTCTATTTCGCTGTTTATAATAACAATCTATCGGGACTTATTCCTCCATCCTTAGGGAGCCTTCCCTTGCAAACACTTGATGTTTCGTACAACAGTCTTACGGGAACCATTCCATCTTCTCTTTCCAATCTCTCCTCGTTGGACGGCCTTTCTGTCGCAAGAAACAATTTTTACGGCCTGATTACTTCTTACTTCGGAACACTTCTACTTCTCATTCATTTGGACTGCTCCGAGAACAATCTATCTGGAGAGATTCCAAGTTCATTAGGCCAACTTTCGTCTCTCGTATATCTTGACCTCGCATTTAATAACCTATCAGGAAAGATACCATCCTCACTATACAATCTCTCATCCATGGTGAGATTAGCAATAAGCAGTAATCAGCTAGAGGGAACTCTTCCTTCAGACATCGGAAATATTCTCCCAAACCTTCAAATCCTTCTTATGTACGATAATCTACTCGAGGGACAAATTCCGGCTTCTTTGTCCAATGCTTCTGAGCTTGGAGATGTCGAGTTAGGATTCAACAGCTTCACCGGCACGATACCCTCAAGCTTCGGAATCTTGCAGAGTCTATATTGGCTTGATATCTCCAATAATCAACTAGAAGCTAATAAGCCTAGTGACTGGAATTTCATTGCTTCACTAAGCAATTGCACCAATCTCCGAGATTTGGATATTGGACATAATCTTCTTCAAGGCATGATACCGACCTCAATAGTCAACCTTTCGATGGGGCTCGACTTTCTAGCTATTGATAATAACCAAATATCAGGAAGTGTACCTACTGAGATTGGGAAGCTCATCAATCTAACTTTCCTTGATATGAGTGCAAACCTTCTTCGAGGCACGATTCCTGAAGAAATTGGGCAAATCAGGAAATTGCAGCAGTTGGATCTGTCGAATAACATGATTTCAGGTGAAATTCCTCCGACCTTGGGAAACCTCACACAAATGAACAGGCTTTATCTCTGTGTCAATGAATTAGAAGGAACCATTCCACCAACGTTAGGCAACATGGCAATATTAGAGTTGTTGAATCTTTCAAATAACAAGCTAACAGGCAGCATTCCTAAAGAAGTAATGAGCCTTTCGTCAATCTCTAGTTTTCTCGACTTGTCGCATAATTTTCTAAACGACTCATTACCATTGGAAGTCGGCAATTTGATAAATATTAAGGAGCTCGATCTCTCAAATAACAAGCTATCCGGTGAAATTCCAAGCACCATTGGCGAATGCCAGATATTGGAAAGCCTTCACATGGAAGGGAACTTTTTTCAAGGACCAATTCCTTCCACTTTAAGCAACTTAAGAGGACTTCAAGAACTCAATCTCGCGAGCAACTTATTGTCAGGCCAAATACCAGAATTCCTTGATGAGTTCCCCTTTCTACAATACTTGAATCTCTCTTACAATAATTTTGGGGGTCAGGTACCAATTACAGGTGTTTTAAAAATGTGAGCGCGATCTCACTCAGCGGAAACAGGAAGCTCTGTGGTGGAATTCCTGAGCTACACTTACCAAACTGCACATCAAATGCCTCTGCCAATAAACATCACTCTCATGAACTTAAGGCAATTCTCATTCCTATAGGTGGCGTAATTCTATTTTTAACTATAATCTTTTGCTTACTTGGGAGCCGTAAATGGATAGTACGCTCTCGAATGAAACCACTATCAATGTTTTCCTTCAAAGATCGGTACATGAAAGTATCTTATGATGAGCTTTTCAGAGCTACTAATGGGTTCTCTTCAACTAATCTAATAGGCACAGGTAGTTTTGGATCGGTGTATAAAGGAGATATGATGCATGAAAATGCCGCCATTGTTGCTGTAAAAGTGCTGAACCTTCAGCAGCATGGGGCTTCCAAGAGCTTTACGTCCGAATGCGAAGCCCTAAGAAGCATCCGACACCGAAATCTCGTCAAAATTTTAACTTCTTGCTCTAGTCTAGATCACCGAGGCAATGATTTTAAGGCACTAGTCTATGCATACATGCCTAATGGTAATTTAGAAGAGTGGCTACATCCTAATGCATGCAAGAATAGACCATTCAGAAGTCTAAACCTTATCGAAAGGTTGAACATTGCCATCGACATTGCCTCTGCATTGGAATATCTTCATCACCATGGGTCCACACCAATTGTTCATTGTGATCTTAAGCCTAGCAATGTTCTTTTGGACGATGACATGGTGGCACATGTTGGGGACTTTGGGCTGGTGAAGTTTCTCATACAAAACCAAGATGAATCATCTCAACAGTCAACTAGCACAACAGGAATCAAGGGATCAATCGGCTATATTCCTCCAGGTGAGAACTCACACACAATAAAAACCTAATTTACGTTATAATTTATGATATATCAGCAAAATATGTTTTACATTTCTGATAAAATTGATGCTGGATACGTGAATTTCTTAGGCTATCTATAATAAATGTGATGGTGCTTCATGTTCACTACTGATTTTTGAGGCAAAAACTGGTAGTGACATGAGAATATTGTTGAATTGATGATGACTATAGTGTATTAATTAGTAGAAAAGAGGGGAAAAAAATAAGAAAAGAAAAAGGAGGAGATTGCATATTAACCATGAAATTCAAGATAGTTTCAGAATGATACCCATTATGAATGAAGCGGTAGCACGCTACCTTACTCTCAAAAAAAGATAGTTTCAGAATGAACAAATTACAATTAATTTGACTAATATATAAAACACTACCAAGTATACAGTATATACAACATTACCACATTTCTAAAACATATGAATGTGCCTTTTGTCGTGGGCTACGATGTCTATCTAACGAATACTAACAGTTTTAACCAAATATTTGGCAGAGTACGGAATGGGCAGTCAAGCATCTATACTTGGAGATGTATATAGCTATGGTATTCTTCTGCTAGAACTGTTTACTGGAATAAGCCCTATCGACAACAAGTTTAAAGAACGCTTAAGCCTTCATATGTATGCTCAAATGGCTTTTCCTGAACAAGTCATGGACATGGTAGACAACAGGATGTTCTCGGCAGAATATAATATAAACACGAGGGAAGACGATGATAGAATAGTTTATCAGGAAGAGAGTGTGCGAGATTGCATAGTTTCAGTGATCAAATATGGGCTCATTTGCTCAAGTGCATCACCGAAAGATCGATTGGAGATGACGAAAGTTGCCAAGGAGCTCAATGAAGCAAAAAAGAAAAGTCTCTTAGAACTAAAGCCCAAACGAAGCTCAAAGTAGGCCAAGGACTCGGAATTAGCTATTCTTCAGTCAAATTCAGATGCGTGGTATAGCCGCATTGCTGTGGAAATTTATCATATATAGTTCAACAGTGTTTTACAATGTTTGATGAATGCATAGAGATTTTTTTTTCATTTGAAATTTGTGATATATAGCTGCTGCTTTTTTGGGGTAAAGTCAAGAAATGCATATAGTTCAACAGTACACACTTGGCTTCTCAACTGAACAAACATTTCAATATTGAGAGAATATTTTCTTCTATAAATAGAAGAAGCTATTCTATGTGCTTAAAAAAAGAATGCCAAAGAGCTAAAATTATTTTCTGAAAATAACTGAGGAAAAAACGAAAAACAAGATAAACATAAATAGAAGCAGTTGGTCAAGTGATATTGCCTGCATTTTCCTCAGCTGATATTTTATTTCTTCGTCTTCGATACATCACCGATTCTGTACCTCTGTTTTATATTTAAAGTAGTTGTCAAAGTGATCAGATGGTTCATAGACGAAGCAAGAGATTACATCTCTTAACGTCACAACACCAACAATTTCTTGGTCAGTGCCATCTACTACATAAATCCGGTGAACAGATCTCGACGCCAAACTCTCTATGACACTCCCCAGGCAAGAAGTAGGTGCACATGTAGTTGGATTTGCCATTGTGTTTGCTAATTCTGTTTCTGCTGAGGTTATGGTCTTTATGAAATCCAACACAGTTAGATGCCTGAAAGCAGAAGAGAACTATAAGACAAACTAAAGGAAACAAAAGAAAACTCTATCAGCTATCACATAAAAGTGTGAAATAAAATGGTGAACAACAATCCAAATCTTCAATTGGATCACCATAATACAAAATTACTTCCAAGCAGGCTCACCGATCATTGAGAACTTTTAGGCTCATCACGGGAGGAGAATGTTATAAATTTTATGGCATAATATCAACCATCCCTAGCGCAAGTGGCAAAGGACTTGGTGATTGATACCGAGACCCGAGTTCGAAGCCTAGTTGCTCCACATTTCCAGCTAAGTTTATTTTAAAAATAAACGAAGTGGGTAGCATGCTACCTTTCTCTCTCAAAAAAAAAAAAAATTTTATGGCAAAATTTTCTATTTGAAAGACAAAATGAAACTTTACTGAACTAAACAATGGAATTCTATATAGCATAAGCCATAGAAGTCACCTGAAATCAGAGAAGAGCCTTGGCTTAAGCAGCAGAAATCTGATGTCTCTTATGCTCACACCACCCACTAATTTTTTTGTGGTACCCTCTGTAACGGGAAGTCCTCCTATTTGGTTGTCCTTCATGCGCTTGAAAGCCTCGAGGATTAACTCATCACTCTTGATACTAATAACCTGACCATAAAAGCCAGCAAGTGATAATTCCCTATACTTCTTGTAATTGGAGTAGATTGATAATACGTGATGGATAAACTCAATGCTCAGACAGAGATCACCACAAGTAGCAAAAGAGTTATGCACTGATCTTCTGTTATCTTTTTTGAAGAAAGGACATAAGTGAAAACATATAAAGCTAAATGGATATGATGTTGTGGTAAAAAAAGGTTAACATAACTATATGGTCTACAGTGAACAATTGCAATTGAGAAAATAACCTCATCGCGTGACATAAAAGGAAGTCCAAAATCTGAAAGAGGACGCGCAGCGATGAAATCAAACCAGTTGCATCCCTTGCATTTATTCAGGCCTTGCACAACTGCTGATTGGGTGATAAAATTCGTAACATGAGGCTTGCCATCTTCAATCACAGGGACATTCTTCAATCTATACTTTGAGAGTAACAGCAAAACAGTTAGCATGGAATTGTCTTGAGCAACAGGGAGGAAAGGTGCCGAGCGGAATGACTGGAGAATTGATTTTACCTGTAATAATAGGTCTAAATGAGAGAAACTTTTGCCGCAATAGGTTTAAACAAAGGGAGAGAAACTTTTGCCGCAAAAGGACTACAGAGGTTTCAAATTTTTGCTGTTTTAGAACAACAAAACTGTGATGTAGAGCCTTCCCATTCAATTAGTACTATGGCAAGTGGACAATTACAACTATATAATAGAATTCTTCTATTCCCATAGGGGATTAATGGTGATTTATAACTTGAAAATGGGATATATTTCTGGCATTTTATTGAGGTTTTTCCATCTGTATGAGGTTAAGAAGATTGGTCACCTCATGTTAACTGAACTAACAAAATTCATTTTACCAAAAATAAGCAAATGCAAACAAACTTACAGTTGTCGATTTGAAAGGCTCTTCCTGAAGGAGAATTTTATAGAAATCATCCCCCAAACTATCAGCAACAGCAGGAGCATCTTTCGCCATGCCACTTTCAGCAGCTAATCCTCCAGCGACAGCCGCGCCAATTGCAGCAACAGTCAGCCCGGCCACAGCCAGCGGGCCCGTTGCCCCCATCGCCACTGCCCCTACGCCAAGAGCACCGAGAGCGCCTGCACCGATGCTAGCAGCCGTTGCTGAGCCCGTGGTTAATGCGACAGCAGCAAGCTCTGCGCTCTCCAACACCCAGAGAATTATTGCTGAGTAGTCTATAATTCCAAGATAATGTTCTTTCCATTCAGTACTGGAGATTTCATCTGGGTTTGTTACGGGAGCAGCAAGTATGTTATGCTCAGATAAAACACGGATTGCCTCCACAATGGTTGTGTCTGCCGAAATTTCAATTACTGTTCACGAGACAGATAAGATGTGGGTTAAACTTGCAAGACATAAACCACAATTTAATATGATCAAAGGGCTTATACAACTCCAAAAAGCAGAATTCCTCTTGATATGATGGATAACAAATAGTCTAGAGCTTTTGTTGCGGCAGAAAGCTTAAATGGGCATGCTCCATTACAAAAGGCTCCAACTTGAAGCTTCTGCTTCTACGGCTCTGAGAAGCTATGAAGCGACTTTACTCGAACATCACTTCTGCAGAAGCTCTAGAGCCGAATAGGCGATAAGATGGTTGAGGGACTTATACATAAACAGAAGAAGCAAAGTTCTTATTTCTTTTGTTGGTACTTACAATCCAGACGAATCAAATGTTGAAAGCATTAACAGATACCTTTGCCACCAGGAACGAGAGGGAAAGAAGAGACCAGAATTCTAGCAAATGAAGAGGTCAAGCGTTCTTGTAAAGAATGCGGCAACTTTTTCTTAGATTGGATTCTGTCAAAATAAGCATCAGAGCTTGGCATTCTTGATTGTACTCGATCTTGCTGGGCCATAGTATATGTATGCAGTAATTAGCTGGATGACTAGTTTCTTTAAGAGTTGGAGAAATCTTGTACACAGCTTACTGCAGATAAGAAGTTCATCAACAGTGCAATCCACAGAGAGAAAGTTCTTAAATAATAGTAGAAAGTTCTTCACTTGCTAACATAAGTAACCTACAAACGATGTGAATATTCACTACATTGATTAGAAAATAAAGAGCAAGATTCCTGAAAAAAGAAAATTTCTAAGGCCTTGTTTGGTTATAGTTCTGGAATTTTTAGGGTCTTCTTGTTCAAATTATATGTAATTGAATTCAACAGAATAAGGCAGAATCTTTGCAATCTATACAACTGAACTATTTGTCAGGCATCAAAAAACATAATTTTTGTAAAAAAAAATTTGCACGCTAACTAGCAATAATAAGAACTGAAAAGTCAATTCGCCAACACATCAAATCGTATAGAATTTGAGTTTACCATTTCTCTTTCTCAACTCTAATATTATACAATCTTTCCAAAAAAATAAAAAAAAAAAAATCTAATACATGCCACATCAAGGATCTAATCAATGATTCAATATGCTGGACAGTTTAAATCTTTTGCTATATATGGCTAGCAAATATTCCTCAAAATAGGACAACTTCGAAGAACAAATTTAGCAGATCCTATGGTTACCACCACAAACAATTCACTAAATAATGCGTACAAACATAGATTGAACCAAAAAAAGACACAAGGAAAAAAATAATAATAAATCTACAAAACACAGCTCATTGAGGCATTAAATCAAACAGGTCATTGGCATTCCACGAAAAGAGAAATTATAGAATTTTTGGTGTGAATGTACCGAATGAAGTAGCAAGTGAGAACGGCGTTTGCGACCGAAGTGCCGGTCTCGGGACGGAACGAATCAGAATGCAATAGAAATTTAGGTGAGAAGAAGAAGAAGAAGAAGAAGAAGAAGAAGAAGAAGAATAAGAATTTTCGTGATTTATGTTTTTTGTTGTTGTTGTTGTTGTTGTTGTTCATTGTTTTCGTTGAGGTTCGTTGCGGCATTTCGCAATCTAAATCGACGCTTTTGCGCCAAGTGTCGGTCTCACCGGTGCGTACAGAGCGGGAACACAACCGTTGAGTGGAAGGAGGTGAGAGGACTTTGCCGTCTTTTTACAAAATAATCCACTTTCTGTTGTATTTTGCGACTTGGTCCCTCGTTTTAGGATTCTTTTCAAATTTCCATTCTCCCTGAACCACGTGCACCATCAAAAAAAAAAAAAAAAAAGAAAATTACAAAAAAAAAAAAAAAAAAAAGAGAAAAGAATTTGACATTTCGTATGATGTAGCACATTACAACAAATTGTGATATTGTTCAAGACTATGATTTTGAGTCACTTATTTATCTAATAATCATTATCCTATTCACATAAATCAAAATTATAAACGACATTTCCACCATATAAACACCACATCTAATTATTCTGTGGATATATCCAAAATTTCCTACTCAAAACAAGAATTAATAACTAAATCAAATCCAGCAAAACAAAAAAATTCTTTCAATTGGTGTTCTTCCAATTTTCTACTTGAGAAGCAGAAGCACTGCTCTTTGAGCTCGAAAATCCTAAAGTGGGCTGGAGCATCAGCAAGCTCCCATGTTGGCCCGGTTTCGAAGCCGGCGAGGTCGGCTTAGTCAAGTAGCTCGACGCGCACCCGTTGCTCCCGACCGGCCCACCCCGGTGCGCCGAATCCGAGCCCAATTGCTCAGCCCAGATCGGCCCATGGGCCAAATCATCTTGGGCTCTGACGTACGACGTGATCGCCGCCGCCAATGCCGACTGGAAGGTCGGGTCGGCTGTGATCGCCTTCGCGATTGTGTCGGTCAACAAATTCTGGCCCGTGTTAGAAGCACTCGAGCTGGCGATTTTCTGCATGTAGGATTGATAACAAAGATCCTGGGCTTTACTGCCCAGGTTTAAAGAGGCGATTGGGCTTTTGCTGTGTAGTGGGCTTGTATAGCTTAAGTATCCATTGGTCCAAGAAGTTGGTTGGGTGGCAGTGCTACTCCCAGTCTCTGAGGTGGAGAAGTTAAAACCAGTTGAGGAGTATCTAGGGTTAGGGTTAGGGTTAGGGTTAGAGGAGAACCTGGAGAAGAAGGAGGGTTGGGAGGCTAAAGAAGATGATGAGGAGGATGGTGGTGGTGCAGTGAGATCTAGTGTGATTGCAGGGTAAGAAGATGCTGAAGAGAGAGAAGATGTGGGGAAGTAGAACTGGTTTGGCCTGGAAGGGCAGTCTGATAAGCTGAATTTGAGGCCGTTGAAAGTGGCGGTGGCTGCCGCGGAGGCTGCATTGTCGGATCCGATTGCCGGGGTGGAGGCGGAGGAGCCGGACATGAGCATGGAGGCGGCGGCGGATGTCGTCGACGCCATCGCGGTGGCGGAGATCGGAAGAGGGTGGTTGTGGATCCCCTCATAAGTGGTGATCAGTATGGATGTGTCTTCTGCACATCTCTGCACCTGAGAATTATCAAACAAATAATTAATTCAATTACAATATTTTTTAAATATTTAAGCTATTTATCTTCATTTTAACTAGGAGCATAAAAAAAGAAGTATGGTCAACAATTAGAATATTCTAAGATGTTGACAATTAATGATGTAGAAACTTAGCTTTAGCTAGAGTTGAGATTGAATTAATCCATCACAAGAAAAAGAAAGTACAAAAAAAAAAAAAAAAAGATAAAATCGCTAAAAATTACTTTTAAAAACCATGATGTCAAGATGAATTAAGAAATTTTTTTTTCCTGCAAATGAAAATTATTTTTCTCGTTGAGAATTCGTCAAATTAATTAAACTTTATAGCTAGTTTATTTAAATCGTTGAATCGTGAGAGTAAATATATATGACTGATAATCCCAAATCTTATACAGTTCTGTATTGCGTGTTTGAAAATAAAAATAATATCTTCTAATTATCTTATTTTTTCCACAAGAGAAGAAAAGTAGTACGTTCATTGTTTATTCAATCTTATACATTTCCAGTGTCAACGACCGTTGCGAATTAAATACGACAATTGCCAAAGGGAACAATTTACTGAATTAATTACTAGTCTAGACTCCTAATCAAACCAATAACGTACTTTTCCTTGTTAATTAGATTCCTAATTAATATTATATAACATAACATTAATTTTATATATGCTGTGCAATTAATGTGAAACTAAGATATTGGTTGCAAATTTCTAAGTAAATTAATCCTTATAACTATAATATATTATTTTTAGAAAAAAATAGTATGAAAAAATTGATCGACTAATTAATAACTATAATATTAATGATCAATATTTACTTACCTGTTTTCTCACAGGGCAGCCCGTGGCAACCGTGCAACGATAGTATGCACGCGGGCATGGATTTCCTTTGGCGATCTTTTGTCCATATTTTCTCCATTGGCATCCATCATTCATCTATAGATCGAGTTCATGAACACAAGTCTTAATTAATTAATTAAATTGATTTTCTTTCTATTTTTCTTTTGAACAACAATTAACTTTTTGTCTTAATTTGAATATCAAAAATCATAAACTCATGACTCCATTACGTATTATCAAAATGCATTCGATATTTGATCAGAAATCTGAATTTGAATTCGTACATTATAATGAAATACTTTGTACGTACGTACCGTTGCAGCGTCGCATCTTGCTCTCACTGAAACCCTAGCTTTCTTAACCTGAGGTTGTTGCAAAACTTCGTCCTCAGCATTTCGAATATTCTTAAGTATCTTGCTTGGTGGCCATGGCTCTCCTGCAGCTTCCACTTCTTTTGCCTCCTCAATGCTATTATCGGAGCTTACGTTCGTCACGGGAACTTCATTTTTACCACCACTAGACCCTTCAAACTTGCATTCCAAACCAAGAGAAAGGCCACCTCCATTGGGTTCATCATTATCATTGTTTTTACTCACATTTATTAGCTTTTCTTCTTTCTTTTGGCAACTTGAGCTTGTTCCAAGGCTCAAAAAAACAAGCTCTTGGTCCTCTATATGTTCATCTAAATTGGTATAAGTGTCATTTGGTGGCTTTTTCGCTCGATCTTGTTGGGAAATGTCCAAGAATTGCATATGGAGAGATTGGTAGTCCTTAACAATTCGTGCTAAGATCATCTTCAACCTTTCATTCTCTTCTCTCACTTCACCCATTTCCGCCTTTGTCATTTCTAGCCTGTCCAACTACGAGCACAGAAATATATATAAAATTTATAAAGTGTGAGAAACATTATATTGTGTATTATTTTTCATAATATTATTAAAAATATCCCCAAATGTTTTGATAATGTAATATCATTATATAAAAATTTTATTATATTAAATTAATTTATTAAATGATAAATTTTAGTATTATTTTTAATTTTTTGATATCTTAAAGCGTCAGAATTTTAAAAAATTCTAACGCTTTAAAGCGTTAGAATATATTTTACCGATTTTTGGCATATGCATTGACATATACATGACGATTCTTTATTTGCAGATGTTTTAATCGATACTTTTAAATATGACTATATTGTAATATTTTTAAGTATTGTTAAATATTTAAAAAATCAATCTTAAATATTATTTTTTTTTGTAGTGACTTTTGTTATTTTAAAGCTTTGAGCTACGTGCTAATTGAATTTCTCTTCATAATTTCTCATTTTATGATTATTCTTTAACATGATCAAATTATAACAACTTGTTCTGGTTGCTAGGAAGGGTGAAAGGAAGAGATCGGTATGTAGGTAGCTTATAATTAATTATTTAGAAAGGGTTAATTCAGAACACATAAAAATATTCTACAGAAACCTTTTGGAGGACCAAATCTTTTTTTTCTTCTTCTTTTTTTTTCTTTTTTTTTTTTTTTTTTCCTGAGACTTTGTTGTCTCATTCTTGTAGCCTAATTCAACTTCATTTTGAATAAGCGAATAGCATACTATTTTTCTTTCTCTCAAAAAAAAAAAAAAAAAAATCTACAGGATATAAATTAATTAACGTGAATTAAGAAAAGGTTTGTTCTTAGTTTCTGTGCAAATTTTAACTAAGTTTCCGCACAATTTAGGTGATCAGATCTTAGTTTCAATCCTACCTGAGTAATTGAGTCAACGTCCTTCGCATATGCAGAAGAAGGTTTCATGGAGCAGTACATGGGCGATCTTTCTCTTGAAATTGTTGAAGGTATCTGTACAAGAATAATTTAATTTGATCAGCTATATAATACTTAATGTGTTAAAAAAATTAAGAATTCTTATTTGATAAAACATGACTCAATTAATTAATATAGACCATGTAATTAATGCAGATAAATGTTATGGAGAGTGGGTTCCATATGAAATATTAGAAAAATATGGATTCCAGCAAATTAGATGGATAAAAAGTGCCATATATATATGTTGTGTACATTTTTTTGAAGAGCAAACCAAAATTTACTACTAGCAAAAAATTTTCAAGAACAAGAACAACAACAATTAATAAGATTAACAAAGGGTAGAGAAGCATTTAACAAGTTTTATCCTTTTACATGTTAGAAATTAAGCCAAGTATATGTCATGCAAGGTTTAACGTTTTTTAAGATACGTGACAAATTATTGTGAGATCGATATCTCGTTACTTATTAATATTTATTTTACAGTAATCTCCTCTTATGGTCTAAATCTATATATATATATATATATATATATATATATATATATATATATATATATATATATATAAAACATAGTTTGCAGCAAGTACTATTTCAAAAAAAAAAAAGGAAAAAAAATTCCAATTAATTAGCTAGCTAGCTAATCTCCAATAAGAATAAAAAAGAAGAAAAAGAATTAATCGGTCGTAACATAACTAAGAGAAACTTTCAATTCACAAAAATAATTAATAGCAACTTTAATTTGGAACAACAAATTAAATATGTGATTGTTTTGTAGTTCCATACCTGTTTGCGAACGCTCGAAACCTTGTTGGTTGGGGAAGATGACCTTCGAATGTCTTGGTTGGTCATAAAGTTTTCTCTTCCTAACTGTAGCAACAAAAGATCGATTGCAAATTTAGTTATGAAGACATTACCAAAATAGAATATATATATATATATATATATAATGGGAGGGGTTGATCATTCTCTTCAAACATTCTAAGAAGTTGCTGCCAAAAAAGTCCAAAAAATGCTTCAAACTAAGGCGCCGTAGTTCAACAACTGAAAAGACCAAAACCTTCTTAATTAGGGCTTGACAAAAATTTTTATAATCAAATTTCCTCACAAATATACTATTTGAAGACCTTAATTAATTTGCCAATCATTAATCAAACGCAGATCATAATTAATGCACAAAAAGTGCTAAACCATCCATATTAATTACATGATTTTGAAGTTTCTGTTCTAGAAAGTCCATCTCATAAAGCTCATAGTCTTACCGCATGCAATAGAAAATTAGCTCACTTTGGCCTTAAATTCTTAGCATAGGAAACTAAATTAAGCCACAGAGAAAAAGGAAGTATATACATAACAAAATTAAAAGTATATACCTGATCTCCATTATCTTCATCTCCCATGATCAGTTCCACATCCTCTATCTCCTCTTTAAAAGCAGGTTTTTTCATTCCCACCTCCATAGGAAACAAAACCAAGGTCTCCTCTCTTTCTCCTCCTCTTTATTATTTATTTTTGGTTCCTTAATTTGCCTTGTACTCTCCTCTTGTTATAAAGGGAAGCATCGATCATGGGCTTGACTAGTTTTATTTATTTTAAAAAAGAAGAAACCAAAGCCAAGTACTTATCTACATTACCTGGTGAATAAGTATCTAAAATGTCAACACCCACATTGGTGACTAAAATAAGATAAACTAAGAAAGAGAAAAAAAAAAAAAAAAAAAAAAAAAAAAAACTTGTTTCAACGTGAGAGCTGTGAGAGCTGTGTTGTAGCCGCACTCTCCGCTAGCTCTCCTTTGAAGTTTCTCCGTACATACCTCGCCAAACTTGTTTGTTCATTCTCACGTGGGAGAGGGTGCATGTTTCGTACGTATACCGCGTCATTTATATATATATATACTGTACAATCAGATCACAGTATATGTACTTTTAAAATATATTTCTTAAGTTTAATTCCTATACTATATACCTTGATTTGCAAATATTTGATTAAGTGATATTTCACTGAGTTGTAATGGCTCCTGAACAAAAATGTTAACTTTTAAATTGGACCGGAGTGGCTGTTCTGAATCTGATTAATTTGGTAACCTAAAATGGTACTTTCGTTAGCTTAATTTCCTTTCTACAAACCTAAATTTTTCGCACTATTTAAAATAGTACCAGCTGGTTAATTGCTTGAACCCAAAATACTGGACCGAACAAAATGCATTGAATATATTCGCTCTGCATGGGTTAGTAGCATTTCTCAGGTTCACCGAAGAGATATATGGATCGAGACCATAATATTTCATTCAAGATGGCCTTCCTAGCTAGATTAATTGAGCCCAATTAATTAGTTTCGTACTAATTAAATTATTTATGCTCCAATAATATTATTAGTTTTATTTACTCCAATCTCTCTCTCTCAAAAAAAAAAAAAAGTTTTATTTACTCCAAGATTTTTTTTTAAAGAGAAAGATAGCCAACCCACTATTCGTTTTATTCATTTAGCAAATTTAGCTATAATAGTTGAGACAGTAAGGAATAAATAAATTATCAACCAAAAGGACTACACCTTATTATCGACATAACTCACCTAATGCTGCACAGTTCATTCCATTTCTTTCTTAAAGTACCTGTTGATGGAATTTCCTTAAGCTATTTGACTTGTAGGCCTTTTAATCCAGTTGGCACATGATAACAATAAGTCAAAATGATGCCGCTTTTATAGAAGATCACTTGAATTATTCATATTTATATATATATATATCAACCCAAAAATAAAATTAAAAATATCTCCTTGGTCAACTTTTGTAGACTCTCTTTGATATTTCAAATTAAATTTGGCAAATATTCTTAATAAATATGGCCAAAATACGGTGACTACCGTCCGCATAGCGATCGACAAATAATATTATTTTTTTTGTAAGTCAAACTCTAAATTTGATGTTATTTGCATATAGTGTTGTCTATTTGCATTTCTTAAGCATGTGTGGTACATTTTTTTCTTTTGAATAAATGGATATTGGTTCCTGCTTTTGTCATTAATATTGGAAATCTTTCAACATCCTTTTTTATTGTTTTGTGTTGACTAATTCTTTCTTCTTTTTTTTGTCCTCTTTTTCTCTGTAAACAAGGTTTTCATGGATCTTATATATTTGTCTCTTTGTAAACAATAAGTCCAATAGATTTTTTCTGAATTTGTAGCTATCAATTGGCTTTGAGATGTGAAATAAATATAACTTAATTAATTAACCTCAATGCTATTGAAAATTTCTTGAATTTATGTAGGACTGATCATTTGATAATATATATCAGTCGCTTTGGCGTGAAATTATGGACCATCCGGATAGATTTAGAACCATTGACAAATATGAGTATTATTTACTTAAATGAAGGGAAATTTGTTCTGCGAAAATCTTGAGGAAAAGAAAATAAATATTCTCCAAATTACTAGTATTAAAATGGGGAGTACTATATTATCACACATTGTTGGAAAAATTCGGTACTCGCCCCGCTAGCAGATTCTCTGAATTCGCAATCCGCTTCGATACCGCAATCCGCTCTGGTACCGCATAGAGTTGGGATTCCGCAGCGAAAACGTCAAATCGGATTTTTACCATAAATCCGTCCTCTCAACAAAACTGGAACCAATACAACCACAAAGAAAAAAAAAATCAATACAAGAAAATATGCGGGTGAAATAAGATTCATTAACCAAGAGAAGAATTACACCGATTACACAGACTTCTCTTCTGCAATAGAGTAGCTTCAACCCTAGCCCTCCTCCTGAATCTCTCTCACCCTTCTCTTATCTTCTATAAACCTAGAAAATTATGGGTGTGGCTAAATCCTAGCCCCCACCACCTCCTTGGGTGTTACCACCACCGTGCTGTGAATACCACTATATATTTATATGGGTGTGGCTAAATCCTAGCCTCCACCACCTCCATGGATATTACCACCATCGTGGGTATATCTTTCTTAACACAACCATGCTGTGGATACACTATATCGGTGTGGCTAAATCCTAGCCCCCACCATCTCCATGAGTATTACCACCATCTTGGGTGTATCCTCCTTAACACCACCGTGCTATGGATACTACTATATGGGTGTGGCTAAATTTTAACCCCCACCACCTCCATGGATATTACCACCATCTTGGATGTGGATACCACTATATGTGTGTGGCTAAATCCTTGCCCTCACCATCTCAATGGGTATTACCACCACCGTGGGTATATCTACCTTAACACCACCGTCAAATAATAGCAAATATGCTATATATATATATAGCTTACATCAAAAGCTATCCAAATTCTAGTCTAAATAGATTTCTATTCTGATTAATATTTAAATCTTAACAAACTTATCTCTTTAATATTTAAATATTAATCTTAATCCAACTAGGATTCAATTACAAATCTAATCAAATCCTAACACACATAGCCATGTTTATCTGAAAGCATATCAAATTCATTGAATTCAGTCAAATTTAATTAGTGAATATATAGGAATCAAATTCAATAAATCAAATATATTCACTAACTTAGATTTATAAGTTTCAAATTATATAACTTTATTTTTTTTCATTTAATTAACTGGTACTACTAGAATGATTGTGCTATGAGCTACATATACACAAAACTAAGGCTACATTAATAGATCCAAGATCCAGGGACTCTTCCCTCTAAAGGTACCATATGGTCAACTCTTGTTTTATTAAATATAACATAAATAAATCCAATGTATAAGGTGACATATTGTGATCTGAGTTAGATGTTCCATTTACTTAAGAAAAATACTATAACATTTAGTGGTGATGATGAGGATCTATTTAGATTAGATTAGATTAGATCAGATTCCCATATATTTATTTATCGCCAGTTTTCCAACCAAACCTGATGTTTAGCGAGGTACAGTTCATGTTTGGGTTCAATTAATTGTTTGTTTTTAGATCCCAAAGCGTTGAAACGGTTGAAACATTGTCATCTCAATTTGCCTTCAAGGTAGATTTTTTTTTTTTTTCAGTGTTGACCAAAATGATCTCACCCTTAACTCATTAATTGCCTATTTCCTTTTTTTTTTTTTTTTTTTTTGGTTTCAAGCCTATAATACCAAAAATTATATCAGCATTTAGTCTCTTTTGATCGACATTTTTCTTAAATTGAATTAGGGTAACTTTTAGTTAAGTACATGAATTTTCTAGCATTATTATTATTATTATTATTATTATTATTATTATTATTTTGATTTTTTGAGGGTCATGATGCTAACTAAGTTCATCTACTTAATGAATAAAGCAGATTTAATAAAGTACTATGTGGATTTAATTGTCCAAAAAAAAAAAAAAAAAAAAACTACTATATATTTTTTTGGGAAGGAGTTAGAAGCCTCACATTGAAGCAACTATTTTCAAAATTCAGAATCTTATTTCCACTCTTCCCTAGAGCAAAAGTTTTGAATAAATTTTTTTTGCCAAATATTTTACAAAGAATATTTTTGCTAATAGTAGAAGTGAAAATGGGATCAAACATGCAAGTCCTAATTAGTATATAAATTAGTAGAATACTTCTCAAAATATTGCAATTTGGGCTTTATCACGCAATTCCAAAATATTGATGGATTCATATCAAATTAATATTGTATTTAAATTCCTAATCCAAATGCCCTGAGATACATGCTTTTATTACTCAAAATTCAAATCTGATCTAAATTAAAAGATGTTTTCCCATTTGTTTAAAGTAAATTATATACATATGATACCCTTAACCCATAATTAATCTAAATAAATTATTATATCCAAATTTGATCCCAAACTATTAATCACAAGTTGTGTCAGTAACGCATCAGTAAAAATAATGGATTTAGAATCCCTAGCAAGGTGCAGGATGGTTATTGGATAATTATGTATCCTTCCTTTTATTTAATAATTTTATGTATTATAGTACTGCTATGGTTTGCCCAAAATAACGTAGAAAGCGATGAGTGCTTCATGTGAGAAGCACATAAAGCAAACAACATATTGGGCGCTGTTTTAATAATTCTTAAAAAAATTTGTAAAATTATATTATTTTTGGTCTTCTAAAGTAATATTATTGATGATTTTAATTATCAAATCGAGTAGTTGGATAACTGTGCCAACGGAGCCAACGGATATGAAAATAAACAACAATGCTCACTTGGTGTCCAGCATGTTTTTTTTTTTTTTTTGTTTGTTTGTTTTTGAGAAAAGGCAGCATGCTGCCGCTTCATTCAAAAGGGGATTGAATTTAGCTACAAACCGGAGGCAACCAGGCCTCGGACCCAAAAGAAAGGAAAAAGGAAAGAAAGGAAAGGGAAGCACGTAGAAGAAACACAAGTACAGGCCTAGGAACAGAACGAAGACCACTGCGAACGGCAAAGCCTGATCGCGGCGAGCAAAGCGCTGGAGCAACGAGACTTGTTGTCGAAGGCCCTTCGATTTCTTTCAAGCCAGACCACCCACCAGGTGGACGCGATAGTGGTTAGAGTCCTTTTGCTCCAAGCCCCCCTCTTAAGCGAGCAAGCCTCCCACAGTCCGGCAACGGTCGTAGAGTTTCGGATCTCCCCTTTATTAGGTAGAAGGGTCTCAAGCAGGGAGTTGGCGCAGAAGCAGGAGAGGAATAAGTGGTCGACTGTTTCAACAGGTCCCAGGCAGATGGCGCAGCAGCTGGGTCCGGTCCAATTCCTCTTTTGGAGGATGTCTCTGGTCAGTACCCGCCTTCGGAGCACCAGCCAGATAAAGATTTTGACCTTCAATGGCATCTTGATGTTCCAATCGAGTTGAACCGGTCGTCGACTTCCCCGCTATCCTGCAGGAAGCGGTACGCAGATTTCACAGAAAAGATCCCAGAGGTTGTCCAGCGCCAAAGGAACTCATCGTTGTTGTCGGTGAGGCGCAGATGGACGGTAGTCTCTTTCAGTTCCCGGATAACGTCCTCCAAGCCTGGAGAGCCCCCTTCGAGACCCTCCAGAATTCGTGCCCAGTTCCAGCCGTTTGGACCAAAACAGTCAGCCACTCGAAGCTGCTTGCTGCTGGCCAACTCATAGATGCGTGAAAACTGGGTTGAGAGGGACGAATTCCCAGTCCAGATGTCTCCCCAGAAGCCAGTCCGAGTTCCATCTCCCACAGAGTGGGTCGTGCTACACCTGAAGATATCCCGCGTGCGCAGCACACTTTTCCACCAAGGGGAGAAGGGTCGAAAGGAGGATCCCTCGCTCAGCGGTTTTCTGCGATGATAGTAGAGTCTCTTGACGAGGGGTTCCCAAGGCGGCGGTTCCAGAGAAAGGAATCTCCACCACCACTTTACGAGCAAGGCCGTGTTGAAGGTTTCTAGGTTCAGGATTCCTAGTCCCCCGTCTTTTCTGGTCCTGCAGACCGCCCTCCAGCTGACCAGGCAGTGGCCTCCCGACACCGAACGGTGCCCTTTTCAGAAGAATGCACGGCGAAGCGTGTCGATTCTTTTGATGACCCAGACAGGTGCTTTGAAGACCGAGAAGAAGTAGAGGGGTAGATTTGACAGCACAGAGTTGACCAGAGTTAGCCTTCCCCCATACGAAAGCAGTTTCGCTTGCCACCCCGTGATTCTATGCTCAATCCTGGAGACTACAAGTTGCCAGGCCTCCTTAGGAATGCAGCCCTTGCCCAGCGGTAGGCCAAGGTATTTGATCGGGAGCGAGCCCAGCTTGCAGTTTAGGATCGCTGCGAGTCGCTCGCCTTTAAGGCTTCTGTTACCCAGATAGAGCAGTTCGGACTTCGACGTGTTGATTTTGAGGCCAGATGCCCATTCAAAGATACGCCAAAGAAAGCGGAGGTTGCGGATCTGTCTTTGCTTAGCTTGGCAAAAGAAGAACGTGTCGTCCGCGAACTGGATGAGGGCAGTTTTAGAGTCCCTCGATGGTCCAACTCCAGTGAGCAGTTTGCTTTGGACGGCTCTCCTTGTCATGCGGGCCAGGCCTTCCGCCACCAGCAGGTAGAGGAAGGGGGAGAGGGGGTCACCTTAGCGAAGTCCCCGCTTCATTCTGAACCAATTGGTGGTGCCTCCATTAACGAGAATGGCAACTTTGCCGTTAGCAGTACACTGGTCGATCCACCCACACCATCTCTGGTTAGCGCCAAGGCAGCGGAGGATGTGCTTGAGAAAGGTCCAGCTAACACTGCCGAACGTCTTTTCGAAGTCCGCCTTGACTCCCACGCAGTCTATTTGCTTGCTGGCGCCCCAGCTGAATAGCTCGCCGGCAGTGACGTAGGAGTCCAGCATGTGTTATGCTCACGTATTAGAAGAATATATATATATATATATATATATATATATATATATATATATATATATATATATATATATATATATATATATATATATATATTGAAGTGGTTTTGAGATATTATTAGATTGATTAATTGTCAAATTTAATTACAAAAATAATTAAATTTAATTATTCTTTTTGTTATGGCGCCTTAGAATCCGAACAATTAATGATTTGTAAGTTAATTTGTAAGTATCCTAGAATATAATTTGTAAGTTAAGGATGCATGCATTTGAGTCAATTAGCGATTGGTTTCGTTTTTCAAAATTTATATCAATGTCAAATTTATGTGGTGCCTAAATTTAAAGCACAATGCATTTTATGGGAATTTGATCTACTGTGCTCTGGTAATCTAATTTCCAAATTTAAAAACCAAATTAGTTATTAGCTGTTATATATATATATATATATATATATATATATATATATATATATATATATATATATGTATGTAATTAATACAGAGACATAAGTTATAATTTTAAGGCATTTATTTTTTTGAGCTTGATGAGGCATATTTCAACTAGGCATGGAATTCGAGGATTTAATATTCGACAGTTTAGATTGGGCGCAGAAACAGTTGACTAGAATCTCATCAATCAATGACATCAATTATATAATAAATTTACAATAATTCTTTTTAATTTTTTAAGTGCATAGTTGGAGTAGTTTTTGTTTCAATTTGTTTTATATATTTCTATTGAGGAAGTTCCCAATTTAATTTGATTTAAAGTCGTGTTAATTTAATTGGCAGCATTTTTGTTTTTAACTTTAATAAACAAAAGACATGAAACATGTTTGGACATGATTATATTTTTGAGAAAATTAAGAGGAGTTTTTTTTTTCCTCTCTTCAAATATTTGATTCTACAAGTTAGAAAAAGAAAGTCAATTCCTACCTTGATTTTATAGATTTGAATAAACTTGAAATTATTTAATAAAAAGATGAGGCAACTTTTTGTGTGTCACACCGTAGACTTATTTCTAATTGATACAAAATCAACATCAGGAAGAATCTAATTTTTTTTTTTAACTTTGATCATATTAAGAAATTGATTTTGAAGTAATTGCAAAGTTAATTATCCTACTGTAGATCATATATGTAAATATTCATAAACCTTTAATGTGATTAAAGAGTATATATATATATAGGAACTCCTAAGCTTTGGCATACAATGGTTAATTGGAAGAAAGCGATTCCGCTCAACTCTGATGTTATATATATATATATATATATATATATATATATATATATATATATATATATATATAGTCATTGATAGTTATCGACATCTACGTACGTGATTATATACATATGACAATTCATTATGTGTGAATATATGGTCGATAGTGTAAACACATCTTATAAATATGAACTTAATTTACATTGCAATTTTTTTTTTTGAGAGAAATGTAGCATGCTAGCTACTCGCTTCGTTTATTTTTAAATAAACTTAGCTAGAAATATGAAACAACTAGACTTCGAACTCGGATCCTCAAGTATCAGCCACCAAATTCTTTGCTACTTGCGTTAGAAACAGTTAATTACATTGCAAATTTTAGGAGTACAAAACAATGCATGTCTCCTCATCATATGGTGAATCATACGCAGCCACAATACGTAACCTAGTTGTAATTAAGAAGTTTCAAAAGTTGACAAAACTTTATAAAACACAGCCCTTTCTATCAAATGGTCTTTAAAAAGTAGTATAAAGAAAATGTGACTTATAAGATATGGTTGGTTGTTGGATGAGGTCTCAATTTAAACTAAATTAAGAGATTAGTCAATGGATGTATATATTAAGAGAAGTTCCTTCCTGCCTAGTAATTTTTTATGCATAAACTTAATAAATAAAGTAAATATAAACCTAGCAACCAACAGGAGAGGATGAAGTCAATGAGTCCTTGTGGACCTTCTCTCTTCTCAATTGTCCTTGTTGCATACTTCAAAGATTTTGTCAAAATGACCCAATATATTAGGAAATCCACTTGGAGAATTGTAAAAGGGCACATTTTTTTAATCCATTAAATAGAAAAAAAATAATAATTAAAATCTTTAGGTATTTGATGCTTGAAAGGAACTACTGATCTATGAGGTATTGTGTTTCATTAAACTCTTGTTTATTAATCTTGGTCTTCCACAACAAGGCTTTTTCTTTGTTAGTGTAATTAAGATCATTTGGAAGGGACGAAAATTCCTTGTAGATCTTAATTAAATAAGTATTATATAGTTATATATTTTGATTAATAAAGATGAAAGTGAATAAAGTAATGTGAATGTCAACAATATTAGTGAATAATTTTGAAAGGATTGCTTGATTGCCAGATCAAGTAATTGCTTATATTGGATATATAGTACAATTTTTTATTTTTTATTTTTTCTAAATTAGACATCACTATGATCACTTTATAGCCCATTAATAAAAAAAATGAAAAGATAGAAAAAGAAGATAAAAAATAAAAGAAAAAAAGATATTGCAGTCTTAAAGGTGTTATCCAGCACACCTTAAAATCATATAGGGAGTATAAGTGTAATAAAAACAAAATCTTTCATAAATATATATAGAAGAGAACGATTCTAGAAAATAAACACAAGAATAATAAAATTATAAAATGAACGAGAGAACACAAGAATACAGAATATACATGATTTGACAAATGGTGTGTCGATCTATGTCTATGGGCAAGACGATCTAAATGCGCTCTTCGATTAATCTACGGCACAAAAATATAAAGAATAAGATTGGATGGCAAGAAATTCTTTCTCAGGAGCTGTTTATGTTTTCGTCTCAACTAAGATGTTTACAATAATAAAATTCTTTTCTTTAAAAAGATTAATTATAAGAGTTATCATAACCCAAAAATTCTAATTCTAGTAAAAAATAATATTCACTATTCATCCGAGTCTACGATTCACTTCTAATTTTCGATCTTCTTTTAAAAGTCTTTTTAAAATATTCTTGAACTATCCATAATATTTAGAAATAAGAATAGGTCAAATTGGAATCAAATCCAACACATTTAGCTCGTCATGAAATTGAGTATCAGTACTCAGCTTGTAGTGTTGGTACCGATTCTTTTTCAGAAAATCAATACCGGTACTCACATCGTGTATCAATACTGAATATAAAAAAAATAGTTTTTCAAATTTCGAATTTTGAGGAACCCTGAAAAACTTATAGGAAATTCTTTAGTACGGATACTCAAACTTCAAGTTTCGACATCCAACATTCAAAAAGTTTAAATGTTTTATGTTTTTATCATGATATCAACTCAAAACAAATCTTAACAAAATCCAACACATTGATGTACGTAGGTCAATGCATGCTATGATGAACCACATGAATTGAGCACTTCAAGATGAAATAGATATCTTGTTCTTGAAGACCATAATAGCACATTCAATTAATTAAAATAGGTTTCCTCACAACATACATTGGTCCCAACCTCGCTAGTGGGATTTGACTTCAAATAAATTTTTGTGGGCAGCGGAAGATTTGGGCCATCTACTTTTTGAGTGCACCTTCGCTAGGGCGTTGTGGGCGCGCCTTCTTTCTAAGCATCCGGTCTTGCTTCGCATGGGGGCTACCGAGACAATGTGGAGGGAGCTGCCATCTACTTGGTCTGCACTTCGATCCTCTTTATCAGGTGATGCTTTGGACACTTTCGATACTTGCTTCGCGGCCATCTGCTGGGTGCTGTGGAAGGAACGGAACGCTAGACTTTTCACGAACCGGCTTTCGACCGTAGAAGTTTTAGAGAATAATGTAATGGGCGAAACAAATCTCTGGATCACAACGCTGAGGGGTCACAAGTTTGTAGGTTCACCTATTAATTAATCTGGATGTTACCCGGCGCTTCGGTTTGTCAGCTGCTGCAGGCCTGGCGCTTGAACATCGACACCCGGCAAGGATTCGAATTCTGCGCATATCCCACTTGCAGCTAACCCCCCCTAGGTGACTGCCAAATCTGACGGGCCAATTTCTATGTTGAAGTAACAACTCAAGTATGTAGCCATCGTGCCGTTTTATAATGTTGCTGTAGTTGGTGTTATTGGTACAGTCGTTCGATTGATTGCTGCAGCTTTCACTTTATAATGTTTAAGACGATGTAGTTATTGCTAACTGCAGGGATCTTTCGAATTTTGTTGTGTCTACTGTTCGGTCTTTCACATGCATTCGCATGGGCTTTATCTCTCTCTGTATCCCTACTTCTTACTCAAATAGAATATATTCCTGTTTAATCAAAAAAAAAATTTTGTGGGCATGATCACTCTGATTGTGGAGTGAATAGATTGTAGTGGTAAGCATCATTATGATGGGCTAAAAACAGCTAACAATAATGCGTTCATTACGCCCATTTCCAAGAAGTCTCCCTATCATTAATAATTAGTTATTTAAGTGAAATTAAATGACACACATGCATGGATGATGATGCCATACATGCATGATTTATATATGTTAAGTCAAAGCTTTACAAAGCTATGTCATGCTTCATCTGTTTAATTATCCACTTAACTATGACTTCCTTCATGGAAGGGAGTGAAAAGAGAGAGAAAGGACAAACTTAAAACCGTTTCTTAAATGATCGGTATCCTAACATGCATATATGCATTGAATGTACACAAATAGGTAAAACAAAGTTTCTCATTCACATTAATTTCAATTACGGAGAAACATGCACCAAAAAGGATCTCTAACGTACCTTTTCATCAACAAGCTAAAAAGATCACCTACATTTTGAATTGTAAAATTATTTAATTACCATTAAATTATAAACTTAGTCTCAGAAAAATCAAAGAAGGGGTACATGTCACCATTACAAGAAGTTAGGTGAACAAGTGAACCTAAAGAAATTCAGATCAATCAACCTTAGTATACCATACATTTAAGAAGATTGGTTACCATCATTGCTAAATATAAAAATACAAAAACGCCCGATCATTCTCTACTACTTTAAGTTTTTAAAAAATAACGATTATTTTATATAATTTAACATGATATATATCATAGTAGAAAGCTCTGAGTTCGAGTCATGTCAAGTTTCTAGTATAATTAATTTTTTTTTTATTTAATTTAAATTTACGTCATGACTCATGAACCTAACCGTTCGTTACTAGCTATATAAAGTTTTTGAAAAGTAATAATTATTTAATATAATTTAACAATGATAACTACTTACTAACTATACATAAATTATATCTACCCCTAAGCTGCAAAGAAGAGAAATCAAAATGTCAAAAGGGTTGCGTCCTGCAGTAGGAGTGACACTACAATAAAATTAGGTTATAGGAACACATGTTTATGACACTATTTTGTAAGTGTCTCATTTATAGTCCATCTATATTCAAAATTAGATTATAGGGACACATTTTTGGGACATGTTATAATAATGTGTCGCTATACACCCTAGCGATGACACATATAGCGACACTAATAACAAGTGTCGGTATTTTTTTCAGCAATATTTTTTTTAGTTTTTAAAAATACTTAAAAATATCGCTATAGTATAGTTTTGTTGTAGTGTCATCAGGATATTGAATAAGATGATTTTAATCTTTGGAACTGTTAATGAGTAGTTATGTGGCTGCGAGAGTGCAATACTTACTCTCTTAATTTGTGCTCATATTATGCTTAAATTTGCAAAATTTTGATAAAAATGAGTCCTACTCCAAAGGAATTAATAATGTAGAATATACTTAGCAAAATGGTGATTAGTAAGTTATTGAGATGAGTAAGGACAAAGTAGTTGTGATTTTTTTTTTTTTCTTTTATAGAAAGATAATTTGTTATTATTTCATTCATTTAGGATATGAACAAATTTACAACATGAGACAGTCTGGTCTCAAAAAAAAAAAAAACCCTACACTACTTGACAAAAAGAGATTACATATATAGGTGTTTAAAATTGTGCGTCTCCGTTATAAATTGTCCATTGATATATTTCTTTTTCTCAAAAATTCTTTTGTTATATTTCAACTAGATAATTCACCAAGTTGAGATGATAGTAGTTAACTCTCTCCTCCCTAAAGATCCTTCTTTGAGTTTGCTCAACTCGCAAAGTATACTCACTTAGGAGCAATTAGCTAGAGATAAGCAATTAGTTAGAGATATTTTATCCGACAATTGCCCCACCAGCAAGTTCTAGCAACCATACAGTCCACATAGTTGCGATGATTTGATCTGAAACTAACGAGGAAGCCACAATTAGCCACGAGGCTTTATTAATTTGGTTAACATCAATGTCTACTTTTGTATTGTTGTGGTAGGATAACAAAATAAGCATTGATCTGAAATACCGAGACTCCAACACCGATACTTTTATTTGTGAGAATCTGTTAAGGGCATTGTTACTACTTGCTCGGTGTTAGGATTTGATTAGATTTGTAACTGAATCCTAGTTGGATTAAGATAATATTTAAATCTTAAAAAGATAAGTTTGTTAAGATTTAAATATTGATTAGAATAAAAATCTATTTAGACTAGGATTTGGATAGCTTTTATGTAAGCTATAAATATAGCACATGTGTTATTATTTTAATGTGTTATTATGGAGACGGTGGTGGTAATACCCATGGAGGTGGTGGGGGCTAGGATTTAGCCACACCCATGTAGTGGTATCTACACCCACGGTGGTGGTAACACCCAAGGAGGTGGTGGGGGCTAGGATTTAGCCACACCCATAGTCTTCTAGGTTTTTAGAAGACGAGAGAAGTGAGTCTTCTAGGTTTATAGAAGACGAGAGAAGGGTGAGAGAGATTCAGGAGGTAGAAGAAAAGAGAAGTCGGTGTAATTCTTTTCTTAATTAATGAATCTTATTTCATCCGCATATTTTCTGTTTTGTTTTTCTTCTACTTGGTGATTGTGCTAGTTCCAGTTATATTGAGAGGACGGGTTTTTGGTAAAAATCCGATTTGACGTTTCCGCTGCGGAATCCCAATTCTAGGCGGTACCAACGCGGATTGTGGTATCGAAGCGGGTTGCGGATTCAGAGAATCTGGTACCGAGGCGAGTACCGAATTTTTCCAACACTCGGCAATTTACTGAAACAGCATTTCTTACAATGCTACACTATGCGAATTATGCAAAGAAAAAAAAAAGGGGATGGAGCTCCTCATTCAAGTTTTAAATTGAAACAGATTTTCAAAATTCAACACAGAATGAATGTGGCGGCTCTCCAAACTGTCCAAATAAGAACTAGTCATATATAACAAAGTTGAGTATGGGGGAGAGTGAGGCCCAAAAAGATCTCGGCCCATAGGATTTGGGCTATGGGCCCAGAGAATCATAGACATGGGCCACCACAAATCTCACCTCCTTGTCATTTACAACCTTGTCAAATCAAAGATAACATAGCTTTTGAAATAGAACAGTACTGTTGTAGTACATGAGCGGACCCTACTTGTAGATTCCCACCCTCTTGCTTTGTTGTGGAAGCCAACTTTTTGGACCAACATTTTAGGCAATGAATAGTGTTATTAATAATATCACTCCAATCATTATCAGAAAAAAAAAAAAGGAAAAAAAAAAGCTAGTTTAGTTGTTTCATTTAACAGGAGAAATAGAGGACCAGCTCTGCACTAATGAGTTTCGTTAATTTTTTTTTAAAAAAAATAATAATTTGGAGAGCTACATTTTTTCCGAATCAAGATAATAAATGTGGAGTTTAAGGTGAACCAGCTCATTGTTAGAAGAAACAAAAAGCTATTTATTTGCATTCCTTTGGGCAGAATCCACATAATTAATTATCTCACGAGTTAATATTAATTAAGTGTCATGAATACTGACATTGACACACACAATACGATTCGGACACGATGATTCGATAATTTTTAATAATTTAAAATATGAACACGATATGAACACATATAATTAATAAAATATAAAATATAATATTATTAATATATTTAATATATATATATATAATATAAATTTTTGTAAATTATTATTATATTTATTATACAAATGAAATTTTATAAATTTTTTTATTGATAATTTATATATTTTTTTAAAAAAATTATCATACATAATTTATTTATATTGTCCAAAAAATATTTATATTTACTCATTAAAAAACTAAAATATTTATCTTTTATATATATATATATATATATATATTATATATATATATATATATATATATATATATATATATATATAATAATAAAAAATATATACTTTCTAAATTGTATGCGCTATAAAATCGTGTTTAAAAAATGTACAAGCGAAACTAATGAAAATATAAGTGATATATATTATAATTAGAATAAAAATATTGAGAAAATAAGTATATGAAGTAGTAGTGTAGGTGAACTCCTAAAAGGGTTTACTTAAAGAAATAGCGAAGCATATAAAATTAGATATAAGACAAAATGTGCCAGCCCTTGCAAGGTAAAGATGGACAGAGACATGTACCTCCTCTAATCAATAAATAAAATAAAAATAAAAATAAGGAAAATTTTGTACTGTTCAATTCATCTTTCTTTTTCTTAATAAAAGATAAGGATGTTTTCTTGGTCTCTCCTTCCTACCAGTTTTAGGATATAGCTGAATGTGAATAACCAAGTGACATTACACCAAACAGCAAAAGAGTCCCCTCTTAGGTTTCAAGTTTTAATTACAGACCCTTAAAAAATAGAAAATAGAAAATAGAAAATAGAAAATCAATATAAAATTTAAGCAAATTCAGACATTAGAACTGCCTAAAAATAATCAATCTTTCCTAACACAGATAACAAATTAAGAATTGATAGTTAATATCCGAAGTCTCGTGTTCGAAATCTAATTGTTTCATATTTCTACTTAAGTTTATTTCAAAATAAACGATACGAATAATATACTATCTTTCTCTCTCAACAACAACAACAACAACAACAACAAAAAAAAAAAAAAAAAAAAAAAAAAATCACATCATAAAGCCTTCTTATCTCAAAATAACTCTATAGAACAAGTCCCATTACACTGGAACTAAGAAGGTGATGTTACCCATGACAAGTTACAAATAAGAAGATTAAGTTTTCGCAAGAGTTCGACTAACCTGCAGATGATAACAAGACAACCTTACAAGAAGTTGAGAGACAAAACGAAACCGCTTTCACCAGGTGTCATCATATGGGCAAAAAAAAAAAGAGAAGCAACTCAGAACCAGTACATCTATATGCAGGACCAGGAAATACAAAGAAAACTCCCCATTAATTTATTTATTAAGCATCTTTGTCCATTGTTATTGCAGAAAATCAGGTGGCGTCGAATCGGAACCCACTAATGAAACATGATTCTTGTGGTACCAGCATATATCCTTCTAATTTTGCTTCAGTAAAGAAACAAAAGAAGGCATCATCAGCTTTTGTACCTTGAGATTCTTCTCCCTTATCCTTCTTTTAGCAATGTATGTACAACAAAGGAAAGACAATTTTTTTTTGTTCCTTAGCTTCTCTGAAAAAAAAGTAAAATCCAAAGCAATTTCTATTAATGCTCGACGATTCTTGGACCCCTATATTTAGCCCCCACCACAAGAAAATCATCAAGTATCTCTCTTTCCTCCAGCCATGCGTATCCCTCTCCTTCGCCAGCCACCAACCCCGCATCTCCTACGCGCACACAAAAAAAAAAAAACAAATAAATCGAGAATAAATAATAAATTAAGGCGACTCCAAGTTACGTCCCCAGTAAATTGAGGTTATGAGAGGTGGAGAAAGTCATAAATTGAGCATTATCTCGCGCGAAGTGGCTGCTCTTAGATCTTGAACCAGTGACGTAATGTTGCAAGTCAAAAATTTCACTAATGCACCAAAGCAATGGCCCGTGGCAAGAACAAGAAACAATAAGAAAATTCACTGAGAATATATTCAATTCCGTTCCAGTACCCAGTCATCCCTTGGAGCGATTTCGGCTAGTCTCGAAATCCATCTCGGGATCATTTTTCAACTTTCAAATGAATAGGAAACACAAGTCACAGGGTTCGGTAAACCCGCGTGGAAAAAGAGAAGCATTGATAGTTCATAAAATATAGAGAAGTGGATGACGAATTGCTACAAAATATTGGCAAACAAAATGTGTCTCGATATATCAAACTGTGTATTAAAATATGCCGTCCAGCAGTAAAACAGTTCATAAAAGCAAGAAAAAGGAAACAACCTGAGAAATCTAGACAAAGTAATACGAGGGACCGTGAAGTAGGCCCATGGAATGGCAAGCAAAATATGCTACTCTTTTTCAAGGAATAAGTGTTGTTTGGAGAATGACGACAACGATAACCAACACCAAGCGGACCCCCCAACCTTTCAACTAAGAAATATCCTGTTAGAATTTGATTAGATTTGTAATTGAATCCTAGTTGGATTAAGATTAATATTTAAATCTTAAAAAGATAAGTTTGTTAAAATTTAAATATTAATTAGAATAAAAATCTATTTAGACTAGGATTTGAATAGATTTTAATGTAAGTTATAAATATAGCATATGTGCTATTATTTGACGGTGGTGTTAAGGAAGATATACCCACGATGGTGGTAATATCCATGGAGGTGGTGGGGGCTAGAATTTAACCACACTCATATAGTGGTATCTACAGCACGGTGGGGTGTTAATGAGATATACCCACGGTGGTGGTAATACCCATGAATGTGGTGGGGGCTAGAATTTAGCCACACCCATATAGTGGTATCCATACTTATGGTGATGGTAACACCAACGGAGGTGGTGGGGGCTAGGATTTAGCTACACCCATAGTCTTCTAAATTTATAGAAGACGAGAGAAGGGTGAGAGAGATTTAGGAGGAGGGCTAGGGTTGAAGCTCTTCTATTGCAGAAGAGAAGTCTGTATAATCAGTGCAATTCTTCTCTTAATTAATGAATCTTATTTCACCCGCATATTTTTCCTTGTATTGATTTTTTTTTCTTTGTGGTTGTATTGGTTCCAGTTTTGTTGAGAGGACGAATTTATGGTAAAAATTCGATTTGACGTTTTCGCTGCAGAATCCCAACTCTAAGCGATACCAACGTGGATTGCGGTATCGAAGCGGGTTGCAGATACCAGAGAATCTGGTACCGGGGCGAGTACCTGATTTTTCCAACAATTGATATCGGAGCTAAAGGTTATAGATCCTCGGGAGAGATCGACATCAGAGTACTGGATTACCGATCATCACGGGAGACGATCACAATTTAATTTTGCTAGGCGTGTTGGACTAGAAGATATGTGATTTTTCGGCTTCAGGTGGAGCTAAAAGAGTCCAAAAGCGAGATCGGAAATACAGTTTCTCATGGTGGAGTAGAGAAGAGCTCGATGTAGCGATTGAAGATTACAAATCAAATCAAGGTGGAGATTGTTAGGATTTGATTAGATTTGTAATTGAATCCTAATTGGATTAATGTTAATATTTAAATCTTAAAGAGATAAGTTTGTTATGATTTAAATATTAATTAGAATAGAAATCTATTTAGACTAGAATTTGGATAGCTTTTAATATAAGCTATAAATATAGCATATGTGCTATTATTTGACGGTAGTGTTAAAAAGGATATTGTCATGTGCGGACGCACATATGCCAGGCGCGGACCGGCTGAGCGCGAGGAGCACGTTGGGCAGGCGCTGCATGGGTTAGCCTCTAGTGGCTAAAGATAGAAACTTAGATTAGGTAAGTTGTTTGGAAATTCCTTAGATTAGGTAAGTTGTTAAGTTGTTTGGAAATTCCTTAGATTAGGCAAGTTGTTAAGTTGTTTGGAAATTCCTTAGATTAGGTAAGTTGTTTTGGGAATTCCTAGAATCAAGGAGAGCCTTCTCCATTTAGGTTGGGCCAGTGGCTATATATGCTTGTGATCACGGGACAATAAAGCAATAAGAATTATATCCCTAATCTCTCTCTCTCTCTGTTAAAGCCTGCGGTTGAGGGGAATAACCTCACCGAAGAAGACGGCCGGCGGTTACGAACTACGTAGCCGCGGCCCAGCCAGTCGGGGATTCGACGCCCTTGACAACCTGGTATCAGAGCTCGCCCGCTCCACCCAAGCCGCCGCCCACCACCCTAGCCCTCCAGCACCGCCGCAGCCCTCCGCCACTGCCGCCCCGCAGCCAACAGCCATGGGCGATCCCACCGTCGCCGATGTGATAGAGATGTTGAAATCCATCACCACGGAGATGACAACCATGAAGGCCGACATGGCGGCTATGAAGGAGAAGTCGGCCTCGTCGTCGGACAACGGCGCCGGCGGCCGCCCGGAGGGGCCGCGCGATCTTGATCGCCCCCCAAAATTCCACAAATTGGAATTTCCCCGCTACGACGGCAAGACCGATCCGATGCTCTTCATCAACAAGTGCGCATCCTATTTTCGCCAACAGCGCACCATGGCGGAGGAGCGCGTGTGGATGGCCTCGTACAATTTGGAGGACGTCGCGCAACTCTGGTACATCCAACTCCAGGAGGACGAGGGCACGCCGTCGTGGGGGCGATTCAAGGAGCTCCTGACCTTGCGGTTTGGGCCTCCCCTCCGCTCGGCTCCGCTGTTCGAGCTCGCCGAGTGCCGGCGTACAGGGACCGTGGAGGAGTACTCCAATCGCTTCCAGGCACTCCTGCCTCGCGCGGGCCGCCTTGATGAGGCTCAGCGCGTCCAGCTCTTCACTGGCGGACTCCTGCCGCCGCTCAGCCACGCCGTCCGCATCCACAACCCGGAGACACTCGCAGCCGCCATGAGCCTGGCGCGACAAGTAGAGTTGATGGCGAGCGACCGGCCGGTGCAGCCTTCTCCTCGGGCGCCCCAGCGTGGCCTCCTTCCCGCCCCCGCGCCACGGCCAGCGCTTCCGGGGCCACAGCAGCTGCTGGCGCTCCCTGCTCCTCCGGTGGCCGCCCAGCAGGGTCGCGACGAGGGCAATCAGAGGCGCCTCACCCCGGACGAAATGGCGGAACGGCGCCGTCTGGGTCTCTGTTTTAATTGCAATGAAAAGTATACCCGTGGCCATAACAGATTTTGCCGGCGCATCTTCTTCCTTGAAGGCGTGGAGATCGAGGACGCCACGGACGCCGCGGGCGACGCGGAGCACGACGCCGAGGCGCCCTGTTTTTCCCTGCAGGCCGTGGCTGGGGTTCCCATGGCGGGCACCATGCAGATCGCCGTGGCACTCGGCTCCGCGTCCCTCGTCGCCCTCCTCGACTCCGGCAGCACGCACAACTTCATCTCGGAGGAGGCGGCGCGGCGCTCCGGTCTGCCCCTCCGCCAACACCCCCGCCTCACAGCCTTGGTCGCTAATGGCGAGCGGGTCACCTGCGCCGGCGTCATCCGCGACGCGCCCCTGCTCATCGACGGCAATTCATTCCCGGCCGACCTCTACGTCATGCCACTGGCCGGGTACGACGTCGTCCTCGGCACCCGGTGGCTCGGCGAGTTGGGGCCCATTGTTTGGGACCTCGGCCGCCGGCGCATGTCCTTCCAGCGCCGGGGGCGTTCCGTCTCCTGGACCGGCATGGCCAGCCCCGCCGTGCCGACCCTGGGCGCAACAACAGAGGCCGGTTCCCTCCTGGAGGCGCTGCTGCTCTCGTTTGGGGGGCTCTTCGCGGACCCCGTCGGTCTGCCCCCCAAGCGTGCGCACGACCACCGCATTGTTCTCAAGCCCGACGCCCAGCCGGTCGCCGTCCGCCCTTACCGGTACCCCGCGGCGCACAAGGACGAGTTGGAGCGCCAGTGTGCCGCAATGATTGCTCAAGGGATCGTCCGCCGCAGCGACTCACCGTTCTCGTCGCCCGTCCTCCTCGTCAAGAAGGCCGACGGCTCGTGGCGCTTCTGCGTCGACTACCGGGCGCTGAACGCGCTCACCGTCAAGGATGCCTTCCCGATCCCGGTGGTCGACGAGCTCCTCGACGAGCTCCATGGCGCCAAGTTCTTCACCAAGCTGGACCTCCGGTCCGGGTACCACCAGGTGCGCATGCGCCCGGAGGACGTGCACAAGACGGCGTTCCGCACCCACGACGGCCTGTACGAGTTCTTGGTGATGGCGTTCGGGCTGTGCAACGCCCCGGCGACATTCCAGGCCTTGATGAACGACGTGCTACGCCCGTTCCTGCGCCGCTTCGTCCTGGTATTTTTTGATGATATTCTAATTTACAGCAAGACGTGGGCTGATCATCTTCGCCACCTCCGGGCCGTCCTCGACGAACTACGACGCCACCAACTCTTCGTCAAGCGCTCCAAGTGCTCGTTTGGTGCCTCCTCCGTCGCCTACCTCGGCCATGTCATATCCGCAGCGGGTGTGGCCATGGATCCGGCCAAAGTGCAGGCGATCCATGATTGGCCGGCTCCACGTTCGCCCCGGACTGTGCGCGGTTTCCTCGGCCTCGCCGGGTACTACCGCAAGTTCATCCACAACTACGGGGCGATCGCTGCACCACTGACGGCCCTACTCAAGAAGGAGGGCTTCTCCTGGGACGACGCGGCGGCCGCGGCATTCACAGCGCTCAAGGCCGCCGTCACGGCCGCCCCCGTACTCGCCATGCCCGACTTCGCCAAGCTGTTCACCGTCGAGTGCGACGCGTCCACGCTCGGCTTCGGCGCGGTCCTAATCCAGGAGGGCCATCCGGTCGCTTTCTTCAGCAGGCCTGTGGCACCTCGCCACCGCTCGCTTGCCGCCTACGAGCGCGAGCTCATCGGCCTCGTCCAGGCGGTACGGCATTGGCGCCCGTATCTCTGGGGGCGGCGCTTCATCGTCAAGACCGACCACTACAGCCTGAAGTACCTCCTCGATCAGCGCCTCGCCACGATCCCTCAGCACCACTGGGTCGGCAAGCTCCTGGGATTCGATTTCTCGGTGGAGTACCGGTCGGGCGCCACAAACGTCGTCGCCGACGCCCTCTCCCGTCGCGACAGTGACGGCGAGGAGGTGATGGCTATTTCGGCACCCCGCTTTGACTTCATCGAGCGCCTCCGCCACGCCCAGGCCACTGATCCGGCCCTGGTCACCATCCACGATGAGGTCCGGGCTGCCACCCGCACCGCTCCGTGGGCGCTGGTGGACGGCATGGTCGCCTTCGCCGGCCGCCTATACATTCCCCCGGCGTCGCCGCTGCTGCAGGAGATCCTAGCCGCGGTCCACAACGACGGCCATGAGGGCATCCACCGCACCCTCCACAGGCTCCGGCGGGATTTTCATTTTCCCAACATGCGTCGCCGGGTGCAGGATTTCGTGACGGCATGCGTCACCTGTCAACAGTACAAGTCCGACCACCTCAGGCCGGCCGGTCTGCTGCAGCCACTGCCGGTTCCGACTGCTGTGTGGGCTGACATCGGCATCGACTTCATCGAGGCGCTGCCCAAGGTGCAAGGCAAGACGGTCATTCTATCCGTAGTGGATCGCTTCAGCAAGTACTGCCATTTCATCCCCCTGGCGCACCCCTACACCGCCGAGTCCGTCGCTCACGCCTTCTTCGCCGACATCGTTCGCCTCCATGGCGTTCCGCAGTCCATCATCTCGGACCGCGATCCAGTATTCACCTCGACGTTCTGGCAGGAGCTCATGCGGCTCACAGGGACGAAGCTCTACATGTCGTCCGCCTTTCACCCGCAGACGGACGGCCAGACCGAGGCCGCCAACCGGGTCATCGTCATGTACTTGCGCTGTTTCACCGGCGACCGTCCCCGGCAATGGCTCAGGTGGCTGCCATGGGCAGAGTACACCTACAACACCGCCTATCAGTCATCGCTCCGCGAAACTCCGTTTCGTGTGGTCTATGGCCGGGAACCCCCGACCATCCGCTCCTATGAGCCCGGCGAGGCCCGCGTCGCAGCGGTCGCCCAGGAGATGGAGGAGCGCGCTGCCTTCCTCGCCGACATCCGCTATCGCCTTGAACAGGCGCAGGCGGTCCAGAAGCGCGTCTACGACCAGCACCACAGGCCGGTGTCCTTCCAGGTCGGCGATTGGGCTCTTCTTCGCCTTCGGCAGCGGGCAGCAGCATCCCTCCCACGCACGGCAACAGGGAAGCTCAAACCGCGATACGTCGGGCCGTACCAGGTGGCGGAGCTCATCAACGAGGTGGCTGTGCGGCTACAGCTTCCTCCCGACGCTCGCATTCATGATGTGTTCCATGTCGGCGTCCTCAAGAAGTTTGTCGGTAACCCGCCGGCCGTTCCACCGCTGCTGCCTCCACTCCTGCACGGTGCTGTGGTGCCTGCACCTGCCCGGGTGACTCGGGCACGGCTGGCCCGGGGAGTGCGCCAGGTGCTCGTTGAATGGCAAGGACAAACGCCTGCGTCGGCTACATGGGAGGATCTGGACGACCTCCATGCTCGGTTCCCTTCCTTTCAGCTCGAGGACGAGCTGGCCTTCGAGGCGGGGAGAGATGTCATGTGCGGACGCACATATGCCAGGCGCGGACCGGCTGAGCGCGAGGAGCACGTTGGGCAGGCGCTGCATGGGTTAGCCTCTAGTGGCTAAAGATAGAAACTTAGATTAGGTAAGTTGTTTGGAAATTCCTTAGATTAGGTAAGTTGTTAAGTTGTTTGGAAATTCCTTAGATTAGGCAAGTTGTTAAGTTGTTTGGAAATTCCTTAGATTAGGTAAGTTGTTTTGGGAATTCCTAGAATCAAGGAGAGCCTTCTCCATTTAGGTTGGGCCAGTGGCTATATATGCTTGTGATCACGGGACAATAAAGCAATAAGAATTATATCCCTAATCTCTCTCTCTCTCTCTCTGTTAAAGCCTGCGGTTGAGGGGAATAACCTCACCGAAGAAGACGGCCGGCGGTTACGAACTACGTAGCCGCGGCCCAGCCAGTCGGGGATTCGACGCCCTTGACAGATATACACACGATGGTGGTAATACTCATGGAGGTGGTGGGGGCTAGGATTTAGCCACACCCGTATAGTGGTATCCACAACACGGTGGGGTGTTAAGGAGATATACCCACGGTGATGGTAATACCCATAGAGGTGGTGGGGGCTAGGATTTAGCCACACCCATATAGTGGTATCCATACTTATGGTGATGGTAACACCAATGGAGGTGATGGGGACTAAAATTTAGCCACATCCAGAGTCTTCTAGGTTTATAGAAGACGAGAGAAGGATGAGAGAGATTTAGGAGGAGGGCTAGGATTGAAGCTACTCTATTGCAGAAGAAAAGTCTGTGTAATCGGTGTAATTCTTCTCTTAATTAATGAATCTTATTTCACCCACATATTTTTCCTTGTATTGATTTTTCTTCTCTTTGTGGTTGTATTGATTCCAGTTTTGTTGAGAGGACGGATTTATGGTAAAAATCCGATTTGACGTTTCCGCTGCAGAATCCCAACTCTATGCGGTACCAACGTGGATTGTGGTATCGAAGCGGGTTGCGGATTCAGAGAATCTGGTACCGGGGCGAGTACCGGATTTTTCCGACATATCCGATAAGAGTCCATTCTGACTTTCCATATTGCACAAAACATCGATCATATTTAGAAATGATTTACACATTTATAATCAACACTAATACATGAAAAGACATATAGTAATAGTTTATTGCCAACTGCTCCTTCTATTTCAACTAATATATACCCAGAAATGTATGTTTAAGAAGGAATAAAAGCTAACTTGAAGAAATCAAACATGTAAAAAAGATAAGGAAGAACGGCATTGCGTACCAGGAAAACTAGCATAGGAGAAATCGTTGTAATATGTGCACTCCCTTCCTTCATCATCAGAATAAGGTGGACCGAGGACATCAAGCACAGCACAAGGCGTCATTGCAGTAAAGCAGTGCATGTTACCTCCATCCGCAGGATATAGTATGGAGGTCTCACAAGGGGCTGTAAAGACAGCATTAGTCTTTAACTTCGCCAAACGGGCTTCTCTGTGCTGAACTGCCACCCCACAAAAGAAAAGGAAAGAAAGAGAGAATTGATTGTTAAATATATGCATAAAAAAGAAGTTATAATAATTTCTCGATAATAAGATAGATCGAAAAAAAAGAAAAAAGAAGAAAAAATAGTGAGCGAAAGGAGACAAGTAAACAAAATAGAAGTACAGATTCACAAGTTTGGATAAATCAAAGTTGGCTTTTCGTACTTTCTTTAGTTTTGAAAGGGTATGGGTCTGCTAAACCCGCCAGCCAAAAAGGACGGTTATCTCCAAGAAAGAAAGAAAGTTTCGGTTAATCGAGGGTACCAATGGGGTCTTGGGGAACGTCAACCCAGTCGTAGGACTTGATATGCATGGAGCCAAATAGGAGTTTGCTGAAGACCGTCATTTCTGGGTGATTGTGGAGTGGAATAACACCGGAAGGAGGCAAACAGAAAATGCCGATCTGCAGAAACATAACAAAAAGATAGATGGATTCACCAAAAACTTTTAATTGCTTCAAATTCCAAGCAGCAGTTACCTTTCAAAAAGAAAAAAAAAAAAAAAAAAGGCAGAAATTCCAAATAGCATTTAATCTATAATAGGTAGCATCTATAAGACATGATGAGATACCGAGAACTGGTTGCACTCAAAAACATGCAAGTACGTTATTGGAGGCGCTCTTTGAGGATTGACATTACGGAAGAAAGGCATGTCCCTAGTAAGACCAACGTCTGCTCCGGTCATATTGTCTGCATAATGAAAACAATAGAGTAACCGTCAATAATGCGAGAAGTTTAATACTCAGTACGCTCAGCAGCCTCGGAAAATGCGACTAGCTCACGTTTTTTATAAGGAGAAACAAACAAAATGTTAGCTCAATATTTATTGTACCTACCTAGAAGAGTTTAAACAAGCATCCAAGGTTACACTATTTGTGGTCCTGCCCAACAACTAAAGGATAAAATGACTTAGCTTAATACATTGCACAATATCTAAATGCTTATTAAGAAGCACGAATTACCACGTGGAACTGGTATTTACGTCCGAAGACTCGGAACATGTATGAAATTCCATATAGCCTCAAAAATAGAGGAGATACACATGCTTAAAAGCCAACAAGGTTCATTTGAACCGTGAACAACGATCGACGAATGGTGCAAACTACGAGAGATTGCATGCTAGAGGACAAGAAACCTACACTAGATTGAACTAAACAATTATACGTGTCCACATCAATGTATTTGATGTGGGATCGGTATAAGTAGGTGATTTTCTCTGGCATAGGCGGCAAAACAGGCAGTTTTTGCCTTTATTAGCTAGTAGTAAGCTAGTTAAACTAGGAGCATGAATATAAGTTTTATTCAAATATCATACAAATACAGAAGATTCTTAAAAAGGACCATAGGACAATACGACTATACGAACTCATTATTTATCGCTTTCAAATGCATTTCACTTGCAAAAGTTGTCGAATTAGATCTCATCAATGTATACTCATGACTCGCGACGTAAATCTCGATATCTGATGCGCTATTGGATTGAACAATCGATACTACATTGCGCGCGCGCGCGCGGATTTAACAGCGAATTCCCAATTGCCGAGAGGGAATCATGCAACAACATGAGTTAACACTGCAAAGCATCAATCTATGCTGCTAAATAGGCAGAGGTGTTGAGTATCATTAGATTAGAAAACTCGGAAAAAAAACAAAAAAAAAAGTCATAATTACTCTGATGACTCTGAAGATCTCTAGTGACTCCCAAATGCTTAACAATCTTTAAAAAGCTGTGTTACAAGTTACTCCTCCCTCCTCAGCAAAATTAACAGCTTAAGTAATTAACTAAAAGCAATCTAATTTCCACACCGAGATCCAATTGACGCAACTCGAATATGTTATTACTACTCTAATACTGCAAACTAAAATACAAAAAAAAAAAAAAAAAAAAAAAAAAAAAAAAAAAAAAAAAGTAAATATTTCGAAATGGAAACCCAAAAAAATTAGGGGGAAAGAAAAATGGGAGCTTTTGCGTTGGAATTTCCACGTACCCAAAATGGACTTGAGCCGAGCCACGTCCTCGGGCGGGGGCACGATCCCGGCGCCGCCGTGGGCGAAGACCTCCTGACAAGTGTCGAACAGCCGTTGGATGGGCGGGGTCATGGGCCCCGTCTTCTTCTGGCGCCTCCGGCTTTTCCGGGAAGCGGATTTGCTGCTTCTCTCTGAAGCCAACTCCGGAGCCACCTCACTCTCCACCACTCTCATCAAAGATCCCACCTTTGAGACCTCCCCCTCCCCCTTTCTCTCCAAAAAACAACAACAACAACAACAACAACAACAATAGAGGAAGAAGAAGAAGAAGAAGAGGAGGAGGAGGTCCCAGGTATGGAAAAATTTGAGACCTTTGAGAAATGCCCACTTTAAAACACTAAAAAATGGGCCACGAAAAGATGGTTTCTTCTTCTTCTTCTTCTTCTTCTTCTTTTAAAGCAAAAAGAAAGGAAGGTGGAGAAAAAAAGTGGGAGACGGATTCTTCAGTTTGATACATAAATATATATATACATATAGAAACCCATCTGTATAAATGGTATAATGTGTGTAGTTTTTATGACAAAACAAAAGGAGGGTGGTGGGGTTGCTGTTGAAGGGTGTGGGAGAGGTTTAAATACAATTTGTGAAAAGAGTGGGGTAGGGCTGTTGCGCGATTGAATACCATTCGTGATTCTTCTGGGGCGAGAGAAACCAGGGACCATCACAAGGGACATTTACCATTTTCTGTGGGCTATTATAAACAGCTTTTGATTTTTATATCTCCTTTTCTCTCTTTTTTTTTTTTTTTTTTTTTTTTTTTTTTTTTGCTCTCTCTCTCTCTCTCTCTCTCTCTCTCTCTCTCTCTCATCCTTCCCCACTCTTTGCATTTGAACTGAAACACTGCTAAATACCAAACCAATTTTGATGTAATAATAATAATATGATTCATTTTTAAGTCTACAATAAATATTATCTCAATCCCACATAGATAAGGACATTGTACTGTACTTAGTGTGGTTTACTCTGCAAGAAGTATTCTCTTTTTTTATTATTATCTCTTGTACTTTTTGCAGTAATGGTTGATTAGTTTAGTTCCACCTAGAAATGCATTAGATTTACCTTTTAATTTAAAATTACAAAAAAAAAAAATGTAATTTACAGATTTTAGTAAAAATTACACTTACCTGAGCACAATGGGAGATCTCCTCAAGACTTTTTTTTTTTTTTTTTTTTTTAACAAACCAAAATAATTTTCTCTCTCTCTCTCTCTCAAAAAAAAAAAAACCAAAATAATTATGTTCCAAAAATAATTTTTGTGAGCCAAATATTAGTAAATTCTTATTCTTAAGCATTTTTTTAAAAAAAAAAAAAATCCTGTGAATCCATTTTCTTTTATTGTTTGATTTGGAAGCAAATTATATGCTTTCCAAATTTCGAGTCCGATTCACTGCTATGTTTAAAAAAAAAAAAAAATCAAATTTTTATTTTTTCTGCTCCATCCCCGGTTGCTGAAGAGAATTTGGGCTTGGACTCGGGTTCAAATCCTCAGTTGTGGGAATGGAATCCACACCTGACACATTCGCTGGTAATTAATTCATTTATGATAGTTTTTAGATTTTTTTTTTTAAATTTTTTGATAAGATTTTCTACACTACTTGTGAGATCATTTTCAAGACATATTAAAATATATAAAACCTAAATTTGGACATATCTAAGGGTTAGAAAAAAAAAAAAAATCCTGATTTTTTTTTTAGAGAAAAATTAAAAATATCAAACCAACCGCTTTATTATTTTATTTATAATTGTATACTGTCCAAATTTACAATTAACTTAGAATGTTATTTATTAAGTTCTTAACCGATTGCGATAGATACGGCTGAAAAATTCTTTTAATCTTAAAGTCAAATACTCGAGTGTTTATCTCCATAAGCAATTACCTAACAAATTACAGTTGACTAATATTAATTGTAGACTTTTATCATCAAATAAATAGAATAATATGAGAGATGGTACACAAGCAAACCAAAGAATTCCGAATATTTTACGCCACCTCCTTATTACTTAAATCTATTGTTATATTTTGTCAAAAAAAACGTATCAATTTTCTACAAAGTTAAGTATTGCTGATGCTATTGTATGCATACATTTTGTGCACTGCGCTTTTTCATTCATTCACACTATTTTATATTTTAATCTTCATTATCTATCCCAAAGCAATTTTTTTCTATTCAAAATAAGCAAATAAAGAAATTTTTATACTACACACCTGTGTTTCACTTTAGTGAACTGCATTATTTTTAAAAGTATAAACTTAACTTTCTCTTTATATATATATATAAAGTGTGAAGATAATATGAGATATTATATTCCTACGTTGCGTTATATAATATTACAAGCTATTTCGAAATAATTTTGTATTTAATAATTTTTAATCAAATTACTATTAATATTATATTACTGTATTTAGTTTAATAGAGTAATATAATTATGAAATATAGTGTATATAGAATTACTATACTTGATTTATTTTATAAAAATCAGTAATTCTCACGATAAAATATAATCTATTTCAAAATTATCTTTAAATTAATTTATTTAACAAGCAATATAAATTTAAAATATGAACAAAAATATAAAATATAAAATTTTAATTTAAAATTTAAGCTTTAAAATTTGATAATTTAAAATTTTAAAAATAATATAGCGAAAGAATTTGGAGGGTTTGGAGAGAAAAACTTATAATTAATTTTATATAGCATGTAAGATAACATACCATAAGTGATACAAGATACTCATTCTCACTCGGTAATATTTTCAAAATAATTTTATACTATTTGTAATGATACATTGCCGACTAGATTGTACACTCAATAAATCAAATACAAAATTTCTAATAGGATTATTTATAATTCTAACCAAATATTAGTTTGAACCAAACACACTTTCAATGTGAACTCAAATCCTTGTTATTAGGCTTCGTAGCATGTGATTAATTGGTAAGTATATATATTTTTTCTCTGCATAATTAATTGGATGAAAATGATCTATCACTCACCCTTTTGATAGTGTAACCAAACTTAACAAAGGTATAAAACCTAATTATATATGGTTTTTGTGTCTTCGGAACCTACCTTTTTCTTTGTCCATTTATATCCTGCAATTTGTTCAAGGTGTTGTACGTAGCATGTGTGTTGACAATATGTATGATGTTGTAACGTATTGGTTATAAATACGATATATATTTATGAGTCATAAAGGACTAAAGGAGCCCTTATTTTATTTATTGTTATTATTTTAGTAGGACATCTAGTAGGTACATAGTTAAGGAGTTTTATTTTTACATTTTTGGTACTAGCTCTTGGAAAATTTTATTTCAGATTTTATACTGTTCACGAAGACGCAACACAAAACAACAAAAGGTCAACAAAATATTTTACATAAATATCATAAATAATATATCGTATTTAATTAATACTATTTAATGAAAATAATAAATAGTTTACTTTATTTATATCAAATATTTAGCTGATTATTTATTATCCAGTGTGATCCTCATATGGACAACACAGTATTATTTTTCTATTCAAATTTTTTGTGGGATTAATTGTGTGAAAGAAAATTTTGGGCTAAAAGAGAAAATTCTGACTTAGTGTGCTAGTTAGGAAGTAAATCTTACAGCATATTTATTTTAAGATCAGATGAATTTTACTGGTCAAAAAAATTAATAAAATATACTTTATTTTTAAACGAACAAAATATTTATCATACATATTTTTTGAGTGTATGAATAGCATTACTTTATATATATATATATATATATTGAAAAAAACCTAGCTAATTTAATATTTTAGTTTGTATTCTAGGAAAGTATCCTTTACTAGCTTGTGATTCTTGATCTTGTGTTTCCTGTGTAGTCATTTGCTTGATTAAACCTGACACTACGCAAAAAATAAATAATAATAATAATGCTTCCGTATCATGTGTTGGTAGTGTATAACCAAATATTCTTTCTTATGTTTATGTTTATTAATTAAAAGACTTAACACATGCTCATGTCCCTTTCATGAGTACATTGTTTAAATTTATATGTACTGGTAAGTTAACCAATTTTCAAAATTAAATTTTAATTTTAATTTAATTTTAAATAACTTCTTAGTTTTAAATTTGTTTACATTATTTTTGAAGTTTGGTAACAGAAACCACTTTCAAAATATATATTCTAAAAAAAAAGTTTATTAAATGCATGCTAACTTTTTATTCATGAGCTAAATAAAAAAAAAGTGATTGAATTTGATAAGGATTAGTATAAATTGGAAATTAAAATTAGAATAATAATATAGAAAGTGATGACTAGATACCCATGCAACCAAAATAGGAGAGTAATAAAAATTGAAAAATGAATGGTAATGACAATATCAGCCTATGGAGTAAAAAAAAAAGGAAAATTATGATGAGCAATAAAGATTATTAATTAACTTAATTAGCTAATTATTTTAATTTAACCTGATATGGAAAGTTCAAAGCCACTTATAAAATTATAACAACTATAACTCCTTAGATGAAATTTGAAAATATAATAATAAAATTATGCTATAGCGATATTTTAAATATTTTTAAAATCTAAAAAAAATATCGGTGACAAAAATACAGACACTTATTATTAGTGTCGCTATATGTGTAATCGTTAGAGTGTATAGTGACACATTATTATAATGTGGTCTAAAAATATGTTCCTATAATTTAATTTTGAATATAGATGAAATATAGATAGTATATTTGTACAAAAATATTATAAAAATGTGTTCATATAATCTAATCTTATTGTAGTGAAAAAGTTAATATATATTGGATAATAAAAATAGAATATAATATAGAAAGTGATGATTAGATACCCATGCAACAAAATAGAAAACTAAATAAAATAAATTATAGGAGTTTAAATTATTTTTAATATTTTACACAGAAGTAAAAATATTAAACTTTAATATTAAATATTTTACTGCCCAAGCAACCTACTATATTAATATTGTTATTTTGATGTTGGAACATAATATATAATCTATACTATTATCGAGTCATATTGAAACTTCTAACTGCCCAAGCAACCTATGGTTTTAATATTTTATTTTTAATGTTGAAACATAAGTTATACTATTACAGTATTATCAAGGTATATTGAAATTTTTTATTATTTAAAAAATATTTATTTTTAGTCGTTCATTTGCATGTCTACTTGATAGATAAAAAAAAAATCAAAAAAAAAATAAAATTTAATTTTGATATTTTAATATTTTAATTTTAATATTTGTGTGAAACTTCTAACTGCTCAAGCAACCTATAATTTTAATATTTTAATTTTAATGTTGAAACATAAGTTATACTATTATCGAGGTATATTGAAATTTTTATTTTTTATAAAATATTTATTTTTAGTCGTTAATTTGCATGTCTACTTGATAGATAAAAAGAAAATAAAATTTAATTTTGAGATAGTTTAAATAATCTAAATTATATTTAACGATATCGATTGTCATTTTAAAAACTCAATTATTAAAAAATTGAATAGATAATAATGAAGTGCGATTGCTTAATTAAAGAGAGAAAGAGAGAGAGAGAGAGAGAGAGAGAGAGAGAGAGAGAGGCTGGAGGGGTTGAAAATTGAAAACCATGTGGGAAGCAAGGATAGTGTTATTATGATATCCTTTTCCACACATTATCTCTATAATATATGCTCCTAATTAAGTATTTCTTTTGTGGTCCTAAAGTATTATTGATCTGATCAAATAAATAACACACCAGCAAAATGATTTGAAGGTTGAATCTCGATCGTTCTTGAATTTTCAAATGAGAAAAAACAAAAAACAAAAATGATGATGACACCTACAGGAAAACATGTTTTGAGTCACAATGCAATGGAATAAGTAGTCAACAGCTAAAATTGAGCCATTAATCATGCTGAAAACATCTTGAGGTGTATGTATGAACCATCAGCATACAATTGTGCACCCATACATTAGTAATATTTGAAAGAAACCTTTACAAAAGCATTTACAGTATTAATTATATGCGGTATTTTTTTTTAAATAAAGATAAAATTTGGAGTAGATTAAATTTTTATTGAACCAACAAAATTTACTATATGACAGCTAGTCACACTATATCATCTATACCAATCAATCATATCTCTTTTTTTTGGAATAAAAGTATAATTAATTTTTTTAAAAAAAATATCATCAGATAAATAAAACTACAGAAATTCATTTTGATTAACTGAGAACATCATGCCAAATTAAAATGTGACTGAAACATTTTAGACTTCCATCTACCTCTTGTTTTTTTCTTCTTGTTTTTTTCTTCTTTTTTTTGGCAACAGTTTGAGACCATGGTGATTGGGACATCATATATAAACCATGGTTTCCTAGCTAAAAACAGTGGGTGGCTCTGACCCATCGGGGTCGTATAGATCCCCTCTACAATTAATTTATTTTTAGTTTTTTCTTACTTTTTATTAATCTTCTTTTTAATTTCTTCATAGGAAGGTATTGATCCACTAGGTCAAGTGCTGGCTATAAGAATATATAGTCTCACTGCTCAAGATGATTTTCTTGTTGGATTCCTTATGGTGATCATCACGGCGTTTTCTGTTATATATTTTTTACTTTATTATTTTTTTTAAAAAAATCTTTTTTCCATCTTTTTCTATATGAATATGTCCAAAATTAAAGGACATTTATGTTCATTTTCAAAATAGGATTGTAAATTGCAACTTCCAATGTTGATTGGATTCGCCTAGTCTAACAACATTAAATTGTACTGGTACAAGTTGATAAAAAAAATTAACAATGCAAATATATGGCTGGGGCACTTTGTTAATCATCTAACATGTAACATGTAGCAACTCTTGGCTCAATCAATCTAGTGATAAAACCTATGAAAAGAGTTCACCATAAATGACCATGCATGGTGTGTGTGTGTGTATATATATATATATATATATATAATGCGCTAATAGGAGTACGAGGTTTTCATACTACTTAGATAGAATTTCGGACATTCTATTAGACTTCATCTAATATATTTAAAATATTTAAAAAATAAATTTATAATTTTTTATTATTATTTATATCAAAATTGTTCAAAATTAATAATTTGTAACTGTTAATATATGTTGTTTACATGTCTAATGGTGTAGAAATATTTAAATTAGATAAAATTTTGATAGGTAATTTTTTATATTATTTACAGTAAAATCAATATTTCTAGTTAAAAATTTTAGTACTATATCATAATTCTTTATAAAAATTTTATTTTTAATCGTCTATTTTTAGTTATTTTGATCACTAGATATATAATAATAAAAAATTACAAAATTTATTTCTTAAATACTTAATTCAAATATGCTAGATTAAGTCTAACGAAACCGATTATCGATTCGAAAGTTCTATTATCGATAATTAAACAGTTTAAAAGCAAAGAGTACTTTGTGCTCCTAGATAGTAACATGGCAGCCTTACTTTATCACATCAAAATGTTGAGGTTACTCTTTCACTATGCAAATAAAGTCAAAAATTTATGAAATTTAATTTCTATATAGTTCCAACATTTTAGATCATGTCTAATAGAGCCAATCATCGAATCGCTCGGCACTTTCGAAAGTATAGGAGCAAAGTTGTGAGGACCCGGATCCCCACGACAGGGTTTACTGTTGGCTTGGAGGCTTTTGGGTGTGTGGGTGTGCGTGTCGGGCTCCAGATTTGAGTTTCTGGTGAAATTGGGGCTTGTTTCTTCTCTGGGAGTCCATTTTGGGGTGTTTGAGGTGTTTGCGCGCTTATTGGAGCCAAGAATGGGACCCGGAACAGAAATTGGATCAAGTTTACTTTTCCGGGAAATTTTGGAAAATTTTAGAAGCGGAATTTGGCCGAACGGACCTCGGATTTGGATTCAGCGCGCGAAAACGAGCGAAATGGACTATTTACTTGAATTTTTCGGAGCCCGGACGCGAAAACACGGAAATCGAGGCATGGGGTACTGTTCCGGCGGCCGGAGAGGCGCCGGCGGCCGCCGGCGGGCGGCGGAGCGCGGCGGAGCAGCCTCGGGCAGGCGGCGGAGCGGCGCGGGCAGGCGGCGAGCGGCGCGGGCAGGCGCGCGGGCGCGCGGGCAGGCGCGCGGTCCACCGCGGGGTCGTGCACCGTACGGATGGGACGCGTGGCGCTTTCCTGTTGGTCGGTTCAGCGTGCGCGGTCCACGGAATCTTGGCTCTGGTGCACGGTGAACCGAGGGACACGTGGCATTGCGTGGTTGGCTGGTTCTGGTGCACCCGGTCCACGCGGCGGCGGCGGCTGAGGCGGTGCCTCGGGACGCGTGCCCGACCCGGGTCCGGCGCCGGCGCGGCCGCGCACGTCGCGCGACGTGCGCGTTGACCAGGGACGGCGTGGGGGCGCCACGTGGCGCCCCGTGGTTGGTCCGGTGCAGGGGTGCACGTCGCCCGGTCGGGACACGTGGCACCCCGTGATTCGTCGGGGTCGTGCGCCGGGTGCAGGAGACGGTACGGCAGGACACGTGGCGGCCTGAGAGAGATTCGGGCGCGCACAGTAACGGGCCGGCCCGTTACTGTAGCAGCCCGAAAACTTTCGGGCGCCCGAAAGTTGGGCCCGAAAGTGACTAAAGGGGCTTTTTGGGCTGTTTTCTTTGGGGCCTATAAATAGGTCTCCTTGGGCCGAGTTTTGGAGCCTTTTCCGAGGGGATTTAGCAATTGCTCTCTTCACAAGATTTCTTCCTCTTCCTCTTGGGAATCTCCTGGTGAAGTTTCAGAAAATCTGGAAGTCGCGACGACTGTGTTTTCTACCTCGAAGTGCGGAGCGACGGTTTTCTGTTGGAGGCCCGTTATCGTCGCATTTCGGTCAAAAATTTCCACAGAGCTACCCCGACATCCGATTTCAGCGATTTTTGCGGCGTTGGATTCACGAGAGGTAAATCTTCGACTTTCGTGTTGAGTGTTTTGCCTGGATTTGGAATTTTGGCACGGATTTCGAGGCGTTTCTGAGCCGCTGTTTTTGTTGTGAGATTTCTGGACAGCACTCACTTCGCGGATTTTTATCTCCTCATCCGGACATCGGAATTCGACGATTCAAGAGCCTATCGACATCTACACTTCGCGAGGATCGTCGTGATATTTTTATTGGGATTTTAGAAAATTTATTTTCAGGTGAGAATTTCGTGTGAACAGGAACTATGCTTGCAGATTTTGGAATAGTGATTTTATGTGTGATTTGGTTGTAATTGTGAGTTGTGGTTGTACCCAGGACATTGTAAGCACCACTATGGTGCTCTTTGCTTAGTGGACTCGGAGTTTTATCAGTTTCTAGACTGTTTATCTGTACCGTCCCGGACAGTTAGCGCGATCAGGTGGGTGATCCTGCTTTCAAATTCTATGGACTGCACTCTAATTCTACTAGTAGATTAGCATGCATGTTAGTATTTGAGCCAGATAAAATGTGTGAACTGTATGTTGGAAACCACTACAGCTAATTGCTAAAAATGTCGATCTCTTGATAAACTTTGCGACTTGGGAACTTGACTTAGCATAATTGCCTGTTATTTAATTATCATGCACCACTAAACTACAGTAACTTAAACATACATCAGACTTATTTATCACTTTAGCTTTTCCACAGTGGTAGTATTCTTGTCACTTTGGTCATAGTGATTTTTCCCGAGTCGTGGGCCGGGAGGTTTATTAGCTGGGGACTTCATTTGCACTCGCGTCTGGGGACCGAGTGGCGTCTGTAGCAGTCTGTAGATCAGCTTGCATTGAGATAGTGATAGTGATAGTGGTAGTGACAGTGGATCTGGGATCTTTGGGACTTGGTCATAGTGACAGTGTGGATGTATAGCCAGTGAGTGAGATAGTGATTGGATCATAGCCTGCATGTGCCACCTTTGTGCTAGACAGTGATGCGCAGTTATTTGACTCGAGCGGGTCGCTCCCCTCGAGTGCCACTCCGGAGTAGGCGAGACCGGGTTGTAGTACCGGCTTGAGATTGAGCTAGATACCGGGTTGGAGTACCGGACATACCTACAGCAGTAGGTAGGCGCAGGTTGACTGGACCGTTTGGCAGTCAGTTTGGATTGGGTGACTTGAGTCGAGTCAGTAGAGACATTTTTGGTCTTCGATCCTTTTCCTTGAGCATAGTAGATAGGGGCATGGTAGCAGTAGATGTTTTATCTTCCTGCTTTCTATTCTGCATTTTTCTTTGGTTACTTTTCGCCCCTTGTAGACTTAGTGGGCAGGCCGTCGGGCTTGTTGGCGGCACCCACTGAGAACTACTGTGGGAGGTAGTTCTCACACCCGTCGTGGTGTCTTTTCCCCAGGAACTCCAGCTCCAGTTCCTGCGGTGCCCGTTGCTGATCCAGCTCCTTCAGACCGAGGTAAGGGAGTCGCGAGATAGATCCCTTCCCCTTCAGCTTCAGTGTGTTTAGAGGTACCCCTATATTTTGGTTGTGTCATGTTTGAGAGATCTTGTAGTGAGGGATCGAGTTGTACTCTTCTGTTTTCTTTTGAGAGACTCCTGTATTTTGAGTGAGGACTTTATGTATATATTTGTGGGACATTTTTATTTCTTGTATATCTGTTAGTTTTATGTTTACAGCTCTGATATATGTTAGTTAGACACTTACTTGCAGGTTGGACGCTACGTCCCTACGGGGCTTCCTGTAGGGGCGGCGGATCTGTTGGCGAGCCCGGGGTACAGTTCTGACCCCGGGGCGTGACAGATTAGAGTGGTATCAGAGCTTAGGGTATAGGTTTTGAGGACTTAGGAACCCTAGGCTTATGGTTAAACCCTAGGATGACCCACGTGAGAGCCGAGACTTTTAGCGAAAGTCTTGATTGGGTATCTAACTCTCCCGAGTGGATAGGGATGAGTGATAGACATGCCTTCCTTCTGTGGCGACTATGTTGGCTGCAGACAACATAGTGCTTCGGGAAGGGGGACATGCCTTTAGACTTTCGCTGGATTGGGTCGAGTGTTGTTTGGTGTTGTCTTGATGTTTGCTTGTGGATTGCAGGTAGGCACGATGCCTCCCCGACGCAGGATGCGGACGCGTTCTCAGCTTTCCTCCTCCCACGAGCCTGAGCATGAGGAGTCAGCACAGGGTCAGCAGGGTGAGATGCAAGAGCTTCGGGCTCAGTTGGTTCAGTTGTCAGAGGCTGTCCGGCGCCAGGAGGAGACCATGGACCGGATGATGCGCGTGATGGAGCAGAGGGGGCAGTCAGTCATAGCTCCCCCTGAGAGTTTCTTCGCACCATCTTCGCCAGTTGTGGCACCCCCAGTTGTGCCAGCAGCACAGGCAGCCCCTACTGCACAGGGTACCAGTGGTCAGCCGTCCGGGACGGCAGGACAGTTGACACCTGCAGAGCAGCGTGAGATGGATGATATGATGACGGGATTCCATCAGTCTGATCCATATTGTTTTTCGGGGCAGAGTTCGGGGCACGGAGAGGCGGTGATGGCCGAGGTGGCTCCTACTCCCACAGGAATTTCGGGGGCGAAGCGGCTAGCTCAGGATGTCGGGGGACAGACGAGTCGTCAGGGACCTATGAGACCTCCACGATCCTATCCTCAGGGTCATGGGTTTCGGAGGCGCCAGAGGTCAGGCGGGCCCCGGCAGCAGCCACGGTATCAGCAGCACCCGCAACGACAGCAGTCTCAGCAGCAGTACCCCCGACAGCAGCAATTTCAGCAGCAGCATCGGCATCAGCGACATGAGCAGTGTGTCATCTGTGGCGGCCCTCATCCACCGACGCAGTGTTACCAGAGACGGGGACGGTGTTTCTTATGTGGAGGGTTGGGACATATTCAAACAGGTTGCCCCCGAGCCATTCTGTCAGTGCAACCCCTTGCTACAGCGCCTCCCTTGCCAGTTCAGGAAGCAGAAGCCCCTCCTTCAGGGCACCATCAGACAGAGTGGGGTACGACGTCGGGACAGACGGGACGACGGTCTTCAGCGCCTAGTGGACGAGATTACGCAGCCATGATGGAGAGCACCTCGGCAGCAGATCCTATCGCCGCAGGTATGACCTTATTTTCAGTCAATCGAGTGAGCTTTTCGGAACCACGGCATCCGTTTGCATGATATTAGAGCATTTGCATCTCTCCATGATTAAGGGATAGGAATTTTGTAACATGCATGAGCGATTGGATTCTTCCCTGTATCCTCAAGCAGAGGTGAATTTTGGGGCGTGATCAGAACAGCTGAAATTGTAGGCGGTACGCCGACTGTTGAGACGATTCAGTTACAGCTCCATGTTTCAGATCGAGCACTCTGGATGGACCAGTTGGTGCGGTATCATGCAACATTTGTTGCGAAGGGAGAACAGTGGCCTTTCCGCGAATTGGACGACAGGAGATCATTTCCACTTGTTACCGAGGCATCCTTCCTGCAGCAGTGGCCTCAGCGGCTTTGGGCTAGGTGCGATTTGTCGAGCGTAGGTGACGCCTAGGACTAGAGGGTTTGTCTCTAGGGGTTTTGGATAGGGTGGTGTTTCTTTTTAGGGGCACGGGTAGACCGTAGCTTCCGTTTTGTTGCCGCAGCAGGAACGGCATCAACCCTCCTCTCCCTCTTTTCTTACTCTTGTGCTGAAATTCGCGAACAAGATGAAAGGATACAAAGGACTACTCCAGAGTTGGGGACGGTGCCCGGACCTGTTTCTGTTGGATTAGGGTGAGGGCACTGATCTCCCGGAACTTTCGAACTGTTCGCTAATTTCAATTGTTTTCTAAATTTGAGAGTTGGAGGTTGATGACCTTCCTACTGGTGGGGCTCTTGTCTTTCCTGTTAAGTTTTGCGGCGTTATTCGAATAGTTTGGAGGCGTAGAGTTGGTTGTTCTTCTTGGTCCTTGGTGTTTGGGAATTTTTGAGTTTTCCGCGGTGGACGCGCTTTGTGGAGAGTTTGTAGCGTTTGGGGAGTTGGAGTTTGTGTGTTGGAGGCTTACCGTTGGGCTTGGAGACTCCCTTTTGAGATGTGTTTGTTTCGAGGACGAAACTTTCTTTTAGTGGGGGAGGATGTGAGGACCCGGATCCCCACGACAGGGTTTACTGTTGGCTTGGAGGCTTTTGGGTGTGTGGGTGTGCGTGTCGGGCTCCAGATTTGAGTTTCTGGTGAAATTGGGGCTTGTTTCTTCTCTGGGAGTCCATTTTGGGGTGTATGAGGTGTTTGCGCGCTTATTGGAGCCAAGAATGGGACCCGGAACAGAAATTGGATCAAGTTTACTTTTCCGGGAAATTTTGGAAAATTTTAGAAGCGGAATTTGGCCGAACGGACCTCGGATTTGGATTCAGCGCGCGAAAACGAGCGAAATGGACTATTTACTTGAATTTTTCGGAGCCCGGACGCGAAAACACGGAAATCGAGGCATGGGGTACTGTTCCGGCGGCCGGAGAGGCGCCGGCGGCCGCCGGCGGGCGGCGGAGCGCGGCGGAGCAGCCTCGGGCAGGCGGCGGAGCGGCGCGGGCAGGCGGCGAGCGGCGCGGGCAGGCGCGCGGGCGCGCGGGCAGGCGCGCGGTCCACCGCGGGGTCGTGCACCGTACGGATGGGACGCGTGGCGCTTTCCTGTTGGTCGGTTCAGCGTGCGCGGTCCACGGAATCTTGGCTCTGGTGCACGGTGAACCGAGGGACACGTGGCATTGCGTGGTTGGCTGGTTCTGGTGCACCCGGTCCACGCGGCGGCGGCGGCTGAGGCGGTGCCTCGGGACGCGTGCCCGACCCGGGTCCGGCGCCGGCGCGGCCGCGCACGTCGCGCGACGTGCGCGTTGACCAGGGACGGCGTGGGGGCGCCACGTGGCGCCCCGTGGTTGGTCCGGTGCAGGGGTGCACGTCGCCCGGTCGGGACACGTGGCACCCCGTGATTCGTCGGGGTCGTGCGCCGGGTGCAGGAGACGGTACGGCAGGACACGTGGCGGCCTGAGAGAGATTCGGGCGCGCACAGTAACGGGCCGGCCCGTTACTGTAGCAGCCCGAAAACTTTCGGGCGCCCGAAAGTTGGGCCCGAAAGTGACTAAAGGGGCTTTTTGGGCTGTTTTCTTTGGGGCCTATAAATAGGTCTCCTTGGGCCGAGTTTTGGAGCCTTTTCCGAGGGGATTTAGCAATTGCTCTCTTCACAAGATTTCTTCCTCTTCCTCTTGGGAATCTCCTGGTGAAGTTTCAGAAAATCTGGAAGTCGCGACGACTGTGTTTTCTACCTCGAAGTGCGGAGCGACGGTTTTCTGTTGGAGGCCCGTTATCGTCGCATTTCGGTCAAAAATTTCCACAGAGCTACCCCGACATCCGATTTCAGCGATTTTTGCGGCGTTGGATTCACGAGAGGTAAATCTTCGACTTTCGTGTTGAGTGTTTTGCCTGGATTTGGAATTTTGGCACGGATTTCGAGGCGTTTCTGAGCCGCTGTTTTTGTTGTGAGATTTCTGGACAGCACTCACTTCGCGGATTTTTATCTCCTCATCCGGACATCGGAATTCGACGATTCAAGAGCCTATCGACATCTACACTTCGCGAGGATCGTCGTGATATTTTTATTGGGATTTTAGAAAATTTATTTTCAGGTGAGAATTTCGTGTGAACAGGAACTATGCTTGCAGATTTTGGAATAGTGATTTTATGTGTGATTTGGTTGTAATTGTGAGTTGTGGTTGTACCCAGGACATTGTAAGCACCACTATGGTGCTCTTTGCTTAGTGGACTCGGAGTTTTATCAGTTTCTAGACTGTTTATCTGTACCGTCCCGGACAGTTAGCGCGATCAGGTGGGTGATCCTGCTTTCAAATTCTATGGACTGCACTCTAATTCTACTAGTAGATTAGCATGCATGTTAGTATTTGAGCCAGATAAAATGTGTGAACTGTATGTTGGAAACCACTACAGCTAATTGCTAAAAATGTCGATCTCTTGATAAACTTTGCGACTTGGGAACTTGACTTAGCATAATTGCCTGTTATTTAATTATCATGCACCACTAAACTACAGTAACTTAAACATACATCAGACTTATTTATCACTTTAGCTTTTCCACAGTGGTAGTATTCTTGTCACTTTGGTCATAGTGATTTTTCCCCGAGTCGTGGGCCGGGAGGTTTATTAGCTGGGGACTTCATTTGCACTCGCGTCTGGGGACCGAGTGGCGTCTGTAGCAGTCTGTAGATCAGCTTGCATTGAGATAGTGATAGTGATAGTGGTAGTGACAGTGGATCTGGGATCTTTGGGACTTGGTCATAGTGACAGTGTGGATGTATAGCCAGTGAGTGAGATAGTGATTGGATCATAGCCTGCATGTGCCACCTTTGTGCTAGACAGTGATGCGCAGTTATTTGACTCGAGCGGGTCGCTCCCCTCGAGTGCCACTCCGGAGTAGGCGAGACCGGGTTGTAGTACCGGCTTGAGATTGAGCTAGATACCGGGTTGGAGTACCGGACATACCTACAGCAGTAGGTAGGCGCAGGTTGACTGGACCGTTTGGCAGTCAGTTTGGATTGGGTGACTTGAGTCGAGTCAGTAGAGACATTTTTGGTCTTCGATCCTTTTCCTTGAGCATAGTAGATAGGGGCATGGTAGCAGTAGATGTTTTATCTTCCTGCTTTCTATTCTGCATTTTTCTTTGGTTACTTTTCGCCCCTTGTAGACTTAGTGGGCAGGCCGTCGGGCTTGTTGGCGGCACCCACTGAGAACTACTGTGGGAGGTAGTTCTCACACCCGTCGTGGTGTCTTTTCCCCAGGAACTCCAGCTCCAGTTCCTGCGGTGCCCGTTGCTGATCCAGCTCCTTCAGACCGAGGTAAGGGAGTCGCGAGATAGATCCCTTCCCCTTCAGCTTCAGTGTGTTTAGAGGTACCCCTATATTTTGGTTGTGTCATGTTTGAGAGATCTTGTAGTGAGGGATCGAGTTGTACTCTTCTATTTTCTTTTGAGAGACTCCTGTATTTTGAGTGAGGACTTTATGTATATATTTGTGGGACATTTTTATTTCTTGTATATCTGTTAGTTTTATGTTTACAGCTCTGATATATGTTAGTTAGACACTTACTTGCAGGTTGGACGCTACGTCCCTACGGGGCTTCCTGTAGGGGCGGCGGATCTGTTGGCGAGCCCGGGGTACAGTTCTGACCCCGGGGCGTGACAAAAGTATAGGAGCTCTCTCTCTCTCTCTCTCTCTCTCTCTCTCTCTCTCTCTAATTATTTACGTAGTGATTAAAAAATCACAAAATTGATAATTTTTCACAGTCTATATGAGCCTTTTATTTGTTTAACGGTGTATAGTATTCAAACTATTTAATTTTTTGATAAATTTTTTTTTATATTATTTAAATAATATTTAATAATTTTAATCATGAATGAAAAAAATTTAACATCTATTATCATAAGTTTATTTATTTTTGATCATTTATTTTTTAATTTTTTAATGGACCTGATAATAATTTTTAAAATATATAAAATTTAGTTTCTAAACATTTTAAATATTTTAAAATTAAGTTTAATAGTTCAATCATTAATTTGGAATATATATATATATATATATATATATATATATATATATATATATATATATATATATATATATATATATATATATAGCTAAAGAGAATTTAGCTATATATATATATATATATATATATATATAATATATATATATATATATATATATATATATATATATATTCCAAATTAATGATCGAACTATTAAACTTAATTTTAAAATATTTAAAATGTTTAGAAACTAAATTTTATATATTTTAAAATTATTATCAGGTCCATTAAAAAATTAAAAAATAAATGATCAAAAATAAATATACTTATGATAATAGATGTTAAATTTTTTTCATTCATGATTAAAATATATAAAATTTTTAAAATATATAAAATTTATAAAATATATAAAATTCTCTTTATATATATATATAAAGAGAATTTTCTTAGCTAAATTCTCTTTATATATATATATATATATATATATATATATATATATATATATATATATATATATATATATATATATATATATATATATATATAAGACCACCTCGATCCTCGTTTGGAATATGCAAGAACAAGTAATATTATTCTTTTTTTCTCAGGGTTAATTATTTGTGATCCGTGCATCTTAATTTTTATTGTCGGATCAGAGTTTGTAGTGATATATATTTGCATGTGCATCTAATTTTTCTTGCGTGGTACGAAATTGAGAATCAAACAAGGCTTCTAAGCTAATGTGAGTGTTTGACCCAACTAGATAAATTTGATGTTAAATTATATATATGCTCGTACAAATATAAATGCCAAAACATTAGGACAAGATTTAAAACGTGTTGAGTCTAGAAATAAAATATAATCTCACGGACTATGTTACAACTAGTATTATGGAACCAATAACATTTATTTTTATTCTTCTTATTATTAGAGCTATACTACATGTACACTTATTTAGAATGTACATTCTACACCTAGTTCATTCTAGAATGAACATTCATCCAATCGTCATTTCGAAGTGACGAATAAAATTTATCACATCCTAAAATGAATAGGATGTAAAATGTACATCTCGAATCAAATGTACACTTAATTTTTTTTTCTTATTATTATTATTATTATTTCTCATTTGGATTCAACTCTTGCGCCCATAGAAATCGTGGATCCGTGGATTCATTCCCAGATCACGTCATGTGGCGACAAGAGAGAGACAAAAGAAATTTTAACATGAACCTAATGTATCCGTACATCTGATATGTTGCGCTTAAAGCTAAAAGATAAGCTCCTTGCTATATTTTATATATAATTTATAATGATATTTAGAAAGCGTGCATATCAATCGTAAATTTCGAAAAGTTACATTATGAAAATCAAATTGCTCTAAAATTTAGTGATATCCATAAACTAGGTGTAATATTGTTTGATTCAATATTTAGAAATTTTAATATAAATGTTCTTTAGATGTCAATTAGTTTGGATAGAATTTTATTTCTGAGCATAAATTAAATCGAGTGAATAGCAAATTATACATAATATCATTATATATTAAAAATATAAATTTTATATTAGACTATATATAATTTGAACAGGAGTGGTCTAATAGTTTTCTTTAAAAGTTTTTTATGGGAAGATGTAAACGCCAAAGCATATACGTACATGATAGAGTTCAAAATTATTAGATCTATCGGCTTGTACTGAGAGAAAAAATAACGGAACCAGAAAGAAAGTAAAATTGCACGGTGCATGATCATGCACCGGGTGCATTGACGAAGAAGACTCTGCAAGAATCAAATTGATAGAGAAAGCGCCGTAAAGATCAATTAGCGAGTACGTGGAGTGGTGGGAGGAGAATGACTTGTCAGAGAGAGAGAGAGAGAGAGAGAGAGAGAGAGAGAGAATATAACGGTCGAAAAGGGTGGCGAGGAGGAGAAGAGGTTGTTTCAATAAGTCGAAATTTTAATTAAGTAGCGTGTTTTTCCTTGCTACAACTACTCCCATTCATATATTTAATAGGTTGGTGTACGTACTTTTATTACAGCTATAACTCCCACGAGAAATTCTTGTTTTGTGTTCACATTGTAGCTACTTTTATTACATCTGTAACTCCCATGAGAAATGCTTGCTTTGGTTTTCATTAATTGTAGGTTGTACTATTTATTAATTATAGTTGTCAATTCACTTAATCATTTATACATTCAGTTTGAAATTTGTTTAAACTGGAGTTGCTTGTTTAATAAACAAGCTGATTATGCGTTTATTTTTTTTGACTTGAAAATAATCGAGTCGAACAGGAGCTTAGCCTTGCTTGTTCGTGTTTGCCTCGATATAATTAGAAAATAAATAAGTAAATAATATATGTAAATATTATTTTCAGATTGATATGTAGTAACTTTAAGTACTATCTTTTAGTTTTTTTTTCTTTTTTTGTTAGCATAACTTTTAAATTTTAATTATAGTTTGTAATACTAAAACTAAAAGCAGTAGAGCTACAATACTATTGATTGTAGAGAAAAAGTGTTTAGTGCTATCAATTTTTTTTTCATTTAGATATTTGGGATTCATGATTCAGAGGTGAAACTATGATGAAGCCAAAAATTTTAAAAATATATATATATAGTAAATATTATTCATATTTAATCAATAGTATTCCAACTAGGCTTAAGCAAAAGCAAGCATCAATAATAACACTAATTTTAGTTAGTATTAATATTTTATTTAAGTTTAATTTAAGTTGGTTCAAGATTTTTAGAGTCCGCTCGAATTATTTTCAAGTGGATCTCAAATTAGCCTTATTCATTCCTATTGGACTTGTTGACAACCATAATTGATACTTAATTATAATGCAAAATTTTATATATATATATATATATATATATATATATATATATAATTTTAAATATTATATAAATTTATCAATATATCAATAATATATTCATGTAGCAGCAAATATTGAACTCCCATGCATGCATAAGCCCACGAGGGAGAATATTCCTCGGAACAGAAGGTCACGCTCATGCATGTGGACTTTGTTGAGTCAATGCAATCTTTGTCGTACAACACATGTTTTGTGTTCCGACGAAATTAATGCTTTTATGACAGGGCCTGACGAAGAAATTAAACATCTATACCGACACCAACTTGCCGTATAAATTTTTAGGGTAAATATAAATGTACATCTCATAAACGGTGTATTTTATATCTTATTCTATTCTGAAATAAAATAAATTTTATTGATCATATCAAAGTGATCAGTAAATTTTTTTTTAAAATGTACATTCTTTATGGGGTGTACACCTAGTATTCTCTAAATTTTTAACTCATAATTGCACAACCATTAATGCTCGCAAAAACGTGGATAAATAGTAAAATAGTGCGGGGTAAAATTAATCCTAAACTTAACGGCGCTCGTCTAAGAATTGGATTAGTCAAAAGAGTTCTAATTTTCTGTACTTTGAAAAAGCTTATAGAAAATGTTTAATGGTTGGTGGCGCCATTTTACGTTTCAAGAGCGACTTCTCAAGTCAATGATTTGTTTTATTATTATTATGAATAAATATATATATATAAGAGAACCCATTTTTACCTCTATGTCGCTGGGTTATGGCATAATTAAACTAAACTAAATTATCTTTCAAATAAATGATTAAATTCCCCCTGAGGGTGGAAAAAGAGTTTCCCACAACTAGAAAGGTCCTCCTTTTGTGATGGACATAGCTTATTATTTCCAAAGCAAAGACCATGTAGGAGAAGGACCATTCCAATCGAATATATTGGAAAACAACAAAAGTTACAAATATCTATTCGAATTACCTTGTTGACTGGTAATGAGAAGAATAGATTAATTAAAATCATTAAGGTTGCATTTTTTAGCGCGAAAAAATAATTTGTAGTTACATGTATTTAGAGAAAAAAAAATACCACATATAAATCTGGCTTAATTATCAAACAGCTTTTCTCTAATTTTCAAAAAAAAAAAAGAACAGTTTCTCCAACTAGACAAATATTGGATCTGGGCTATAAAAAAAAGAAAAAAAGAAAAATTGATTCTCTCTGAAAGTTGCAGATTCAAAAGTAAAAACCATTTAATCCTCTACCGAATATTGATACCAAATCCTCTGTATAAAACTGAACGTACCTCAAATACATTAGGTACAAGCAACAACAGTAAATCAAATTAAGCATTGAACACTGTAATAATCCGTGAACCAAGAACACTACAGAAAAGATCAAACAATTTAGGCCTTGTATGGTTAAGCTATTGTTTTTGAACTCAAATTCTACAAAACAGAGTGCATAGCAGATAAGGGATTGTGTGTAGTATATACATCTGCGGGTCTATTTTGCAACAAAATAAAACAGAAGATTAATTTGAGTCCCATCTGTCGACATACTCCGCCACGTAAAATTTAATTGAAAGAAAAAAAAACAGAATTGGAAGCATAACCAAACGAGGCCTTAGTCATCAGGCAAACTCCGAGGCTCCCAAAACTTGGAAACAGAATCGGGGCCCGGCGAAGATACAGGAACAGAACAGTTTGTGAAATCCCTGTAGTACAACGCTCCGGGATCATCGGCGCAACCCCCAGTAACAATTCTGCATCCAGCCACAGCCATAGCAGAAAGCCCGTAAATCTTTTCGGGCTCATCAGGCACACGACAATCCAGCGTATTTGCTAGGGCACCGGTGCCAGTTTCCCATACATTGACATGATAATCAAATGGACCTCCAGTAACCACTTTGTACGGATCCATGTGAAGTAATGCTACTCTACTGTTCGAATCCAATTCGGCCACACACTTCGGAGATTCTTGAGAACTTCTGATGTCCCACAGCATAGCCCTGGTTCATGAGGTATACAAAGATTAATTTGAGTGATAAAATTAAAATGTCACATGAAATTTAGTCCCTGAAGTTTGGCCCAGGTTTCAATTTTGTCCTCGGGTTAACAGATTCAATAGAAAGACGAAAATCTAGTCTCCATAGTTCGAGTTTCATTCGTCCCTAAAAAGTTTCACCTAGGTTTCAAGGCCAGAGAGTTTCAATTTTAAACAAGCAAAATTTAAGAATAAGTGTTGACATGGCATGGTTTGAATGGCAGACATTATGGACTGAAGTTTTACAAGGAGCAAGCTTCAGGACTAACTGACTAAATTTTCGATCAAACTTCAGGGACAAATTTTTTATCATGGAACTATTTATACTGAGAAATAAAGGTTTTATACCAAGCTCTTCACAAGAAAATTTTACTAATAAATCAACTCCTGAAACTATATGAGACAGGAAAATTCAGAATTTGAAATCTTATTAATTTCGTTTCTGCACAGACATAGGGTTAAATTAAAAGAAAATAGTAAGTCAGATTAATCCTTACTTGTCTTCTCCACCAGTGCAAATTAACCCTTTAGATGGCAACATCTCAAATGAATACAATTTTGGTCCATGAACTGCAGCAGTAAAAGCTTTCCGCATTGTCCTCAAGTCAATCACTGTGACTTGAAATCCAGAAGCAATATAGCACAGGGAATCATAGCATTTCATAGCAATAGATGAACCAGAAAGGGAAGTGCTCCCTACACATGATGACGAACTAGAAGATGGCGACGCAGCTATGTCCCAGACTCGGACCTAAAATTGACAGCATAAATTAGAAAATAAAACACAAGAAAGAACTCGTGAAAAACATTGAATTAGTGTAAGTCCAACCTTAGAAACTGAAAATGTTGATTTATTTGCCCAACCAACATAACATGAAGTACACAACAAGTACACAGAAGATGGAATGCGCAATTGTTTACCTTTGAATCTTTAGAGATGCTGACCAAAAGAGAAGCTTTATGCCTGAAAAAGAAAAAGGAATTAGTATATCTAATAAAGATTCGGTAAATCTCTTGAGAACGCAAAATCATTATTATAGAGTAACTGGTTTTAGAAAGCACTCTAGTTGTTCGTAAAGAAAATTTTACTACAGATTCAAGAGTCCTAACCCCCCTTGCATACTTCATTACAGAAATAAGAATGCCAAAGCAAGCTACAAAAGATTTGCATAGAAAAGATTAGATGTACTAGATCTTCCGAGCAAAAAGTAGATCTTGTTAAAAAAATAATATAATCAAATGTGAAGACAAGGTGCAAGAAGTCTGAAACAAAAATTCACATGAATCTGTGGTATGATTTCTTTGTTGGTTATTCTCGATCCATTAAATGGAATATGTGACAGCAAAGCAAATTATATTTGCTTTTTTAACGGAAAGAGTAGCCATACCAAGCAACGGAGAGAAATGACAAAGGTTTCTCGTGCCCGTGATAAGTTAATGCTAGAGGATGATGTTTTCCACTTGAAGTAAGAGACCAAAGGCGGATGGTGCAATCTTCTGCTCCACTGGCAAGTACTTTTGACCTGCCATCGCCAAGCAATTTGTCTGAGAGAGCAGTAACGGGCCCATTATGACCTTTAAAACAGCGGTGAGATCGACCCTGTATCAAAGCACTGTTGTTCATGCAAACTACTACTTAAGGTAGAACAAATTATTAACGATAAAAAAAACCCTGGGACGTGATCATGCAATCAACATTGAATGACAATGATGATAAATTCAAATAAATCTCCCAGATCATCACGGCCACCTATCAATTTTCTGAGTGGAGCACATGATAAAACGCAGAGTTTAACTACTCTTTTTTCATCTCTTAGGGACTGAAGTGAAACGATGTCATCATCATAAGAGATAGCAAGAGAATTTCGACGAAAAAAATAATCAATTAAGGAGCAAGAGCTCATAATGGGAGTACCTTCCACCAAAGACGAATAGTTCTGTCTGAGCTTGAAGTTACCAATACATTTTCGTCATTTTGTGCCTCATTTCGAAACAGCGACGTATTAATTATTGGAAACAATCTATCAGAAAAAATACAACTGTCAGAAGTTCATAGAACAAGAAAGGAGAACAAAACAAACAGGAATAGGCAAAGAGGTGCAGCATTTCTCCACAATAGATCATCATCAGACTGTCTTGTCTACACTGTCTAGTCTTCCGTAAACTGACTCACAGGTGCCGTAAGGAACAGGACGGATATGTGAAGTCAAACTAAGGAAGAAAAATTCAAATTGGCACCCTACTCACCTCATGCAGGTGATCCTTGATCCATGATATCTCAAAGTTTCGCAAGCCACAGGTAGAGCATCCGGCAGATTCAGTGTCCACCTTTCTATGATTGAACCCTGAACATAAATAAAATATATCACTTAGTTCCTTGCTTGTGCAGAATCAGGTTTCAAAGGCTCCGTTATTTCAATTTGAAACAGTTCAGCCAGACTCCCTCACCAAGTCCATATTTAATAAACTGGAATAGAGCCTTTTGACCCAAGTACGGCTGCGCTACCTGAGCAACGAAGATATCGTTTCTGTCCAGCATTATATGGCTTGGTGATATCGAGTATCCAGTAAAATAACATTCCAACGGATCATCAAACTTCATTTGCTGTAATGCAGTGTGCCGCCTGACGTATTGCTCTCTAACTCCTAAAGCTACAGAAGATGCACATATATATGGCCAGCGCTCCCTGTACATTCAGAACAAACAACTTCGAATTGGAAACAATATATACTAACAAACCAAACCAACAGAAAAAGTTGTTGTTGTTGTTGTTGTTTTTTTTTTTTTTTTTTTTTTTTTTTTTTTTTTTTTGAGAAAAAGGTAGCACGCTACTCGCTTCATTCATAATGAAGTTGAATTAAGCTAACATGAGTGAGACAAGATCTCAGAAAGAAATAACAGTAAAAATAAAATAAAATACAGATAATACTACTACTAATAATAATAAAATGATCAACTACCAAAAAAACTTCTCTCAGCGGGGCCTCTCAGCCCAAATACTTCCAGTGCGACAGCTCCCGACCCAACTAATAGAAAAAGTTGTTGCCTTTAGCTTTCTTACTAGCCCGTGAAAATGATCTTCTACTATCTTACATAGTCATATCACATTTCACATAAAAAAAAAAAACAAATTTATTATTCCCAAACTGCTCAAGTCTTTCAGAAATCCATGATTTTATTATATACGAACCGATTTCTTAAGCTCCGTTCCTCCTACAACATCTAGATTTATGTATCAATCCCGTGTTCCACTATCTCTATGCTGCCAAAATTAAACTACAAGGGCCTGTTTGGCCCTACTGTAAAGTATAGTGCTGTTGGATGAAGTGATTTCAGAAAAATCACTATATTTGGAGCCCCGCTGTTACAAGACTTCATAATCTCATTTCTGATCCCTGCTGCAGCAAAAGCACCAAACTCTCTCTCTGCCAAGCGCTCTACTGAATGCTACCCTTGCCATAAGCAGAAGAAGAAGCAGGGCGAAACAGGCACATCATATTGCACGACACATTACTGAATCGACCATTTCATATGTGTGTGTTGTGCGTGTGTGACAAAGAGAGAGAGAGAGAGAGAGAGGTGGTACGTGAAGAGGCGGGACCAAACGGAATCGGAGCAGGCGGCGGCGCGGAGAGGCTTGGACGCCATGGCCAAGGCGGCGAGGTCGCGGGGGCCGAGGAGGCGAGCGCAGTGGGCGAGGGCATCGGCGTCGAGGTCCTCTAGGGTTCTTCCGCGCCCCACCACCGCCACCGGAGGAGGAGGAGGAGGAGGATGAGCCTCATCCGCCATGGCCGTATTCGAAACTGTAGCGATCGATCTCAATCCACCCTCGATTGAGGGGCGAAGCCGGGAAGGAGATGGGGAAAAGAAGAAGCGAAGGAGATGAAATGATTTTTGTACCTGTACCTTCTCTATTTTGGGCTGAAATAATTCCCTGGACCACGTCCATCACTTTATCCGTAGACCTTATTATTCAAGTAATAGAATTTTTTTTTCCTTCTTAGTAAAGAAAAGAAAAAAAAAAAAAAAAAAAAAAAAAAAAAAAAAGCAGTGGGTGGTCTATATCCAAGGTGGCGAACCAGGTTCTGGGAACGATTCCCAGCCAGAGAAGCGGCAGAGTCACGCTCCTTGAGTCGACGGACACGTACAAAATGGAACAGTGGGGCTCCGGTCAGGTTTGGTTAAAGTGCGATTCTAGCTCAATCGGACTGTACATTGGGCCGTCATGGGGTAATCTAAATTGGACGGCCTATGATCAAACCAGGCCCATTATCAAACTCAAACAAAATTGGACACGTGGGCTACAATCAGCATGTTGATGTCCGAGAATACATCATTTCATGTCCTACGTTATAATTGTGTACTCGCGAGAAGCGAGGAGAAAACATTTTTAACAAAGCTCACTCTTTTACTCTCACTCTCCACTCTCGCGGAGGGGAACAAAGCGGCGGGGAGAGCGACGAGGCGCCGCCACCGCCGCCGCTGGAGGTGTTGATTTGTGTATTGATTTGCTCCTGTTTATCGTCCTTTTCTAATCGGATGCATTAGGTAGATTAGTTAATATTATAATCGAGCACTAGTTATTGTGTATTGATTTGCAGCAGCTTTGGTAATCGAAAATCCTGGAACAGTTAGAAGCTGCAGATTTAATATGCCTTTAGTTTTACTTCTATCATGGATGCTGTGAAGAAACCCGTGTTTCTCATTTGAAGATGCTTGTGGTGTGGGTACGCTTATTAGTTATTTGCTTATAGCTTTTTACTTCTATGGTATAGATACATGGCATCGTTGGGTGATTAAACTGTAGAAGAAGGATCGTCACCCTGTGCGACCTTTAACCTGAACACAGAGTAGTGCATGCATAAGCGATTGATTTTGCAAGAGAACAATTTTGAAATTTCTTTGAGCCCGTTTCCTATAAAATCGTTGAATAATATGGTAGTTATATATATACTAATATTGCTTTGTGATTGTATGTATGTGTTAATATCTTCTTCTCTGAGTAATATGTCGATTATATGCATGTAATAATAACACTATTGTCTAAATATTATTAATCATTAATTATTTTGTTTCCAATTATAAACTCACTAACTAACCGCGTTGATCACAATCGCAATGTAGGCATCGATGGACGGGCCGCTTCGAAGCACATCTATGGGACAAGTCATCTTGGAACGCAACACAGAAAAAGAAAGGAAAACAAGGTATAAGATTTGATCAACATGTATTTACATACATTATGTGTAACCGGTAGTAGGAGGGAAGGGGGGAGAGAACTAGGGCACAAGGTAGTCGTGCGGTAGGTGGGGAGGTAAGAGACAGGAAGTGAGAGAATCTAGGAGTTACAGAAGTAGTTAAGGGTGAGGGGTTCGGTGGTCGGCCCTCAGAGGTCCAGCATGGGAGGCCCGGTGGGCCACAGGTTGCTCTTTACGAGCCCGCCAGTGTGGCCCACCGAGACAGCCCCAATAAGGATAGGAGGCCCAGCTAATCCCTTATAGTTAGTATTTTATCTTACTTTGGGCACTATTGTAATTACAGCTTAGCCCCAGCTTAGGGAACAAATAGTGAGGCAAGTAAGGTGTAACACATGCATGAGAAATACAATTAACTTCTTCCCCAATTCTCCTCTCCTCTCCTTCTCCTCCCTCTCTTCTCTTCTCTTCTCCTCTCCTTCCCATCCCCTCAATTCCCTCTCTCAAATTCTGTATTCACCCCATTGGGGGCGTGCCATCATCTCCGCTCAAGCAGCCTCAGTAAACCCACATCATCGGCCACTACGAGCGGATCAGGGTTGTAACAGAAGTGGTATCAGAGCGGCACGATCCCAGGGATCGGTGCTTCCATCATTTACCATCAAGCAACCGATAGCCACAAGCAGCACAAGATCCAACTCACAGGGGGTTTGAAATCGAAGGCCACAAAGCCGCAGCAAAAAACGAGGCAACCAAGCAACAATCAGTCGAGAGCCACAAGCAACACAACAACCGTAAACCGAAGGCAACTAGATCCTTAAAGCCACAAAGCCACTGGAGATTGAAACCCACAAGCAATCACCCTTACCGGAGCGGCAACCGACATTGAGTCTTACCGAGGGAACCGATTCAAATTTCGCAGTAAGAAGGCGTCAACCATGGCCGAAGGGACACGGCTCAAGGTGCTCGACGAGCACGTTCACTCGCTGGAACAGAGGCTTCAAGAGCTCACTGCAGATAGCCACAGAAAGATGGGTGAATTAAATGACAAGATAGAAGAGATGCAAATTGAAGAAAGGAACCATTATGAAGCCTTGCGCAGAGATTCGGCGCAAACGACCAAGAAGTTGGAGCAACTCATGGAGCTCTTGTCCAACCAGCAGCAGCAATCCTCATCTAAGGGCCAGATGGATTCCATCACTCAAGACGAAAGAGGTATATTACCTACGCCTCCCTCTCATTTCACCAAAGAAGATAATTATACCCACCAGCTACCAAATAGAGCCAACAATTTTTTTTCCTTCCCTCGGTTGGATTTTCCGCATTTCACCGGCGAGAACCCCCGAAGTTGGGTGAGGAAATGCGAAAAGTATTTTGAGATCTATAGCATAAAAGAGCAGCAAAAATTGGAGTTAGCAACCATGCACACGGATCAAAAGGTGGATACCTGGTTCCACGGTTACTTAGCCGAGAAGGGGGTAGTGCGCTGGGAACAATTCGCGCACGATGTGTGCAAGCGCTTCGAGGCTAATGGGCTGAGGGACGTGGTTGAGGAGTTCAACAAGTTGATGCAGCATGGGACTGTAGAAGAATATCAAGAGCAATTCGAAGAGCTGCGTTCAAGGCTCCTTAGCACGGATTCCCAATTCGCTCCGGGCTACTTCTTATCAAGCTTCCTGAGTGGGTTGAAGGAAGAGGTGCGAGCCGTGGTCAAGATGATGCAACCGGACTCTCTTACACAAGCCTTCGAATTGGCTAGGCTACAGGAGCAAAACGTAGCAGCTATGGCAAAAAAGAATAGACTCTGGTTCAAAACTCAAGGGGGATCCTCAGCTACCAATCAGTATAGGGGAGCAAACTCGGCAACACCAACCAAAGAGGCCGACGCCGCCAGGAGATACCCCACTAAGTTGATGACTGATAAGGAATACCCCAACAAGCAGCTTATTGAGCAACGCAGGGCAGCGGGGTTATGTTTCCGGTGCGGCGACAAATACACCTTTGGACATAGGTGTAAGCAACCTGGAACACTTATCCAGAGTGTGGCCCAAGAGGTGGTGGAGGTTTATGACGAAGAGAGCCTGCGGGAGAGTAAGGAATGGGAAGAACCAGAAACTGAAGAAGAAGAAGAAGAAGAAACTGGCCTTTCAGTGCACGCGCTTAATGCCGAAAACCCCCAGGAGACCCTCAAAATACAAGGGGAGGTCAAGGACAAGAAAATGGTGATATTGGTCGACACCGGAAGCACCCACAGCTTCATCGACATTAACATCGCAAAAGAGGTCAAGGCCCACATTACCTCGACTACACCTCTACTAGTGACTGTTGCTAATGGACAACGGGTATTGAGTAAACTGAAATGCCCCGAGTTCACCTGGAGGATGCAAGGCGAACTTTATACTACCGACCTCAGGGTGATTAGATTGGAAGGATCGAGTATGATCCTTGGAATAGACTGGTTAAAAATGTATGGGCCGATCACCTTCGACTATCAAAATCACACAGTCACCATCACCAAGGATGGGAGAAAAACAGAGCTAAGAGGAATGGCTGAAGGGGGCAAGATCAAGAGCATCTCAGCCAAACAGTGGCATCAGGAGTACCTGGAGGGAAGCTGCTGCGCAATGGCACAATTGACGAGTGTGGAGGAGGGTCAGCTTGATGAAACCCCCAGAGAAGTACAAGAGGTGCTGCACAGATTCCAAGATATATTCGAGGAGCCCCGAGGACTGCCACCTACCAGGGCACAGGATCACAGGATCCCCCTGCAAGCGGGCGCGCAACCTATCAACGTTCGGCCCTACAGATACACTTATGAATAAAAAAATGAAATGGAAAAACTGATTAGAGAAATGCTCCGTACCTCGGTGATTCGGCCAAGCCACAGCCCCTACGCTTCTCCGGTGCTTTTGGTCAAGAAGAAGGATAGCAGCTGGAGGTTCTGCGTCGACTATCGGCAACTGAACAAGTTGACGATAAAGGACAAGTACCCGATTCCGGTTATAGAAGAGTTGCTAGATGAACTGGGAGGATCCCAATATTTCTCAAAAATTGATTTGCGATCGGGCTACCACCAGATTCGGATGTATCCAGAAGACATTGCCAAGACGGCCTTCCGAACGCACTTAGGCCACTATGAATTTCGGGTCATGCCGTTCGGGCTCACGAACGCACCGGCAACGTTTCAAGCCACCATGAATGAGGTATTCACGCACCTCCTTAGAAAATACGTCCTCATTTTTTTCGATGATATTTTAGTATACAGCCACACCCTTGAGGAGCACACCCAGCATCTGGAGACAGTACTCCAAGTTTTGAGAGAGAATCAATTCTACGCCAAGCGCACCAAGTGCTTCTTCGGCCAACAGAGAATTGAGTATCTGGGTCACATCATCACCCCTCAAGGAATAGCCACCGACCCGAGCAAGATAGAAGCCATGCTGCGATGGCCTACACCCACTTCGACAAAAAGCCTGAGGGGGTTCCTAGGGCTTACGGGCTACTATAGAAGATTTATAAAAGGATACGGAGCGATTAGCAAGCCCTTGACGGAGCTGTTAAAGAAGAACGGCTTCGCTTGGAGCCCGGCTGCAAACGAAGCCTTCGAGCACCTCAAGCAATTGATGACGAAGGCTCCCGTGCTTGCCATGCCGGACTTCGACAAACCCTTTGTGATCAAAGTCGATGCTTGTGGAAGGGGGATAGGGGCTGTGTTGACACAGGGAGGAAGACCCGTGGCTTACTTAAGTAAAGCGATAGGAAAGAAGAATCTGGGGCTGTCAACATACGAGAAAGAGTTCCTTGCGATTTTGTTGGCCGTGGCCAAGTGGAGACACTATTTAAGCCCGAGACAGTTTGCGATCAAGACGGATCACGAGAGTCTGAAGCACCTGCTGGAGCAGAGAATTACGACGGCCATCCAGCAAAAAGGCATGCTCAAATTGCTAGGACTGGACTACACCATACAGTATAAAAAGGGGAGAGACAACAAGGCCGCAGACGCACTATCTCGAAGGGGGTTTGAAGAGGGGAGCAATCAAGCCGTCTCAGCAGCCATTCCAGAATGGGCCACTGAAATTCAAGACAGCTATCAAGGCGACGAGGAGAGCCAAGCCTTAATCGTCCAGCTCACAGTTAAACACGGGAGCTCAAAAACTTACTCTTACGAGCAAGGGACACTAAGGTACAAAGGGCGACTATTCATTGGAGCAGGAGGCAACCTGAGACAGAGGATACTTCTCCAGATGCATGACTCCGCACTGGGGGGACACTCGGGCCAGCAAAACACATACAAAAGACTCAAGCAGACATTTTTTTGGCCAGGTCTTAAGAGACAAGTGGAGCACATGGTGAAAAACTGTACCACATGCATCCGCAACAAGGCGGACAACCAACCATATGCCGGATTGCTGCAACCCTTGCCTGTGCCGCAACATATCTGGCAGGAAGTCAGCATGGACTTCATAGAGGGGCTGCCGAGATCCGAAGGGAAGAACTCAATTATGGTCGTGGTCGACCGATTCTCCAAGTACGGGCACTTCATCCCACTGGCTCACCCCTTCTCTGTCACACAAGTGGCCCGCAGCTTCTTCGACATCATTTACAGGCTCCACGGATTACCGGAGAAGATTATATCCGACCGTGACCCAATCTTCACAAGCGGCGTATGGAGGGAGCTGTTCGGAATGTTGGGAACCAAACTCAGTATGAGTTCGGCGTACCACCCCCAATCCGACGGGCAGACAGAGCGATTGAATCGGTGCGTGGAAACCTACCTACGCTGCCTTTGCTTCCAGCGTCCACAGACGTGGCACAAGTGGATAGCGCACGCAGAATGGTGGTACAACACATCATTCCACGCGTCTCTGGGGACAACTCCCTACCAGGCGCTGTACGGACGGGCGCCCCCTAACCATCTCACAGCTAATTTAAAGGTGGGAGCTCTGGGGGAAGTGCAAGAGTGGGGAAAAGAAAGAGAGAGGGTGACTCGGGATCTGCGCGAGAACCTATTGAAGGCGCAAAATCGCATGAAGCATATCGCCGACAGACACAGGGTAGACAGGGAGTTCGAAGTGGGGGACCCAGTGTACCTGAAGCTACAGCCGTATAGACAAAGCTCCGTCGCGGAAAGGCGAAATCTTAAGCTAACCTCCCGATACTACGGGCCTTTCGAAGTTTTAGAAAGGATTGGACCGGTGGCGTACCGGTTGAAGCTTCCAGAGGGCTCGAGGGTGCATCCCGTGTTCCACGTATCGTTGTTGAAGAGGAGCCCCCCAGAAGGACAACCGACCTCGCCCACCGCCCCCTCGGTCGGAGAAGATGGACATCCCCTTGCAGAACCAAAGAAGATCCTTGACCGCAGAGTGGTGCGGAAGGGGAACAAGGCGATAACCCAAGTACTAGTAAGCTGGAGCAACCTCCCCGAGGAACGGGCCACGTGGGAGGATTATTGGCCTCTCAAAACACAGTTTCCGCATTTTGATCCTTGAGGACAAGGATCGCCTCGAAGGGGGAAGGGGTGTAACCGGTAGTAGGAGGGAAGGGGGGAGAGAACTAGGGCACAAGGTAGTCGTGCGGTAGGTGGGGAGGTAAGAGACAGGAAGTGAGAGAATCTAGGAGTTACAGAAGTAGTTAAGGGTGAGGGGTTCGGTGGTCGGCCCTCAGAGGTCCAGCATGGGAGGCCCGGTGGGCCACAGGTTGCTCTTTACGAGCCCGCCAGTGTGGCCCACCGAGGCAGCCCCAATAAGGATAGAAGGCCCAGCTAATCCCTTATAGTTAGTATTTTATCTTACTTTGGGCACTATTGTAATTACAGCTTAGCCCCAGCTTAGGGAACAAATAGTGAGGCAAGTAAGGTGTAACACATGCATGAGAAATACAATTAACTTCTTCCCCAATTCTCCTCTCCTCTCCTTCTCCTCCCTCTCTTCTCTTCTCTTCTCTTCTCCTCTCCTTCCCATCCCCCCCACATCATCGGCCACTACGAACGGATCAGGGTTGTAACATTATGCTATGTCCGAATAAATGAACGTGTTTTTTTTTTTTTTTTTTTTTTTTTTTTTTTTTACTGTTATTCCAGTATTATTAATTACGTTGAAATTCTCATGTATCTATTTCATGAAAACAGTTTATCTCGGTGCCTTTAACGAAGAAGAAGCTGCAGCAAGAGCTTACGATCTCGCAGCAATAAAATACTGGGGAGTTTCCACTTACACAAACTTTCCGGTATGGACAGTATTTAAAATCAAACAGCTTGAGTTGATTTCGGATTTTTAAATTTAATCATTGTAAGTTCATCAAAGTTGCTTGTTATTTTGAACTTCTACGATTACGAGAAGGAAATTAAAATAATGCAAACTGTAACGAAAGAAGAGTACCTAGCCTCACTAAGAAGGTATTGGTTTAAACTACGTTATTTACATGCATGTAATTATATGATATCTTTATCTTCAAGCCTGTAAACAACTTGTTTTATTGACAGGAAGAGTAATGGTTTCTCCAGAGGTGTCTCAAAATATCGAGGAGTTGCGAGGTACTTGAAGTACTGTTAGGATCTCCATTTCGATCTCTATTGTCATCACAAATTTCTCGTCAAAAGAATAGCTGTACCAATTACTCTTTGAAAACTTCAGGCACCATCACAATGGAAGATGGGAAGCAAGAATTGGGAGAGTATTTGGAAACAAGTACCTCTACCTCGGCACCTACAGTATGTCACATATACCTATATACCAGCTTGGCCAAATAATTTTGTAATATAATCAACTTACTGAGGTATTTTACTTAAAATTTGCTTATAGGCACTCAAGAAGAAGCTGCTCGAGCCTACGACACTGCGGCAATAGAGTACCGAGGGATTAATGCCGTGACCAACTTCGACTTAAGCACATATATCAAATGGCTTAAACCAGGAGCAACCAACAACGGTTTCACATCTCAAGACCAAAGCCTCACCGACGAACCTCGACTTCTGCAACCCTCCTTTGTGACCGACGAGATGAGCTCAGAATATAACCAGCAGTTTGTGGCACATCAAACTATAGGAAGTGCTTCTTGCAGTAGATCTTCTTCAACAGTCCTAAATTTGCTTTTGAGGTCCTCAATGTTTAGAGAGCTAGTGGAGAAGAATTTGAATACAGTTAATAACCAAGGGATTGAAGTTACGGAGCGAAAGGACGAGAAGGAGCAGTTGCATGATGAAAGCAATGCAATCTCCTATATTGAAGATGGTGATGAGCCACAGCTTTGCTTTTCTGACGGCAACAACGGGCAATATTTCGAACTGCACAAGACCGCAGCTCACATTGAGCAATCCCTTTGGAGCTGTTTGTGAGCATTTCATATGGCAGATTCAGTCATAATAGGATATTAGTAATAAGTGATCACAGAAACACAATTGATCTCTGCGATTTATCTAATTCTTAAAACTGTAACTGTCTTTCAGTTTGAATGAAAAATGGAAGTTGATTTTAGATTCTCCTCCTTCGTAGTAAATTCTTCAATTTGAATTCCAATTATGGATTTGCCTACGGTCGAAGAGAGAGAGAGAGAGAGAGAGAGAGAGAGAGAGAGAGAGAGAGAGAGAGAAGCATATATGTGAATGAGGAAAATCATAGTACTTTTCACTCAAATTCCAAAAAAAAAGAAAAAAAAAGGAAAGAAAAAAAGTACTATTACTTTAGACAGGAGATGCGACATGCTAAGAGGAACAAAGAAAAAAAAAAGGATTAAAATTCATAAATTCCAGATTGTATCCATATAAATTTTAGAAAATAACTAGCATGAACAAAATCAACTTACGAGCTAAGCAGCCACCTAATAACTTCAAAGAAATTGCTCAGCTATGACAAGCCGAGCATGCATGCGTATATACACTGGATGGATGCATACCAACTAAACAAAGAAAGAGAAATGAACGGCTACCTAGCAGCGTCAATAAAAAGTAGACACAAAGGTTTGAAGATCAAACTCCACGCTAGTTGTTTTTTTACCATGTCAAGTAATATGATTAGTGAACCAAAAAATTATGCCATAAGAGCAAGAGGATTGGTTCAAAACCTGAATAAACTAAACGTGCCGCATCAATATCATTTAGCAAGATGGGATCAGCACCTGGGTTGTAACATTTCCTGATTCTGGCCTAGTAACATTTCCCGATTCTTTTGAATCCACTAGTTGCAGCAGACCCTGCAAAAAGAAGGAAAAAGGAAATGATTCAGTAAAAGCTGACCAGCTTTAATCTATTGCTGTGTCAAACCAAAAATTGAATGCAGCGCAGCACATAGTTAATTAATACATTAAGAAGTTACAAGGTAGGCAATACATCTGCCAAAAATTTGTTGCAAAAAATAGTGCAGCGGCAAAAAAGAAAAGAAATCTGGCTAAGTTGATAGTTATGGGTAACTAAAGGAAAAAGGAACCTTCAAACTTCCAGATTCTTCAAAACCAATGTGCCGCCTGCAAAAAACTTGGGAGACATCCTGTATTATACGATGAAGAAGATATTAAACAAGACAGTTTATATAAATGCCATACAGCAACTAAAGGCTAAACTCATTTTAAATTGGGTAGGCTTTTAGGCATGTGCACTTCAAATCAGCTTCTAGCAAAAAAGTAACTAAAAAAAAAAAAATCAATAAAGACTAGGATGATAAAAGGAAAAAAAAAATTCTAAGACAACACAACTAAAATTCAATAATGAATGGTCTAATCCACCAAGTACAAATCACAAGTGATTTAACTTCAAATAAAAGGTCCAGTAAAAGAAATCATATAAGCTATCAAGCAAATAATCTTTCATGAAATGAGTCTGTTGAATGTATCAATATTGAACATTGGTGCATATGGAATTAAAAATTGAAAAAATTCTCAGCAATGAATTGATTTAGTAATTCAAGTTTCCCCAGTATGAAATCACATAAGTCATACCTGCAGAAAATCAGGCCTTTTTCGACCATTTCTCTCAACAAACTGCAACAGATACATCACACCAGCCAAGGAACAATTCTGTAGTCACAAATATCAGCGACTAATAAACATTCAGAAGGACAAAAAGTTATGCCCAGGGTGACAATTACAATCATTCAATATAGTTATATAATAGTGATTAGTAAGGTAAAAGGAAAAAAATATGCTACTTCAAACTATATGAAAACAGACAAGCTATGTATTGACATCTACAGGTAGCAACTAAGACTTACACATGGAAGAGTGAACTGCAGAGCTAAACAAGTGAAACAAATGAAGAGAACATGAAAAACCATGGAAATTAGTTTTAGTGGAAGGTCTACCTGTTTCTCTTCCATCACATTAATCTTATCATCCTGCAGAAATAGGAAGTGCATTTAACATGAAGAACATATCACATTGCCAAGTTGGAAAAAAAAAAAAAAAAAAAATCGAGTTCTGTGTAACTCAATTACATAGGCTCACCAGATTCTGAACTAATTGAGTGATGGCCTTTATCTTTGAACCTACACTCAGAGTTTTCATGCGTGCATCAGTCACCTGTGTTAAACAATAGGAACTAGGATTTTTGAGAAGCAATTTTACAAAGCATGTTATAAAAAAGAAGAAGAAGAAGAAGAAGAAGAAGAAGCTGTCTTAGAAGACTTGTTTATTGTTGACTTGCACTTTGCTTCCGAAGAAATTAAAACCTATATTTAGACCCCTCAATGTTTAGACCATTAGCACTTAACCCCCTTTCATTACATTTTCCATTAGGAAACTGTTATATAATAGTAAAATAAGAAAGAAATTATTAAAACAGGTAAACTGGGGGGGGGGGGGGGGGGGGGGGGTTTAAGATTATATTCCAATATTTATAACAGTTTTGAAACTAAATGTGACAGGGGAGGTATAACTACTAACACTGTAAACACTGAGAATTTAATATGTGCACATAGCACTTTTTCTCTTTCCCCCCCCCCCCCCCCCCCCACTTTTTTTTTCTTTTCTTATCCTTTCTCTTTTTTATTTTGGCATTCTAGCCTTCGTTTACAGAGAAAGAAAAAAAAAAAAGATGAAGTGACTTACTAGTTGCTGGAGTACTAAAACTTGCCAAAACAGACATACAATGAGAGGGAGGAAAAAGAGAAAGAAATGAGAAGAAATCAACGGCTTGTTTTCCCACAATATATAAAATCCGTTAAGCTTCATTTTTTGCATTATCAAACTAAAAAACCAGTTAAATTTTCTGAAAACACAAGAAGTATCACCTCCTGTTTTATTCTTCCAGTAATGTGCTTTTGCTCCTCCAGTTTATCATCCAACCTCTCAATTCGCTGAGTCAGATGCCTCTTAGCTGCCTAGAAGACAATAAAATGTTTTAGGAGCTAAGCAAGCTAAATAGCAACTAAATGTTCCGATTATATACTCGACTAGCATCAGGCACATGCATTGCAAATGAACTCGCCATTGGCAGAAGAGCATTGTCAATATCCAGATTTGGATTGCTCAGCAAAGATTCAAAAGTCCTATTTCTATAGAAATATCGATTGAGGAGAAAATGAAAAATGGGCGCACTTCAAATTCACCACTGCTTTACACCACTTCAACATTAGCATCAGTTCCACATAAGTAATGAAGATTGTCAGTTATTTTCTGAAAACCTTTATTCTTTCCCTGAAAATCTAAGATTGTCAGTTACTTCGAGAACGCGCAACAAATGTTTCCCATTGCAATGGTACAGATTACAGAAGGAGAAAACAAGAAATACTGATCGTATGAATCATATGTAATACTCACAGAAAGAGAAGCAGAGACTTGCTCCAAATTTTTTGTCATGCTTGAAACAGCATTCACCATATTTCGTTTGGTGATGTACATGAAGTTGGAAAGAGAGAGACCCTAGTAAAAAAAAAAAAATGTTGACATATCAATAAGAAACTGCATTGAAATAGGAGACAAAACAAAAAAAAAAAAGAATAAAATAAAAAAATAAACAGAGTGGATTGTGACCCTGTGAGCCAAAAACAAAATTGTGTTCATTCATAAAGAAGAAACCACAATGAAACAGGAGAATTGAGATAAGAAAGAAATAATGGCAAGAGACAAAGGTCACGGGCAACTAATATATTTGATGTTTTGAAGTGCTTTCTTTTAGTCCTGAAGATAATAGAAAGAGCTTACTTTCCACCACATGTATCCATAGCCTAATCCTCCCAAGGTGGCAGCCGGTAATATAAGTGTTGTTAATCCTGCAGAAAGAACATATTCTATAAGTCAAAATTATACAGTTATTACTGCTGGAAAGATGCATGTTTGAGCAACAATAATTTACTTTATTGTTGTTTATGTGCTTTTCTTGCACTTAAATTTTCACTGGAACTTTACAATGTACCTGTCTGGCCTGAATTCCCATTGAGAACAGTCACAGAATTCGTGGTAAGAAGTTTCCGGATCTCCAAGAGCAACTTTTGGACCTACAAAATAAAGAAAGGAACATTACAGTAAGTACAAGGATTGAGTGAAAAATTATAGACGCACCTCATTAATATGGAGAAAGTTCAAAAATCTAGAATTGACATAGCAATGGGACCTGATGGCCATGACAATCTTTAACACCCAACATATGTTTAGAACAGTAATTTTTGTTACTTCTATTTGTATTATCCAAATTTTAATATATCATACCATTTCATTTACCGACTTGAAACTTTTGCATGACCTTTGTTTATTTATAGAACCATAATACAAACTTGAACAGGGTGTCAAATGAGTTCTGTATATTTTCATGAAATCTTAATAAATATTTTAATTTTTAAAATTTGTATATGTTTGGTAAAATTTAACAATTTGCTAACAATGCATTACATGCACTGTACCCGGACTTGCATACGCTCAATGTGATACTTGGAGGCCTGCAGATTGCATCAGCATTTCAACACATTGCTCAGAACATGTTCCACTAGCCCAGTATTAGGTTCAGAAAATGACAATTGATCAAAAAGAAAAGTTCTATCCTAGGAGCCTTCTATTACTTGAGCTTTTCTCTACCAAACGACAACAGTAAATACACAATGGAGGAAAGTTGAGAGGCAGAGATGCTACAGGATTGTATATGCATTGAGGAATTTACATTCCTTTCTTATATGATATTTAAAAAGTTAATAGCAAAGTGCAATTTCAACGGTCCCCTAATCTTCGGAATGTTCAATGTTAGTAATCAGCAAGCAATAGTACACACATTACAATTTAGCAAGCATGTAAGCGATAATTAAAAGTATCCTGTATCAAGAACCACAAGTAAACAACATATGCCCAACTAGCGTTTTCATATCCGACAGTATACAGTGACAGAAACAGTTATATAAACACTAAGAATATCATGAAACAGCCACAATAATCCCCTTAAACTTGAATTATTCTAAAGTATAGAGATCACCTGAGGAGCAAGAATTTCAACCAATTTAGCATCAGAATCAGTTCCTTTCTCTCCAGAGTTCTCCACTCCCTTGAGCGTGTCCTACACACCATTAGACCACAGATTTCTTCTTTTTATCAATAAATAACTGAACTGATTCCACTACAACACCATCAACAACGACAATGACAATTACAGTTCAACTGAAAATTTTCATACAAATCAAAGCAAGTACAATTAATCCGGTATTAGAGAGAAGTAATATAACGGAATCTGATTACAACCTGAAGCTCCGCCGATATATCATACAACCTCCCATTCCGTAGCAAGATCAAACTAGTAAACCCTAGAAAACGAGCATAAACATATCAGATCAACATATTAAGTACATAAGGGGAATCGTGCGTTGATCCGACGAAGAAGCAAACGAATGAGCAAACGAGGGCGGGGAAATCACCTGCGCCAACCAAGAGAATGGCTCTCGAGAGCCCTATCCCCACCTGCATTGCCATTGTTGTGCACCGTGCTCTTCTACGAAACCCTAAAAATCCTTCTCCTCCTCTTCGTCGGGGCGATACTCGGAGGGGTTTCGTGGACGAAGCGAGAGCGACGTGAGAGAAGAGTTCGAGCGAGCGACAATAGCAAGTGCGCTTTTCCGATATATATATATATATATATATATATATATATATATATATATATATATTAAATTATATAATCTACTCTACCGACGTACGGCTTCAACTCGGGTTGTATTCAACCCGACCCAACGAACCCAACCCAACAAATGGGTCGGGTCGGGTCGGATTGGGATTAGGCAAATTTTAATTTGATTTAATTACGCACTCATTTTAATTTGATGTAATGATTTAATTACGCACTCAGTCTCTCTCTCTCTCTCTCTCTCGATGTCGATCTCGATGTGCTTCGTCTCCGACGCTCATCATGGATCTCATTGTAAGATCTCTCCCTCATCACGCGAATCCCCACGGAGCCATTACTTGAAAAGGCTCAGTTTCAGGGTTTACGACACTGATCGAACTAAGATCATACGCTTCGTGCGCCTTTTGCGCTTCATTTGATCTCGTAGTTGCTTCTACATTGGGAAATTTTGTTATGTTTTGCGAAGTTGTTGTGGCTTTAGAGAGTACTTTCACACCTAGAAGTTGCTTTCGCGTGGTAAATTTTTGTTTGATTTTGTTGTTGATCCAGTAAATGCTGATGCAATGAGAGCATTCGTATCTCTATAGTATCCAAATAGTGCGACTAGGTCCTTGTAATTTTCGCTTAATAAGTTGCAATTTAGTCCCCAGTGATTTAAAAACCCTTGGTTTTTGTGTAAGATTTAAATTTTTAACAGTGCTTGCGTTAAATTTGAATGTGTGAGTCCTTTTACAGAAAACGTAGAATGAACATTTCATACTTCTACATGATACTGCACTTGATATTTGTTGCTGTTGATGGTATCATTTGACTCTTTGAGGGACTTCTTTTACTTTCCGAGTCAACATGATCGAATGCCATTTCTGTATTTATGATCTGCTCAACTTTTCTGTTAGTTGTGATATTCCAATGCTGCCTATTTCACTAAATAAGAGCAAAAGAACAGAATTGTTCCTGTTAGAGATCTCTTTCGTAATTCAGTTATTTGTCCAAATAATACTAACGGCTTACTCTGAGACAACATTGTTAAGAGAAGCTTATTCTTTACTTGGTTGTTTACAGATACAGAGTGATTAGAAAGTTGAATGAGTAGTATGTAATGTAATCTCAAAAAAAAGAAAAGGAACAGTTTGTTCTAATGTAACACAACAAGTAAATATTTACTTTCTTAGTCCAGTTGCTCTATTTTATATCGGGCGACCAAATTAATTCTATCTACCGAACATAGTTTCTCTAACCGAAAAATGATTCTCTAATTGCCCGCAATTCTTTTACAACTGCATCCATCTGCATTCTATTACTTGGCTCATCGTCGGAACATTTGATACTAATCCTCAAAATCGATACCAAACACTCCAATAATCTATCTTTTTCGTCTGCTTTGCCCTCTATCCTGTCGCTGATCTTTCCCCTTTCTTCTCGCAGGTGCAATGTCGGATCGGTTATATCCTTGACTCTTTCGGGAAAGTGCATCTTCACGTACTTGTGAAGGTTTACATCATCCTTGAACATTGTATCAGTTGGTCTCAGTCCAGTAAACATCTCCAGCAGAAGTATTCCGCAACTGTAGGCATCGCCCTGAATCGAGGCTGGGCTTCCCATTCCATACTCTGCAATTCATATGTAAGCACTAAAACATTTTAATTATTATACAGTTGATAATGTTTAAGCTCTTCCAAAATTAATTGGGGAAAAATGATTAATAGCAGGAGGTATTTCTTCCTTCTGTATATAACTTTAGCACCTTGCGCTTTTATAATAGTATTGAGTAAATTTCCGTAAGGCATCACCCTATGTGCATTAATCAAAAAAATTAAAAAGAAAGGGAGTTTGTAAAAACTACAATCTACTTGGATTATTGATTGATATTTATTCAATTTTTTTTTTTTTCAGTTTTGCATGGTTTGATAAAAGTCGGCTTGATATATTTACCTAAGACATAATGATGAATGCAAAGTATTGACAATATTTACCTGGTGCAACATATCCGATTGATCCTTTCAATCCAACAGTAGAAGTTTGTATGCATGATGAGCTAACAATATTTATGGAGAGAAACCTTGCAAGCCCAAAATCACCTACATGGGCCGTCATGTCTTTGTCGAGAAGAACATTACTTGGCTTCAAATCACAATGCAAAATCGGCGTTTGCCCATATTGATGAAGGTAGTCCAATCCAGAAGCCACATCAATAGCGATGTTCAACCTCTCGCCAAAGCTTAAATTCCTTACTCGATCATGGCCATATAATTCAGGATGCAGCCACTCATCTAAACTACCTTTAGGGATGAACTCATATACTATTGCCTTGAACTCCTTGCCTTCAAAGTCAAAAGCCGAGCAGGAAGTTATGACCTTTAGAAGATTCCGGTGTCGAATACTTCTTAACGCTCTGCATTCAGCCATGAAGCTCTTTGAAGATCCTTCTTGCTGAAGGTTGAATACCTTTACAGCAATTTCTTCACCACTGCTTTCTAACAACCCTTTATAAACAGTACCAAAACTTCCTGTTCCGATTAAGTTCGAAGAAGAGAACCCATTAGTTGCTTTGAGCAAATCAGAATAAGAAACCCTTATGAGTTGACCATCGATGATTTCAATCGAAGATGTTCTGTTTTCTGACTTCTTAATCCTACGCCTTCGAAGGAAAAATATACTTATTAGTACACCAAATAGTATAAGTCCAAACACTGAAGGTATGACTATTTTCATCACTAAAGCCCCTTTTGTTTTCGACTTCTGGGCTAAACAAGAAGGGAGGTGTAATTCTGAAGTGCCTCCGCAGAGCATATTATTTCCTGTGACTGAGCTCGAGCTCAAATTTGCAAAAATTCCTGTGGTGGGAACTTCACCTTCGAGATTATTGAAAGATAAATTCAGATACTGCAACAACCGAAGCGTACCCAAAAATTCTGGGATTGGCCCAGATAAGTTGTTATTTGAAAAATTCAATTCTTGAATACCATTCAAGTTGCTCAGAGATTGAGGAATGCTCCCTTCAAAGTGGTTACTGTCCATATATAGGTACATTAACACTTCACATTCTCCTAAAGTGCTAGGAATTTCTCCTGACAACTTGTTGTTGGAAACATTGAACTGCAGGAGATTAGTCAGTTTACCCACTTCCGAAGGCAACGATCCAGTAAGAGAATTGTATGCCAAATCGAGGTATCTCGAAAGGGAGGAGATGCTTACAAGTTCTTTAGGTATCTCACCACTGAGATTATTATATGACATGTTCAATGTGATAAGAGCTTGCAAGTTCCCGAAACTCGAAGGTATGCTTCCTTGTAACTCATTCACCTCTAGATATAACTCATTCAACTGAGTCAAGTTTCCTATGGAAAATGGTATCTGTCCTGATAATCTATTATCAAACAACCATAAACTCTGTAGCCCCTTGAGGTTTCCAATAGTTGGAGGAATGATCCCAGTGAGGAGGTTTTCTTCCATGAAAAGAGCATTTAAGCCAACTAGGTCATCTATATTCGTAGGAATACTCCCATATATGTGATTTTGCCCAATTGTGAGCCAATTAAGATTCACCGAGAAGTTGGTTATCGACTTTGGCAACTCACCTTCGAGCTCATTCCGATACAGTTCGAGTACTTGTAGATTGCTGCAGTTGGTTAAGGAAGTGAAAAAGCTCCAATCTCCTGCCTCTAGCTTGTTCCTACTTAGAATAACCCAATATAGATCATTCAACCTGCCTAAATTAGAAGGTACAGGGCCTGTAAACATATTTTCATCAAGGCCAATCACTTGAAGGCCCGAAGCATTGGCGAGTGACATGGGGATGAAACCTTCAAAGTAGTTACCATACATGGAAATCTGTTTGAGGTTAGGAAGAGTGTGGCCTAAATATGGTGGGAGAGTTCCATGTAGTTGGTTATCTCCAACATTGAAGTAATAAAGAGAAGAAAGATTATAGAGAGAAGAAGGGATTTCGCCCGAAATCCGATTACTAGTTAGTAGCAGGTATCTTAAGCTTAAAATAGATGCTAAACTCTCTGGGATGGTACCCTCTAAGTCATTCCCTACTAAACTAAGGAAAGTGAGAGAGGAGAGGTTCCCCAAAGAAGGTGGAATGGTTCCAGTGAGATTATTATAGGTAAGGCTCAATTGAGCTAACCTCGAAATGGAACCGAGCTCAGTCGGAATCTCTCCAGTGAGCAAGTTATTAGCCAAGCTTAGGACTTGAAGGTTCTTGCAGGAACTAAGGTTAGCTGGGATTTGCCCACTAAGAGAGTTGAAGCTTACGTTTAAGTATTGAAGATGGAAAAGGTGGCCGAGTTCTTGAGGGATTTGGCTGTGTAATTGGTTATCGGGGAGGTGGAGTTTCGTGAGGAAGGTGAGGTTGGCCAAAGAGGGAGAGATGGAGCCGACTAAGTTGAGAGAGTCGAGCTCGAGGGCGGTGACGCGGCCCTGGTGGTGATTGGGACTGCCGCAGGTTACACCGCGCCATTGGCAGAGAGGGAGAGAGTGGTTGTGATCGTTCCACGAGGATAAGGCACCGACGGGGTCAGAGGTTATCAATTCCTTGAAGCTGAGGAGAGCATAGAGATCAGTTGTGTTGGATGACTGTTGTGAGGGTGATGGGAGAAAGATAAACTGAAGGACAGTTAGTTGAAGTAGTTTCAGAAATGTAGTCATTGGCGGAAGTTACAGAGAAAGAAGAAGAAGAAGAAGAAGAAGAAGCAAATAGTTGGCTTGTATGGCCTGCTTTTAGCTGCTAAAGAGAATGCTACAAATTGTTGCAAATTGCCGGCTTGCTTTGACCCGCAACAGGAAATTGATTTCTCCTTTGTCAATGGTCTGGGAGTATGAACACAAGCTCCTATGGGTTAAAAGAAAAAGGACAAAAAAAAAATCTTAGGACAAGACCAATTTGGCCTTCAGCATATTGCTTTTATATAATAGAAAATGATATGCCTTCCCGAAACGTAGTGTCTGGATCCTGCCTGTGTGAATCTCTTATTAAAATATTGAACAATACTTTTTTTTTTTTTGTGTGTGTTAAATATAGAGCAATACTGTATGTACATCATCCTAGATGATGTAAATGTTATAAAACATTCATTATTGATTTTTTAAAACAGAAACAAGCATCAGTAGGAGAGAAAATGGAAATGGCCGGTTTAGGATGTTGACATGTTACAAGTTATTCCACTTCTCTTTATCCGTGATCGCAAGCAAACTAATCGCTAGCTGTTGGCCACATGTCAAAAGAGGATATTTCTACGTTGGAAAATACAGAAAGATCTTTTTTTTTTTTTTTTTTTTTTAGAGAAAAAGATAGTGAGCTATCTGCTTCATTCATTACGAGTATGAATTTGGCAACAAGAGTGAGACAGGAAGGTCTCTAGAGAGAAAAACAACACGAAAAAAAAAAAAAAAAAAATCGAACATAGGCGTAGGAGATCTGAACAAAGGCGTTAAAGATTCGCCCACTGCACTAGCATATTTCTAGCCCACGTAACAGCGTAAAGGGGGTCGGACCTGAACTGCTGG